>JAVLUZ010000160.1:6734260-7255170 GCA_036768485.1 Mermis nigrescens
CTGGAGCCAAGCAACATTTTTCCTCACGCACACCTCAAAATCTTTATTCACAAAATCCTAAACATGGGAAAAAACAGTGCCTGGCATGGCGGAGCTGGATTGGAAGACGATAAAGCACAGTATTAATAAAACTTACTAACAATGGAGTATACTAAACTTACATTTCAACGAACGATATAGATACAAAAAACAGATGTAAATTGTAAAAGTCATTGCAAACTAGCACATGTATATTTATCGTCAATTTCAGTCGCTTGTTTACACATGACCACGTTTGACTCTAATAAAAATTTCTGGCCCAAAGTAGTTGAGATTAATGTATAAATACTGCACGCAGGAGTGCAAGTATGAATATTGTAGCAAGTGCTACTACACGGCTTGAAATGCCTACTTTGAAGTTTAACCACGTGACGTTGATGTTTCATTGTTTCTCGACATTGTGCAATACTTTTGCGCGGTTGTGAAACGAGCAAGCCCGAAGTAGTCGATTAGTACTACACACGCGAATCAGAGCGGAAGATCCGGGAAACCGGTGCCGGTAGCATTTTGCTCACGTAACGGTGGGAGGCGGCGTTACATTGGAGGTCCCAGAGTTCGTTCTCTGGAGTTGTCTCTTACCCTTTCTCCTGGGGAGGAGTGTAGCAGGAGTGCCACTACACGGCTAGAAATGCCTACTTTGAAGTTTAACCCGTGACGTTGATGTTTCATTGTTTCTCGATATTATTCAATACTTTGCAGTTGTGAGCAAGAGCCCGAGTAGTCGATAAGTACTACACGCGAATCAAACGGAAGATCCGGGAAACCGGTGCGGGTAAAATTTTGCTCACGTAACGGTGGGGCGGCGCCCCCGTTACAATTTGAAAGAAAAAATATCAGTATACGCACCATTTGTTTCCGCCTTTTTGTGTAAATGTGAATTTTGTTTACTTATATCAAAATTTCGTTTTCCCTGGTGAGGTGTGCACTATCGTTATTTTAAATAACTGACAAAACCGATAATAAATAACAGCCAAAAAATGAATAAATAATGACTAAATAAATAAATCTGTCAATTGTTTATTTATTTATTTATCATTTATTCATTTTTAATGCACGCAGAATTGCATGTATGTGCATGCACGCAGAGAACTATAGTCTTTTTCATTCATTCGAGAGCTTTCTCGGTACATTTTTTTTGAAAACTACAGTTTGCCTAACTAGGTGATTTACTGTAACTCGGCAGAAAAGTTGATTTAGGGCGAGCAGCCTCTATTATTTCATTTTTAATGCACTAAACCGCCCATATAGACTCAATTTAACCATCTAAACAGTGCTGTGACATACTGCAGTAAGTGCACTGAATAAAAATCTTGCAGCAGGAATCAAACCCATGTCGCTTCGACGACAATCAGACGTTCCACCACTACGCTAAGCGAAACTTTTAGGTGGTGTTTAAAATGATATTCTATTGGGTTTAAAGGTCGATTTATGACAAGCTGAATGCGCTAATTCCATCCGCATGATGCATGATCTGCTGGAAGACGAGAATAAATTATGCCGCAAGAATTTTTTTGAAAAACCCTTCTTTCCTATGTAGCTGCGGGATTTCTAAATGACCTACAGTAAGTAGGGAAGATAGAGTTACTGAAACCTCGGAACAGATTTGTTATGTGACATAAAAAATATCTAAAAGGTACAATGATTTCTTACCAAACGCATTCTTTAATTTATTGATATATCATATGAACGTCGGCTTCAGATTCTAGTCTGTTTCACAGATGGATATGGATCACTCGCCTCCCCACACTTCCCCCCCACTGTTCAACCCCCCCCACAACTCGCCCCAACCACAACTTGCCCCCAACCACAACGCTCCCAAACAACTCGCCCCCCCCCCACACACAACTCGCCCCACACAACTCGCCCCCGCACAACTAGCCCCCCTTCCCGCACTCGTAACTCACCCCCTCACAACTAGCCCTTGGAACTTCAAGCCATCGGGTCCATGATTGTTAATAAGTATTGTAGGGCGCTTCACAAAAATTTTCTCTATGGTGAAAATTGTACTCACGTGATGACGAATTTTGCGGCGTTTTTACACTGCTGCTACAGCATTAGCGAATCTATTATTTTGTATATGTACTATGTAAGCATTGCTTATACTGTTTTTTTAAATCAATTGTAGGCATAAATGCAAGGTCGGTGGAAACAGCTGATCTGCTGACAACTTTTTCTCGTTTTCATTGGTTTTTTGCCTTTATTTTGCCTCATTTTTCTCAAAGACGTCCATTTATATATTTTGAGTCTCGAGGGCCCTACAACCACATATGGGTTGTAGGGGTTCACTCCCCGAGTTTCCGAATCCCCCAACCAATAAAACCCCAGAATTGAATTTTCGGTGCCATTTTTGCCAATCGTACGCTATCTGACCCCTCCTCAAAATTTGGCTGCTTCCCTTGTGTGCCTGAGCAAGCGAGCATTGAATCATGTACACGCATGTACTACTAGTAATGGTTTAATTGATTTGTGAATGGTCGAAGATTCAGGATCGGATGGAAACCACACTTTGGTGGTTGGAAGGGGGTAAACACCTCCTTCCAGAAGGCCGAATACCCCCAGAATTCAATTTTTGAAATTTTTGCTCTTTCGCAATTTTTCTATGCCAATGGATAGTGCTCGATGAGAAACGTTGAAAAATAGTGTTTTTTCGCTATACCACCTTTTAAAGACAATTTTTTGCATTTTGAAAAATCTTGAACACACTCCCCAGAATTTCGATGCTGCCCACGTATGATTAAGGCTAACCATACGCAGGCAAGATAAAAAATGCAGGAGAGAAAAAATAGTGTTCTGGGCAATGAAAATTTTTTGTTAGATTTCTTCATCCATTGGCATCGAAAAATAACACAAAAAATCAAAAATTGAACATCTGTGGGATTTTCAGCTTCTGGGGGGTTCAATCAAACCCTTCATAGTTGGGCTGGTAGTTGTGGTTCCTTGTGAGAGCTGGTTGTGGGGGCGAGTTGTGGGAGGCGAGTTGTGGGGGGCGAGTTGTGGAGTGGCAAGGTGTGGGGGTGAGCGAGTTGTGCGGGGTCGAGTTGTAGCGGGGCGAGTTGTGTGGGGGCGAGTTGGGTGGGGGGCGGCGGAGTATCCGCAAACCGTTTCACACAAGTTCGTTCATAAATTTTAAAACTATCTCTGACAATAAGATGACAGATTGCGATTATAGCACATTTATCTGGGTCTACGACGTTTGAGCGCCGTCGTTCTGGCGCCAGCAAATTTATAAAGTGTGCTAAATTTGATCAATTTTCGAAGCAATTTTGAAACAGATTATATATTCAGAAAGCAGGTTCTACAAGCTACAATAGCATATTGTTCTTTTCGATTCTATGAGTATTCATTTGTTACGACTGAAAAACTGCAGAAAATCAGTGTATGTTTAGATACATTCAATAATCTCACTAAATTCAAAGATATTTTAGAACTAATTCATACCATCACGTAGAGAATTGAATGGGCTTCCAAAATCTGTATTATACTTTCATAATAAATGAAATGTAAATATTTAATAATATTACAAAGAGTGTGGCGCCAAAACGGCGGCGCCAAAACGTCCCATTCCGCGTTTATCTGGTATACATGTAATTATCGTAACCCTCGGCTTACTGTCGTTGAAAATTCTCAAGATTTAGTCGTCTCATTTCATGATTTTGTTTTTTAAAATGTTGATTTTACGATGCTTCACGCCAACAAGCCACTTTTCAAACCATGTGACTGAATCGTTTTGAATACAACTACATAGGTTCAGGAGAAAAAACTATTTTACCGAAACAGGAGAATTTCCAAGTCATACATGGTGTCAGGCACGTAGCTCTGGAGGGGGAGATAGAAGGGGGACTAGTCCTCCAACACATGGGCGTGGGTGGTTGGGGAGTTTCGAGCCCCAGAGGTTGGAACATTCCCTCAAGATTACTGTACACCCCCAAGAATTCAATTTTTAGTAACATTTTTGACAATTTTACCCATCCTGACCCTCCCCCAGAATTTTCTTGCCGCTCCACGTATGGTCCCCCTCGAAATTTTAGAAATACGAATATTTTCTACAAGGATTTGCCAAAGGGAAAAAAGTTGAAAATTCTTAAAGCGCACGTGAAAGATCGTCAGAATAGATTCCCGCATAAACTCTTAAGCTAATAAGCCCAAAATTATCGGACGCTTCGCGTTAGATTTATTCTTTTTGTATAACTTTTGTCCTAACAGCTCAAGTGTGAGTAAAAACGATGCATATGTATGTCATTCTGACGCGTTGCGATGAATTATTTTAATTCTTTTTTGTACCTTTTGACTTTTTGCAAGCAGAATAGAGTACAAAACAAGTTGAACAATTCAGCGTAGGTCGGTTGTTTAAAAATCATTTTGCGGGACCATTTTAGACGATATGTTTTTTGAATATGATTGAAATCAAGTCAAATTTTTTTAAATTTTCTGAAATTTTTTCCTCTACCATGATTTTAGCCTGCCTACATGAAGTTGTTAAGATCTGACTTCTACATTTTAGTTTCCTCAAATTCAGAGGTCCAGACGTGCCTGCATGGTAGGTACATATGCTTTTTGAGCTATAATGTACTCTGTTTTTCATCAACCAGACTTTTGTGAATTCAAAAAGGGTTGTGTAAAATTCACAGGTCGACCTGTTGTACAAAAGTTGCATGATAATTCGACAGCTTTCAAAGATTTTTGTGATAAAATTCTGACAACTTATTATTAGAAATGCTACATACTTACCATTCATAGGACAAAACAGACCTAGGTACATTAATGTAAAAATGTGTACACTTATGTATGTACAAGCAAGGAAAAGTACTCCGATGGAACAAAAAAGACTAATATGCTTGACGGATTATTAAGGATGTAAAAAGAGGGGACTAGAAAAAACTATATACCTAATGCATTTGCCTAAAGTCGCAAAAACTGTTAAAAATCAGACTTTATCTAACCAACGCAAAAAATCTAAGTATATTTTGCAGCCTCAGGCCGCCGATTAAAATAAACTATTGAATCAAAAATCGATTGAAAAAGCAGCAAGTAAGCTATGCAGTAGCTAAGGGAAAAAAGACGGAACGGAGTTAGCCAGGAGCGACTTTGTAAAGCCGATTGAATGAAACAGCAAATATCGATGCATTCAAGACAATCAAAGAAATTTTTGGTTTAAAGCAGTAGGAAACGCGTAAGCTTTGGTGAAACAGACTATATGTAGGCACACTTGCATGCCGCAACGATTGCATGCACTAATCAACTGACGCCAGGTTTGCTTGCTATAATGCTCATAGGAACAAAACAAAACACCTTTAAATACCATTGCAGTTTGTTTTCTATCACAATACGAAGTCCGCGTTGCAAGTTGCAAGCAATTTTCAAAAAATAACCTGTGCATTTTAGATTATGTTTATACAATCTTATGTGAAGCACTAAAAATTATTTAAAGAAGATTACATTCAGAGGCCGCGGAATATACTTCGATTTTTCGCGTTGGTTAGAAGAAAGTTTGATTTTTAAAACTTTTTGCGACTTTAGGCATACAATCGTACACAACTGCTTCTTCCTAGTCCCTCCTTTTATCCTTAATAATCCATAATTCCAATTATGTATATTCGTCTTTTTTGTTTCATCGAAGCATTTTTTCTCGCTAGTACCCTACTTTGAATTGGCGTGTTTTGAGTCAATCAGTCAGTAAACACACACGGTAACAGGCCACAATAATGATATAAGTTCAAGAACGCGGAAAACGAAATTGTTCAGAATATCAGCATTATCTTTTTCAAACTAGACAAACTTGCCTTATTTGAACAGATCAAATGTTGTCAGCATAAACTTTACGCAACTATTTGGTGTAAAGAACATGGAAAACTTAAAAAAATTAAGCTTCTGCAACGCTATGAAGCGAAATTTAATTTTCAGTGTAAACTTTACACAACTACTGCGTGTAAAGAAAAAATACAGTAAGATTCGTAACCCTGACCTTAAGGAACATATTTTGAAGAAAATTTACATTTGCAACGATCTGGAAGTAAAATAAATTTGTACTGTAAACTTAGCAAATTAACAATAAATGAATAGTGCAAACTTTACACAAGTACGAGTTGCAGAGAAAACCAACAATCACATTCGTAATTCTGACATATAGAATATTTTAAAAAAATTAAGCTTCAATAAGGCTCTTGAACTAAAGTTAATTTGCAGTGTAAACTTTGAAGAATGGCCGATTGTTAAAAAGAATTTAGTCGGATTTGTAATTCTGATATTACTCTGATATTAACGATCCATATATATGACGAAATTTATTCTCCACAATGCCCTGAAGACAAATAAATATTAGATGTTAACCACTTTACATTACTGTGAGGCACCCTACTGGCGTATAACGTTCGATTCCAGGTACATTTTTAGACTTGAGATCATCTCATAACCGGAATAGTTATCAGAAAAAACATGGCAGAAAGACGTTAAACACCCCCAAATTTTGACTTAACACCTCCCAAAAAAGCTAAATATTGTTGTAAATAAAGGTAGTTCGCTGTGACGTGTATCCCTTAGCAAGCGCTTTATTTTTATTTTATTTGACTTACACCGATTTCTAAACGGAGAAAGTGGCGAGCTTAAGAATGGACAAAGACATATTTTTCCAACATCCACCACATTGCAAACATTAAAAATCTAAACCTGACTCCAATTGAGTGTAAAGAAATTCGATTGTGGCCACTTTGTATCCTTTGAATTGTAGTACGTTTGTGAAAGGAAAACTTCTGTTCCGCAAAATATTTGAGATATTGACCATTGAAAAAAGGGAATAAAACGTGTTTTTTTTGCAGAATGTAACACCCCTAATTTCGAACTTTACACCTCCATAAGTAACTTAATTTTGAGGTATTTCAAACGCGGTTTACTGCGACGAGTAGCCCTTTATGCGCACTTTATTTTTATTATATTCAATTTATCCCTTCTTATAAGCGGAGAAATTGGCGGAGAAATACTAGACAAAACCTGTTTTTTACACAATCCACCAGTGTGTAAAGTTTAAACCCCTAGATCTAACTCAATATTGAGTGTAAAAACGTTTGTTGATAAGCACAGAGTAGCCCTTAAGCCGTAGTACATTTCTATGAGAAAAAATTTCTTGTGACTTATAACCAGAGCTGTTAGCAGACATCAAGAAGGCAAAAACGCAACCGAAATCTGTCTTAACATCGCTTATTTTTACACTCTTTACACCCCGCTCAAGAACTGATGCGAAATTAAAAAAAACAAAAAATACATATCTAGAAAATTCTATCCCCTACAATTCTATACTATTTAATTGTATAAGGCATCAACAGAGAGTTGTGTACATGCTGCAGAAAACAACCACCAAAATAACGCTACGCCAAAACTCTGCACGCTCATTACAACTCGGTATTGAGTGTAAACAAAAATACAAAAATGCCACATCGAGTTTTTATTATCTATCTCTTAAAAAAACCACACCCTCAGATGTGACCCGTTATAACTGTGAGGGGACATATATTGGGGGTACCCAGGTATATTATGTGTAGGTACGCGCTAATTTGCTACCTATGATCAGTTGTTACACGCTTTGCATAAAACACGACTATTGTCCTTCGCCTGATGTTGCCAAAAGCTAGTTTTGGTGTCTCCCCCGATCAACCGATTCTGGAGACATTGCGTAGAAGCTGCGACCAGTTCATTATTTCGGATAAAAGAGTTTTCAATCAATATTTTACAAAATTGCATGAAACTTTTCTGTATTCTGATTGTTTATCTTTTTGCGGATTTGAATTTCTTCGAAATTATGCGAAAATCGTGTGTATTTGAATACTGTTTTTGATCATAAACGTTTTATTATAAATGATTATTTACATATTTAGTTATTAACCATTGATTAAATTAATTTAAGTATAAGAAGTTTTTTTCAATGTCATTATTTATAGCTTATTTTGCAGGTTCAACTCCCAGCACACGCGTAACGTCTGATAACGGGGCGTGCATGATAGCTGTCTTTTCAGCAGCTGCTATTCCGTTGCTGACTATGTTCCACGCAACAGCTTTATACAAAATTCAAAATATACGAAAAATAGATAAAAACAAAATACAAGGAAGAATATTAGGGAACGAAATACAATAATAAATAAGAAGATTGCAGATATGTAAAGAAAGAATGATTGAGAGCAAAAGCAAGTACATGAAAATCATTCCTTTATAATCTCTGATTATTAGCTGCTTATCATTTCGATCATATACGAATTATTTTATCAATTGCAAGCATTGTTCCATTTTATAATGCCGTTTGCGGCTTTCAGACGTCAACATTGCGTTTTTAATTGATCAATTATTGGTAATTAATTAATTTACGATTTTACGATTTTTACAATTTTCTGTTTTTCATAGAAGCCGAGTCGCGTTAGTTTAGATGGTAAAACAGTCGAATATTTGTCAAAAACTTACAAAAATATCATTTTACGATTTTGAAAATTTACCAAAAATGAATTCTAGACTGCAAAAATTTAATTAGTAAAATTCTTTTCGAATTTTATATGTAATTTAATGTGCAAGCCAGGAATTACGTACAGATTTCCAAAAATTGTTCATCTTCTTAATTCGTTTTCATTGTCCGAGGGTTAATATCCAGAGCAACGAAAATTTTTTGTTAGTTGAGAAAAACTTGCTTTATCAATGTTTCATTGTGCTCGGTTTTCGTATCATTTCGTTTTTACGATAAACCTTCTGGGTCCAGCGAAAGTTTTTTCAGTTGCCTGAAAATCCTACACAAAAAAATTTGTTTCGACTTATCCGCTCTGTTTCTGAGCCATCGCTTGTTTTCTACTGATGGCTATTGTATTCTTTACACAATGGATACACAATGGATCAAATTCAGAGATTTTCTGTCATCTTTTGATGAATTTTTAATTACGAATAGAACAACCGGTTCTTGCGTCATTATTTTGACTTTTTGTATACGTTTATTTGTAAAAAAATGAAAGCGAATAATGCGAAAACCTGAAAGTTTAAAAGCATCCTACGCGATCTACCCTAGAAAAAATGACAATTCTCAATATATTAGCCGGGTAAGTTGAGGGTCACGTCAATATTTTGAAGCTCGATATCACCGAATGGGCTTTTGCTACTGTAACATGCAGCAATGATAATAGAGATTATTCGAAAAACATTATATATTTAATGGAGGAGTGTCGACCTGATTCTCCAGCATCATTTAATAACTTAAAGCATATCTAATTGATAGAATTGACTGTTTTATAATGTTTGGTAAATATCACTCAGACCACACAAGTAAGTGACGTGTTCTATGTTTTTGTTTATAACTTAATATCTCGTTTTTATTTTGTTTTATGCCTATTCCGGATAGTTGACAATTGATCCTTGCGGTTACGTCCCACTAGACCCACTGTCTCGCTAGAACCACTGTCCCACTACACCCACCGTTCCACTTGGACACCCTTTTTCGCCCCACTAGACCCACCACGTGCATAATGAGGTGTTCCACTAGATCCACCATTTTGCGACTGTCCTACTTGTCCCACTGTCTCGAAGACCATCCAGAAAAGGAAGGCTATGTATTTATGCATATGCTTATGTGCAAAGACAAAAATGCCTTGTTTACTTATGTACATTTGTAAGCAAAATATAAATGCTTTAAAAGCTTATCCGATAAATTGTGCAAATTAAATAAAGTATGTATTTAATTAATTAGTTAACAAATTTTTATTAAATGATATCCTTTCGCAGGAGATTTGTTTAGCAATGGTAAAACAGTAGGCACTTATATGTACGTGTACTATGTCAATTGTGTGTGATACGACCGAACCGACCAATATCGATTGTTCTTCATGAATACATTTTGATTCTTATCAAAGCGCTCCTATCAAACGTAGGCCAGCCAGAACGCATGTTAGCACTTCAGTGATAGGGATAATCAAAAATATTAATTATGTCATTGTCCATAGCTCAAAATCAAAACTTTTTCAAAACAGAACCAATTGGGTCTACTTTAGCGTCTGTTGTGAACGCTGTGTTGCTCCAAACATTATTTGAAAGTTAGTTTCAAGTTGAGTGACTTCCGACCGCACAAATTTTAGTTTTACACGCTTCATGAAGTCAGCTATATTGTGTTTTGCGAAGCTGAGGATAACGAGTTTTTTGTATTTTTTAAAAGAAATCTGAAAACGCTCAAGCGAATAAAAGCTGCCAAGTTTTCAATGTGACTACAGATAATGACACACACTATAATGCAAACATCTCGAGTTATGCGTCCGAAAATTTGTTGGCAGAAATTTACATGAAATAGAGAAAACGCTTTTTATTCGCACACTTTATATGTGTTTTTAAACTAGTGATTGTGGGAATAGTTTGCAGAATACTCTTTAAGCGTTCAATAATCAATTTCCGTTTTGCGCGTAATGTAAGTACTTCATTTTTTCTGGTGGGTCTTCCGAGACAGTGGGACTAGTGGGACGGTCGCAAAATGGTGGGTTTAGTGGGACACCTCATTATGCACGTGGTGGGTCTAGTGGGATTTCCGGTGTGTCAAGTGAGACGAAAAATGGGTCAGGGACGGTGGGTCTAGTGGGACAGTGGGTCTAGCGGGACGATGGGTCTAGTGGGTCACAATCGATCCTTGTCACGACTCTCCTTTTATTAAGTGATATGCGAATTTGTCATCTAAAAAGGTCTAAAACACGTTTTTTATAATTCAAAGCTCCCGAAAATTGCTATGGAATCAGAATTTTTGGAGATAGAACATAGATATAATACACTAGCAAAGAAAACTGCTCCGATGGAACAAAAAAGGTAAATATACTTGAATTTCTTCATTGTTAAGGATGTGAAAGGAGAGGACTAGGGAAAATTTCCCTATATGCGCAGAAGCCATAGGAATGTGCTAAACAGTTAGATTTCCCTAAACAACGCAAAAATCGAAGTATATCCTGCAGCCTGTGAAAAATGAGGATGTAGTCACAAAACGTTCTCAAGTGTTTTGCAACAGAGCATTGAAGACACTTCCATGACTATTAATTAATCAATGTATTATTCATTTAATGAAATCTTGACCATTCACAATGCTCTGGCGTAAAAGATAATAGTGTAAACTTTACACCTACATGGCCAACTCAATAGTCTGCATGAAAAACCACAAAAAAATTTCTTTAAATCTTCCAAAATAAAGTAATCAAAATACGCCATCGTAATCGAAATTACTACGGAAAATCTGCAGAAACGCGCATAGGCCGCAGAATGTACTTCGATTTTTGCATTGTTTAGGGGGAGTCAAACTGTTTAGCACATTCCTATGGCTTCGGCGCATATAGGAAAATTTTCCCTAGTCCCCTCCTTTCACACCCTTAACGATGAAGAAATTAAAAATGTATATTTACCTGTTTTGTTCTATCGGAGCATTTTTCTTTGCTAGTTCCATTCTTTTATTTAATATTCTAAGCTATATATCCATAGGTGGGCAGCGCCGAAATTCTGGGGGGTGCAAATAGCTGAAGAAATTTCTTTTTTCGTCTCGAAGCCTTTACCCTAAAATGATCACAGATAAAGAAATATTGCATTAAAAGAGAAAAAAATTTTACTTTTTGAGATATTGTAGCCCTCTACATTATAAAACCAATTGGACTGCACAGAAAGCAAAATTGAGTTAGATAAGCCTCAGGACACGCTAACAGTAAAAACCCGTATACTTTACACTTTTGTGCAAGAACCATTAGGTGTAAAGAAATTTTAAGTTCAGATTCGTAATCTTCAACTCGGGGGCAACATCTTCAAAACTGAAATTGGCCCTCCGCAAAATTGTTTGATACCCAAAGCTCTGGGCGGAAAAGTGCTTCTCGGTGTAAACTTTACACTTGTGCTAATAACGCAATATTCGGTGTATAGAAACAAAATAAACTGGGATCTGTAACACGGTTAGGGCACATTCTAAGCATAATTAGCATGTTCCGCCTATTTAGCGGAGTAGCTTAAGAAATTTCGTTTTTCGTCTCGAACCCTTTACACTAAAACGATCACAGATCAAAAAATATTGCCTTAAAGAGAAAAAATGGTCCTTGAGATATTGTAACCTTCTGCATTAAAAAACCGATTAGAGCTGCACAGAAACCAAAATTGAGTTACATAAGCTGAAAACGCGTAAGAAGTTAAAAACCCGTATAAAAACTTTACATTTTTGTGCAACAACCATTTAGCGTAAAGAAATTTTGAGATCAGATTCGTAATCTACAGCTCGGGGGCAACAATTAGAAAAATTGACCCTACGCAAATTATTTGATTTTTCGGTTTACACTTTACACACTCATTGCCAACTCGGCATTGAGTGTAAACAAAAGAAAAAATGGTACATCGAGTTTTTTAATTATCCATTGTTTAAAAAAACCGCACCTCCCCAGGTGTGTGCCGTTGTTGCTGTGAGGGGGGACACAAAATTCGCACTCGCTGTGATAAACATATTAAGAAAAAAGGTGGCCAAGTATATTATAGGTAGCGCTATCACGCTACCTATGATTCTAGGGTCTGCCAGATCTTTTGGTCTACTTGCGCTTGTACTGCTCTTCTACTCGCGTTAAACCTCCAAATGTACACAAACACATATTCTAATCATATAAGTGTTGTAAGTATTCTTGCATGAATCGATAAAGTCAATACCGCATTGCGAATTTTCTTCAGGGTCTAAAGCAAATTTTATCGATACATATTATTTTTCAAACATGTGGTTCATTGCAACATTCATTACACTGCCGATTAAGATAATTAAATTAGTAAATAAAGCAGTTTAAACGTTTTTATGGAATCCTAGCACGAAAGCCTGAAATTTAACGTGAAATAATTCAAAATTCAGCAAAATTAGGGGGAATCAGTATAGAAAATATAGAAAAAAGGTGGATGCAATGAAACTCGTGTTTTTATTAAAATTACCAAAGCCTGAAAATCAAATTTGGTACGACTTTTTATGCTAAAATATACACAATAAAATTGACGAATTCAGCGTGTTTGGAATTCAAAAATTTTACGCCTTATTTTAAGGAAATTTATATGTAGAAGAGAAATATCATTTTTTACATAATCAGACCCTTCCAATTTAGAAGGTGCGGTTTACGATCAAGAGAAAATTTCGCCGAAATTTATTTATTTAAATATTATAAGAAAATTTTTATATTTGGCAATTAAAAAAAGCTTTTAATCAAGTGAAACAATTTTTTAGGATGTGAAATTAATTTTGGTATTTAATTTAGGCTTAATTTCCCTGAGGAAATTAAAGGATATGCTAAAGATAAACACTATTGTTTTATAAATAATGCTTTACAAACTCGGGACCGATTAATTCGATGGAGAAAAGTTACATCTTCTACAAATTTTGTTTATTTATAGGGTGAAACGATGTGAAACAAATGTTCATGCTCTATTAGATAACGAACGTGAACAAATGTTTTGGCAAAAATTTCCTGGTGTTTTGATGCGAAATCATTTGCAAAGAAAATTAAGTTTTTGGGCACATTGTAGGAAATAATTTATTAGAAAAATCTTCAAAATATCCTTGTACAACTAGCGCATACTTTTGTTTATTCGTAGTTCGTGATGTCTAATTAATTTTTAGTACTAACCCTTCTGCATTTCATTAATAAGCGCCCCTTCTCATCATGGCGCGAACGATTTTCTCTAATAAAAACACACACACACACGGATGCAGGCCACACTCGAGCGTGTGGAGGGTGGGGGTCCGGAGGGGGTGTGGTCCACCTGAGAATCCGACAGACCTACCTCAGATCGATATAACCTTAAGATCGAATTTTTGGCATGTTTTTTAATTTTTTTACCAGTTTTACCCCATCCAGAAAACCCAGTTTTTGACTGCTGCCCATGTACTTATGATGCTAACTTATGGTCAAAATTTTTCGGGGTTGGGGAGGCGATTAGGAAGCAAAACCATAAATAACGTGAGATTGATAAATCATCCAGTCCCTGCTTACCAAATGCCGAAAACGGATAATCAATATACATAACACGTTTTTTTGATAAGACAGCGTTTACTGCATAGCCCATTCTAACTGCGATATGTCCCTTAGGATAAATATTTGGAAATACAAGGAAAAATTTTGACTACGACATGATTTTGATTCAATTGGGAATTTTAAAAACAAGTTACCAGTACAACCAGTTAAATAAAACTTTTGACATTATTTTCACCTTTTTCAAAAGTGATTGAAAATTTTTGTCTATCAATGGTTTAGTAAAATCCATTTTGTGTTTTAAGAATCCTAATAAAAAATACTAATTAAAATCCGAGGAAAGGGGGAAACGACCCTTTCAATTGCACCCTGGCTACAGGCCGGCCATTGAAATTTAGGAATATTGTATTATTTTTTGTCTAGAAGCATAAACAATGACGCTTTTGCACAAGATAAACGATTCGGAGCATTCGTCTTTTACGATTAATATCGACGACGAACTATTCTCGGTGAGACTGATGAAAGAAAATCAATCGGCGTTCGCCGTCTGCCTAATTTTGGCCCTAATCAACGTTTTGGCCGGCTCGCTATTAGTTGGCGTAATTTTCGGCAACCGCGGGTTGCGCTTGTGCGCCGCCCACTTATTCGTCGGTTGCGCCGTCCTAGTGGAGACCCTATTGGCGCTGGGTCTCGTCGTTTTGGACTCGGTCCACCTGACGTACGTTGCGGCAAGCAAACCGCAAGCGATTGCGCCAATCGCTTGCAAATTGAATTTGATACCGTTGGAGTATTGCTCCGGCGTCGTATACAAATTTTTGATCCTCGTAGCGATCGATCGATTGCTGTTTCAGAATTTTCCTCGATTTTACGCCAAGTTGATCAAATCCGACAAATATCGACTCGGTATGCTGGTGAAAGTGTTGCTGGTCGAAACGGTGATCGTGGGGTTGGGTTTTACCGGAAAATTTGAACCCAACGGCCCCCTGCCCTATTGCACAATGCGCTTGACTCGTCCGCTCACTTCAAGCGCAATCGTCCTACAACTGCTTGTCCAATCGGCGCCGGTCTGCTTGTCCCTGTTGTCGTATTTGCGCTTGTTGCGACGATTTTACAACAAGCGCTGGACAATCGCTGACATAGGCGATGGGCCAGCCGCTAGCGTAGCAAGCAACGACAACCGCTTGGCAAGCGCTGCCGAATTGAACGCAATGCGACGATCGCTGGTCGATCAAGTATCGTTGGTCGTCGGATCGATCGCGCTGGCGCGTTTCGTTTGCGGCTGTTTGCAAGCGATTGTTCAAGCGAATGCTCGTCTCGATAACGAATACGTCGAGGCGTTCAACGCCTTGGACTTGAATATTTTGGCCCTTTTATTCTACGCTTTGTTTATTCGCGATTTTCGTCTGTTTTTTAAATCGAACTTATTCGTTTAGTGCTTTGTAACGTTTTCTAAAGCATGCGTTAAGTTACTTAATTTTACTTTTAAACCGATCTTCGCCAACATCTTTTGCATAATTCGAAAAATAAATTTAATTGCATATGCTCCGAAAGACTTCCGTGTAAAAGCTGCATTTTCGGCTTATCTTCATAAATTTCATGAAATTCCGAATTAGATCGTATTTTTTCTTTTCAGTATCTTTGTCTATCTGATCTGCCGTCCAAGATTGTAATAAAATGATTCAAATACAAAAATTTTGCAAAGGTGAAAACAAAATTATGTTCCTTTACAGTTAAATGCATGGTATTGTTTTTACTCCATAATAATCGAAGAATTCTCCGGATGATTCTCATTCACAATTTTTCTGTCAAAAGAAACAGTATGATTTTTGGCAGATTGCCAAAAATGAACAAAGTATGCCAGAAATATTGGTTTCTACACAGTAAGCTTTTTGGTCTATTTCCAAGTTTCAATGAGTGAATTAGAACAAGAGAAATAAATCTGTTGCAGGCCACCCGCAAAATACGTAATGCACCTATCGAAGTACCTACTTTTATCATGATGTCTATCTCGATCATCTTTGGAAGTTTGTTCCAATCCGACCTTGAGAATGTTGATGGCTGACCCCTTGAAAATGCTGCTGACCTCTAACGGAATAGACCCTTTAGAATGGTTGCTGTGACTCCCTTGGAAATGTCGTCAATTTTTAATTTTCGAAAAAGAGTCGAGTTGAGTTAGCAATAGTCAAATTCGATTAGACCTAATTGAAATTTTTCATTTTTACATTTTCTACAATGAGCAGCTCCGTCAGAAAGATCGAAAAAAATCTATTTTTGACATTTCGCTTAGCGTATTAATGACAGGGTGAAGGCCATACGTGGACAGCAAGAAAATTTGGGGGGGGTCAGGATGGGTGAAATTGCCAAAAATTTTACTAAAAATAGAATTCTGGGGGTCTACGTGCACGTCCTTTTCCCTCGTTTGTTTATCATACATATAAATGTAATTGTTTTTATCATCGAATATTCCATTTCAATGATGACGAGTCTACGTATATAAAATAAAAGAATTCACATGCATTTATTCATTAAAAATCTTTATTACTATTGCCTAAGTTTTTGTTGCCACGAATTATTATAGTTTTTGTAACGCCGCCTTGTTGCTAAGCTACCTGTGACCAGCCAGCCATTAATTTATATTTATTCTAGCGAAAATAACCGGTTCTGATCAGGCAGTTCGACCATGATATAGTTTTTTGACATTCATCAGGGCAGTCGTCTTAACGTTTGACGCTGTGAAGTTCATTTAATTTCGAATGAGATCCAATCAATATTTCGCATATAACGTCCAACTTAACTAAATGCTCTCGTATTTTGAAATTTTTTCGAAGTAATGAAGTTATTTCGCATATTATCACTATCGCGATTTGCATATTGATTATCGACTATCAATTGCTTCATCGCTATCGATTTTTTTATACATTTCATTACTCGTTGTCGACTAATATATGAATTTATGTTGCTGTACTTACGTTTTGTCGGTTTTTCAGAATGATTTTTCGGTTCGATTTGATTTTCGATTTGATTATAATTTACATTTGTAGCTACTTGCCATTCCCTAACGACAGCCGCTATTTTTCCCATCTAATGCTGATTGACAGCAGTCGAACTATATATTTATTAAAGTATAGTTAGAAGAAGATAAATAAAAATATAAATTTAAAAAAGAATCGAAAGAGTAAACGTAAAATGAAAAAATGAAAGTAAATTAAAAATTTAAAAAGAGGAAGAAATGAAAATCAAGATGCATTGATTTGCAAAATAATATCGTATGCAGAAAAACACCAGGCAGCTCATTCTATCCTCCGGACTTTAGCACTTCCCTTCAAATAAAATTTAAGAATTTACAATTTGTAATAATAAAAATATTGAACCATCTCTCTCGTATAAAATACGTTTCGTTATCGACCAATTCCGTTGACTAAATCGTTGTTTGATTTTTGAGTATTATATTTCAATTTTATTCCTTTTACCATCTGTGCAATTTAGTAGCTTTGCTATCTCGCTGGTGGTTTAGACGACTTAATTTCAAGAGAAAATATTTCAAAAAGTAATATAGTTCTCGTGTTGAACAAAAGTCTTATGCGTTAGTGTACGAACCTTTCATGGGCGTAGGGAAGGAGGCCTCCTGATCCCCGAGAATCCGAAAGACCCCCTAAAATCTAAAGACCACTATGAATTCAATTTCCGGTGCAATTTCTGGAGAATATTTCTTATTTGTGACCCCCTTCTAGTATTTGGTTGCTGCCCTTGTATGCTCGGACTCCTAGAATTCAATATGCTCCAGTCCGCTATGTTCATTGATTAAAGGCGTGTTCGGTTTTCGTTGTCATAAGTTTTTCTCACTATTCGGATTTCGCAGCGAAAATATTTACGATTGTCTGGATGCCCAACAAAAAGTGGTTTTGTCATAATTCTGTATTAAATTGTTCTGAGTCATCGTGCGCTATACTGACATTATTTTTTCGGTAAAGTATTTAGACTACTGGTTTCGGCGTTTTTTGAATTTGTTCATTTTGTACACTCTAAATATTAATAAGAAGCAGATGCGGATTTCGAGTGGGCTGGGAGTGGCGGTTCCCCTCCTGTCGTCAAAAAATACTTGGGCGCAATAGATAATGATGTGTATGTTTTGATGATTTTAGCCATTTGTTTCTTTACAACTTTTCGAATTTTTTGATAGTAATTTACTAACTCCCTTGGCGCTTTTGAAAACTGTGTTTTCAGATCAAGAGTAGTTTATGTGTACAACAAGGATTTTTTAGTTCTTACAATGATATCTCGATTATTTTTTGGTACTTTGCGCCGATTTTTGCACTTGATTTTGCGCGTTTTTCTAAAAACTTTCGAAAATTTCTAATCTTCTTATCACAAATACTTCTATCTACCGACAATACTCTCCGCATAATAAACGGATTGTTTGGACAATTTCTGACACTATTTGTAAAATTAGGAGTCCGCACCCCCCGTCTGTCAGAAAATCCTGGACTCCGCCACTGACGATAAGGCTAGTAGGATAAAAGCTTGAAAATCTTAAAGCACACAGTACTAATTTCCTCTGCGAAAATGATAATTTAAACATAATCTAACCTCTAGGCGATATATGTGTCCACAATAATCTTTTGCATAATTATGCACGAGGTGACCAGAAGTTTTATTACTAAAAAATGCATGAAAGATACAAGAGATTGACCGAAAAATAAACTCAAAATCAAATATTATATTAATTCGGTATTAAGTATTGAATATTAAATATTGAGCATAAATGTAATATTATGTATAAAATTAAATCAGATATAAAGTGTCGGCCTTATTAATCCATTCTAATTAGATTAATTGGAATTGATAGAAATGATTCAATTTTAAATATCGTTTTCTTGACGAAACATGCCTGTAACGCACGACCATGAGATGAATAGGACCCAAATTTCTTGTGGGTCTGGTTAAATTCTAAAATTTTTGACGTTTGGTCTAGGAGAGGTCAAAAAATTAATGTTGAATCGTAGAAAAATCATTTTGTGACATTAATCATCGAATTCTACCAAAATTTACATTTTAAAAAAATCGATATGAAAAGAAAAATTTTACTTGTTTGGTTGAGGCCTCTTTAATTTTATTTTATTCAGACCCCAGACTCCCACAACTTTGTGTACACACGACTCTCCATTCTGTAATTCAGTGTAAATTTAAAATCGATTGGAATCGTGGAAATTCTCGCCATAAGCGTAAAAACCTTTCAAAGGCCAAAAAAAGAATCGAAATAATCTTTTGATATCGGTAAGAATTTTTTGGTACAGAAACGATGGTTCAAAATTTCGGGGTGTGGTGCCAGGCCAGATCCTGATGTCTGTTTTGCTAGCTCCCCAATCAAGCATAATTTTAAAACATAATTATCCGCACTTACATCTATTTTTTGGTCCTTAAGAAGATTTATGATGTCAAGTTTACTAAACGAGCTTAACGATTCGGCGCGTTCGTCGTTCGAAATCGATAACGACTACGAGCTATACTCGGTGAGACTTATGAAAGACAATCAACCGGCGTTCGTAGTTTGCCTAATTTTGGCCCTAATCAACTTTTTGGCCGGTTCGCTATTGATTGTTGTAATTTTTGGCAGCCGCGGCTTACGCTCTTGCCCCGCCCACTTGTTCGTCGGCTGCGCCGTCCTGATGGATACCCTATCAGCGCTGGGCCTCGCCGTCCTGGACTCGGTCCACTTGACATACGTCGCGGCAAGCAAACCGCAAGCGATTGCGCCGATCGCTTGTCGATTGAATTTGATCCCGTTAGAGTTTTGCTCCGGCGCCGCGTATAAATTTTTGATCGTCGCCGCCGTCGATCGATTAATGTTTCAGAATTGCCCCAGATTTTACGCCAAATGTACCAAAAGTAACAAATATCGATTCGGGATGTTTGCGAAAGTGGGGCTGGTCGAAACGGCGATGGTGGCGTATGGGTTTTGCCGAAAATTCGACCAAGCGGCCCCCTTGCCTTATTGCACAATGCGACTGACTCGTCCGCCCTCTTCCGCTGCAATCGTCCTTCAACTGATTGTCAAATCGTGGCCGATCTGCTTGTGCCTGTTGTCGTACTTGCGCTTGTCACAGCGATTTCACAGCAAAGGTTTGACAATCACTGGCGAAGCGATGGACAACGAGAGAAGCGATGACGTTGCGAGCAATGACAATCGATTAACAAACACTGGCAATTTGAACGCGATGCGACAATCGCTGGTCGACCAAGCGTCGTTAGTCGTCGGATCGATCGCGCTGGCGCGTTTCGTTTACGGCTGCTTGCAAGCGATTGTTCAATCGGATGCGCGTCGCAATAACGAATATGTTGAGATATTCAACGCGCTGGACTTGAATATTTTGGCCCTCTTATTCTATTCTTTGTTTATTCGCGAATTTCGGCTGTTTTTTAAATCAAAGTTGTTCGTTTAGCACTTTACGACGTTATTTTCAGTTGAGTCTGTCGATTGAAATTTACTTATTCGAAAATCAAACTGTGAAATAAATTAAATCGTCAAATTTGAATTCATTTTTTTAAATAATTTTCGCGTAACTTTGCTTACGTTTTTTTAAATAATAGATTCTGAAGTGCGAAAGGACCTGCATTTTTAGTCTGAAGTTGCGTCCAACTAAAAACAATAAAAAAAAATAAAAGTGTTGGTGAAATTCAAAAATTATAGGTTCCTGTATTATGAGGCTATACATAGGTACAGACACATTACCAACCATATATGGGCAGCAACCATATTCTGGTGGGTCCAATGAGGCGAAATTGCTAAAAATAGCCCGAAAATTCAATCCTGGGGCCAATTAACTTTTAGGGGGTGTGCAAGGTTATAGGGGTCCAGTTCAGACCATGCATGAGCAGCACCAAAATTCTGGTGGGCTGCAAGATTTTTCAAAGGTCAAAAAATGGTCTTAAAAATAGTGGTATGGCGAAAAAACCACAATTTTTCAACGCTTGCGAAAAAAAGAAAAAAAATCAAAATTTGAATTATGGGGGAATATTTTGGTTTCTGGGGGGAGGAATAGCTAACCCCCCAACCCCCACGCCCACGTGTAGTCCAGAACCCCTCCACACCCATATGTAAAGCCAAATAGTCAACTTTATATCCCTCCATCCGCTCATCTCTAATCGATAGCTTAAAACAAAAAACTAACGAGAAGCATATTTTGAAGGTACTCCATTTCAAAAATTTAAAAAAATTACCGTTCAAACGGATACAATGCATAAAAGGTGTATTAGGTACCTACAAATAGTCTGTTTCACATAACTTCTTGCATAAATTTTAAGAAATTTACATCGACAGTAAGCCGAGGATTACGAAAATTATATATCAGCTTAATGCTATCATAGGTAGCGCGCTAGAACGTACCTATAATATATACTTGGGTACCCCCAACATATGTCCCTCCACCCCACAGCTATAACGGCACACAACTGGGAGGTGCGGTTTTTTTAAAAGGTAGATAATAAAATAACTTAGATACCCTTTTGTTTGTTTACACTCAATACCGAGCTAGTCGTGAGTGTGTAAAGTTTACACCAAAAATTCAAATGATCGGCGAAGGGCCAGTTTTTTTAAAATGTTTTCCTTGATTAGTAGGTTACGAATCTGGTCTTAAAATTTCTTTACACTCATTAGTTGTTGCACAGAAGTGCAAAATATACGTTTTTTTGCTGTTTTCATGCGCACAAGCATATCTAACTCAGTTTTATATTCTATGCAGTCTGATTGGTTCTAAAAGGTAGACAGTTATAAAATCTAGGGGAGCCTTTTTTAAATTTTTTAAAGTTATATTTTCAAATTTAGAGGCGGTTTATTGTAAAGAGTCTGGGACAAAAAAAATACTTTGTTCCTGCCATATTCTCCACTTAGTAGACAGAATGTGGTAATTATCTTTAAAATGTGCCTCTCAATTTATTTATTGTTTTACAGTCAATATTGCGTTATTAGTTCAGGTGTAAACTTAACACTAGAAAATTTTTTTTCGCCCAGAGCGTCGTGTATGATGAAAAAAATGTTCTCAGTAGGATCAGAATAACGAATCTGACCTTTAAACTTTTTCTACAGCCAGTGTTTGTTGAGGTATGAAGAGATGAACTTTGAATCATAAATCTATTTTCTAATGCCGATAGATAACTCCGTATTGCATAATGTTTGATCATATTTTTCTCATTTCAGGAGGTTTTTGACCCGTCTTTAATAAATAATTATTTTTTATTATCATAAATGCACTATTCTTTTAAACTTCAGTAGAATGATGAATATTTTTCAATATAATATAATCAAGCTGAAGTCTTGGCTGCGAGTTGAGTTGATGCAATGGCTGAGGTATCCGTTCTCGCATGTGGATTTCAAAAAGAATAATGGGTTCAAGTCTTCTGAATACTAACTTTTTCATTTTTTTAATTCTCTAGGCAAAACCATGCACTTCATATGACTTATTTATCTATTTAGGTTCTGCAGATGACACTTTTTTGTTTTTTGAATTTAGCCTTGGTTCTCGAATGGGAGTGTAAAGAGTGCGAAAATCTGGGAGTGAAAAGACACATTTTGGTCGAATTTTTGACTTGTTTATGTCTGCCAACAACTCCAGTTATGAGTTTTAAGAAATTTTTTAGGCAGAAATGTACTACGGATCCAGGTCTATCTTGTGCTTACCAGCAAACTTGTCTACAATAAATGCGTAGTTAGTACCAGGGGTTTTAAACTTTACACTCTAGTGGACGAGTAAAAAAACAGATTTTGTCCAAGATTTCTCTGCCAATTTTTTCGGTTATGAGTTGGGATGGATTAAATAAAATAGAAGTAAAGCAACTTCTAAGAGCTACACGTCGAAGCAAGCCGCGTTCTAAATAACGTAATATTCAGTTGTTTATGGGGGTGTAAAGTTCGAAATCTGAGGTGTAAAATGGGCGAAAAACAGGTTTTTTTCGTATTTTGATTGGTAAATCATATCAAATATTTTGCGGAACATAAGTTTGGCACACACAAACGCACTACAACCGAAGGGCTACAAACTGGCCGGAACCGAATTTATTTACAATCAATAGGGCGTTAGGTTCAGATTTTCAAAGTTTACAATGTGGTGGAAAGTTGGAAATATGTGTTTGTCCATTTTTGTTCGCCTTTTTCTCTCTTCAGAAGTCGAGCGAGGTCAAATAAAATTAAAATAAAGTACTGTCTAAGGTGTAAGCGTCACAGCGAATTGCATTTGTTTACGTCAATATTTAGCTTTTTCGGGAGGTGTAAAGTCAAAAAATGGGGGAGTTAAACGTGTTTCTGTCTTGTTTTTTGCCAAGTTTTGGGTTATGACTGGATATAATCTCAAGTCTAAAAATGAACCAGAAACCAAATGTGATACGCCACTTTGTTTGCACTCAATAGTGGTGTAAAGTGGTTTACATCTGATATTTATTTGTCCTCGGGGCATTGTGGAGACTTAATTTTCCAATAAATGTTGATCGTAATATCAGAGTAATATCAGAATTACGAATACGACTGAAATTTTCTTTACACTCTTTGGTAATGTAAAGTTTACAATGCATATTAACTTTAATTATAGAGCCTTGCGGAAGCTTATTTTTTTCAGAATGTTCTACGTAAAATCAGAATTGGGAATCTGACTGTTAGTTTTATCTACTCCTGGTAGTTGTGTAATGTTTGCACTATTCATTTGTTGTTAATATGTAGTTTATACTACAAATTTATTTTACTTCCAAATCTGAGCGTTAGTGTTCCTTACACTTGATATTTGCCTAAAGTTAATGCTGAAAAACTTTGATCTGTTTAAATAATGTAAGGTTGTCTTGTTAAAGATAAAGGATAATGCTGATGTTAAGAACAATATTGTTTTCCGCGTTCTTGGACAGCTGTCATTATTGTGGCATGTTACTGTATGTGTTTGCTGGCTGATGTACTCAAATCATGCTAATTAAAAGTAGGGTACGATCAAAGAAAAATGCTCCGATGGAACAAAAAAATTAATATACTCGGAATTGTGGATTATTAGGGATGTAAAAGGAGGGTACTAGGAAAGAGCTACCTTAAGTCGCAAAATCTGATAAAAATCACACTTTCTCTAAGCAACGCAAAAAATCGAAGTATATTCTGCGGCTTCTAAAAAAGTGTCTTTTTTAAATTATTTTCAGCTTCATATAAAAGTGTATAAACGAAATCTATAGTGTTACTTTTTTAAATTGTCGGCAAGTAGCAACGCTGATTAGCTTCGTATCCTGATTGATAGAAAACCAAGTGGTATTGTATATGAAGTTGTTTTATTTTGTTATGAGCATGATAGCAAGCATAGCAGGGGCCGATTGATTAGTGCACACACAATCGTTACGGGAATGCTAGTGTACCTACATTTAATCTGTTCCAAGTCAACTCACGCGTTTCCTACTATTTAAAACCAACAATTTCTTCAATTGTTTTGGATGCATCGATGTTTGCTATTTCATTCAATTGGCTTAGAAAAACTGTTAGTTTACTCAATATCTTCCTATAGCTACTGCATAGCTAACGTGCTGCTTTTTCAATCATTTTTATGGTTAAATATTTAATTTAATGTGTTGGCCGCAGAATATTCTTCGATTTTGTGCGTTTCTTAGAGAAAGTGCGATTTTTATCAGATTTTGTGACTTTAGGTAGCTTTTTCCTAGTCCCCTTCTTTTACATACTTAACAATCAACAACTCCAAGTAAATTCATCTTTTTTGTTCCATCGGAGCATTTTTCTTTGCTAGTTATCGCAATCTGTCAGCTTATTGTCGGAGACAGTTTTGAAATTCATGACCAAAGTTGTGTGAA
Source organism: Mermis nigrescens (assembly GCA_036768485.1). Taxonomy (NCBI): domain Eukaryota; kingdom Metazoa; phylum Nematoda; class Enoplea; order Mermithida; family Mermithidae; genus Mermis; species Mermis nigrescens. Next base: position 6,759,079 of record JAVLUZ010000160.1, read on the forward strand.
ACAAAGTACAGTTAACATTTACATATAAAATTTACAGAAGTTTTTTTCTATTTTTTAGCTCATTTTTTGAGGATTTGCCAAATCTGTAGATTTGATGAAGAAATTCTGAAGTTTTCCAATTTCGAAATCCTATTAGATGGAAAAAGAAATATTCATGTGAGGAGTATTTGCATTCATAATTAAACAGAAATTAATTATATTTGCATACAATATGTACTTATATGTATTAATCTTAGTTATTTAGTAGTCCGGCACCAACCCACACACTAAATAGACTACATCGCCACGTGGTTTTACCGAAATTAGTGAAATCTAAAATTTCGAGGAGTCAATAAACCTTTAAAAATTAATGAGGGTACGTTTTTGACGCTTTGTTACAAATTTTTTCTCCGCAGTAACAAAAATTGGGAAAAACAACCAAAAAAATAATTGTCGAAAAACGGAATAAAACTTGAGATATTTTTTGAAAGACCGGTTTTATGAAATAATTGATGGATTTCACTTTCCAAGGTGCAGTTTTTGTGATCCGGCAACCAATTTACTTTTAACGTGAAGTTTCCGTGTGAAGAAGGCACATTGAGAGGTGAACCGACATTAGAGCGCCGCGACATTAGAGCGCGCTGGCGACATTAGAGCGCTGGCGACATTAGATCGCGACGACATTAGAGCGTGCGACATTAGAGCTGAGCGACATTAGAGCGCTGGCGACATTAGAGCGCTTAGCGACATTAGAGCGCCGACATTAGAGCGTCGACATTAGAGTGCGCGACATCAGAACGCTAACGACATTAGAGCGCCGGCATTAGAGCGCACGACATTAGAGCACGCGGCATTAGAGCTGTAGCGACACTAGAGTGTGCGACATTAGAGCGCCGACATTAGAGCGCCAACATTAGAGCGTCGACATTAGAGTGCGCGACATCAGAATGCAACGACATTAGAGCGCGCGGCATTAGAGCGCAGGGACATTAGAGCGCACAACATTAGAGCACGCGGCATTAGAGCGTAGCGACACTAGAGTGCGCGACATTAGAGCGCCAACATTAGAGCACCAACATTAGAGCGTCGACATTAGAGTGTGCGACATCAGAATGCAATGACATTAGAGCGCGTGGCATTAGAGCGCAGGGACATTAGAGCGCACAACATTAGAGCACGCGGCATTAGAGCGTAGCGACACTAGAGTGCGCGACATTAGAGCGCCGACATTAGAGCGCCGACATTAGAGAGTTGACATTAGAGTGCGCGACATCAGAACGCAATGACATTAGAGCGCGCGGCACTAGAGCGCAGCGACATTAGAGCGCACGACATTAGAGCATGCGGCATTAGAGCGTAGCGACACTAGAGTGCTCAACATTAGAGCGCCGACATTAGAGCGCAACGACATTAGAGCACAGCCATAATAGATGTTTTTCATGTAACTTTACAGGATTTTTATGCTGATAACTAAAAGAATTCGTCGCTTAAAGCTTCATGGACAAAACGAGCATGCCTTTGAAAAAGTCCTCCTGTATCTTATACTCGAGACTATTTGCAACGATTCTTTCCGATTCAGAATTGGATACGCTTTCTATTGTAATGGGGCAAAGTTAAGTACCTAACGCATGAATATCTCGGTATCTGGTAGTGATAAATGCATGCGGTTTCTTTTGTTTTGTAAAGGCAGTGAACAGCCTTTTGAATTCTTTCTTTACTTTCTGGTTGAGTTGTACACTGGCTGAATTAGTGGACATGCAAAAGTAGAAATTTTCTTTTTTTACTTGCCGTTTGAAAAAAGACAGTGGCTTTTGAAGCAATAGGTTTTGTGTAATGCCATTATACTCTTTTCACTCACTTTCTTGACACATATTACGGTATTCTTTTTCACATTTTTTTAAATCGTACGCATTTACTGTAAGTTTTGCCAATCAAGCGTGAAATTTATTGCTGCCGTAAACAATCATTAAACTGCGGTAGATGAGCAAAAGATCAAAATTTGTGTAAACTTATCCTACTCGACTAAAAGCGAAAATTATGCGAGCATGCACGCAAAAACTTGCATTTTTAATATCAAAGTTATAAAAAAACAGTCACCAACCACTTCTTAACCAAACAAGAAATTTAACTGATTTTTCGCAATGTACCAATTTTTAGAAACAAAAAGTTAAGAATTTTTTTCATGGGAAAGGAAGTCTATGTCTGCCTCCATGACGCACCATTGCAACTCGCACTTTAGTGTCGGCGCTCCTAATGTCGCGCGCTCTAATGTTGGCGACTCTGATGTCGGCGCTCTTTCGCGGCGTCTCCAATGTCTGGCGGGCCACATTGAGGGTACAAAATCAAAATTTTATTTGTCTGGTGTGGATTCGATGAAGTCCTTGAGGAACTAAAGTAAACTCGAGCCCCGAAATCCCAATCTTGCGAATTTTATTTTGTTTTTTTGTATGTGCCAGGATTCATGATTTTTATATATTCAAACAGACAGTAATCGCGAACTTTCCCGATGGTCAAAAATGGTCTCTTAAAATTCGCCGTTCGTGTTCAAAATTGCGTTTACGGTTTTTTTGCATTAAATTTAATTCAGATGTTTTCCTGAAATTGCGTCCCGTTTTCCGACCGTCCCGATTCCCTGACCGTCCCGATTCTCCGACTTTCCCATTTCACCGACTGCACATTCAAATGTGGCAGGCGGCACTAATTACCGTCAATCAACTGCTGAAGGGTTATTTGGAAGTCGTCTTGATCTATCAATTAGCTTTAATGAGTAGGTAAGATATAGAAGATGAATTAGGTATGTTTTATTTAATGTGTAAATTATCACACCACGTGTTTACTTGTATACTTGAAATATAGATGCTGGGATATGTTCTGAAGAATCTAGTGATTTATCCTTATTGTGAAAGAATAAAAAACTACCAATTTCGAATTGAATACGCGCACAAAACCTAACTGAAATTATCTCCTTACCTATATGTAGCGCAGGCTCTTGGGTACTTAATTAAGGTAGATACATAACCGTATTAAACGTCGAAAAAACCGACGCCAAATGTGATATCAAATATGCATTTTCCATTTTTTCTTTCTATTTTTGTAAGTCGAAACAGGAATTTCGTCGTATTCGTTTCACTGAAGTGGATAAATACCTACATCACACATCTCGTGCTTGTTCGCACGACATGTTGTGGAGTCCGTCCGTATGCATTTGCAAAAATTCACCCCTTTCTCACGCTCGTCAACCTAGCACTGTCGAAGAATCGGGACGGTCTGAGAATCGGGACGGACGGGGAAACGGGAATTTTAAATGTTTAAAAATAGCTTTTATACAGTTGGTTGGAGAATGATGGCCAGAGGATCGAGACGGTCGGAAAAACCGGGACGGTCGGAGAAACAGGGAATTTTCGGAATCATTTAGTGACCTGTTTTATCGGTCGGAGAAAAGAGACAGAGCGGTTTTCTTGGCGCCGAAATTTTGCGACAGAAGTTTGGAAATACTTTCCGAAATCCAGATCTCTGGAGTTCTGGCTCTTTTTACCTACGTTTGCATTTGGCCAAATCATAAATGCAAAATATGTCCGTTCTGAAGAATCAGGACATAAAGAAAATTATAATTCACAGCATCTGTTCGATTTTGAGCACTTTATTAATATTTTCCAAATGGTAACCAGAAAATTACATCTTTTTGCTTATCAATGAATTTTTTAAACTTCCCCTATCCCACTTGCATGCCTGGCTCCGATCTAAACATAAACCACCCAAAGCCATTATGAGTGTAGCCATACGTGGGCAGCAAGAAAATTCTGGGGGGAAAGGTCCAAGATTTTTCAAAGGTCTATAAATGACCTTAAAAATATTGGTATGTCGAAATAACAACTCATTTTTCAACGTTTCTCATCGAGCACTATCCATTGGCATCCAAAAATTGCAAAACAAACAGAAAAAACTTTCAAAAAATTGATTTCTGGGGGTATTTCTACTTTCTGGGGGGGTATTTTGGTTTCTCGAAGGGGGGTGCATACCCCCAAGCCCCCACGCCCAGGTGTGAGTATAGCACAATTGCGATTTCTAATTATTTATTTTATTTTTCATATTTCCTGATTCATAGTTGAATTTCGAAAAAAACTGGCTCTTGTTTATTTTCCTGTTCAGTATTCTAAACCTACATAAACACGAAATATGGCTAAACTGGCTATCCAGCTGAAATAGAAATAAACCTATGTATACGTACATTATGTACGTATACATTGAACATTTAACGTTTTAGATAACCAGTTTGACGAATGTCAACGAAAAGCAAACAAGTTTGCACACAGCACAACTACAGCTATGCCTGTATCCTGTTCCGATTTTCCATGACATCAAACGTTTGATATGATGCAGCAAAAGAGGGGTTTATTTGAGTGCTTTTTAACGAGGATCCGGTTCGAATCGATGATTGATCAATCTGATGCATACGATAGACCCGTTATGCAATTCAAAACATGGTCGTTGTAAATACCGACTAGCTAATCAGTGCCTTGGTAAAATATCTGCTTTATAATTCCATACATATTGGCTATACAGTATATCAAAGATTTTTGCCTAAGAAATATTTAACTCCAAGCTGCCATAATTATTTGATAACCAATTAAAAAAGCGATGCCTCCTCTGCTACATCAATATTGGATTTGTTTGATCTGGATATTCTGCTCGCTATTCAACGCGACTTGCGGCGTCCTGTGCCTTAATTTTGTCAAAAAATGTTGGCAACCCGATCGCGCCTTCAAAACTTTTCTGGCGGCCCTGATCGTTTGCGACATCGTTAGCAGCGTCACTTATTTCTATCAAGCCGGCTATCACTTATTTATCGGCTACGTTACGTCATTTGTCGATAAAAATCTGTCGATCGATAATGTTCAATCGTCGATCGATGACGATCGATTATCAATTATGACGTCACGTCAGTGTTACGAAACGTTGCTTTTACGGTTTTTCGGCGCCGAAGCGGCCGGCAGTTTTTTATTCGTTTTGGCGTTGGATCGATTCGTTTTGGTCGTGTGCCCGAAATTTTACGAAAAGTGGTTCAACGGCTCACCGTTGTACGTCTACGTCACGCTAGTCGAAGTGTTGCTGGGCCAGGCATTTTTGGTTTTGGTCGGATTTTGGGCCAACGCGCCCAAATTCGACCCGCTGTTTTGTTCGTTGGCATCGCGCCAAACCGGTTACAGGAGCCCGTTTTTTCACTGGGTTAATTTCGCGTTGGGCGCCGTGTCCCGAATCGCCCCCGTTCTGCTCTATATGATAATTTGGCAACGTCTTGCCCGATTGAATCGTAGCCAAAATTCGAGCAAAACGGACAAAGCGGAACAGGGAGCGTCGGTGGACCGAAAATTAGTCGAATTCGTCGGACTTTTGGTCTTTTGGCAATTAATCGCGTTCACACTTCAGCTTTTGGCCCAAAATTGGTATTTCGGCGTTAAAGACGACCGCCTCGCTTATTTGGAGGTGACCAAGATGAGTCTGGGTGTCGGTAGTTGGATAATTTTTTGGTTCAATCGCGACAAGCATTATTATACTTTAAATTAGGTGCCAGATTATTTATACCAATAAATGCTAAATGAATTTGAATTGAGAATCGAGAGCTGTAAATAAATAAACCGCAACGGAATACTGGAAATAAGGGTAATATAAAAAGGAGATAAAATACGAGGAGACTCTTTTTTATATTATTTACCTGGAATTTTGGACTATTCTTGATTCCAAAATACGCTAAATATCCGTAAAATTATTTTTTATCCAAAAAATTTAGGATAAACTGGATGTAAACTCATCTATTCTTGCTAAAGCGTAAGAAAGTCTGAACAAATTTGTTGCATTATTCAATAAAAATTTTTACATTTTGTTCAATTTAAAACGAACGACATATGTACATATTCTGACACTGTAGACGTAACAAATTTTTAGGAAACAACGTAAAAAATATATATATATATATATATATATATATATATATATATATATATATATATATATATATATATATATATATATATATATTATATCCGTCCAGGTTAGAAAAGTCGAAAATTTTCTGGGAAGAACAAGGCAAGATTAAGCCTAAAAACCTAAAGTGAACGGATTTATAGAATATTATTCAAAACTACTTGAAATTGATCAGAAACAGTGGATTAACATGGCTGAGGTCATTTTGGCCCGTAAAACTCCATGTAAACAAATCCACATTTGCTATGCGTGCACATGGACAAAATTTGAAAAAAGTTTAGCGCAGAACATTAGGAGAAAACTTATTTTCAAAAAGGTGTGGCTAATCGGCGATCGAAAAAAACGCGAATTACGTTGAGATGAAAAGGGTGATCACAAAGAAGCTTTGCACAAGGAAACTGAATTAAGATGAAAATTGAAGCAATGACAATTTTTGCATCGTTTTTACTCCATTGCTTCAGCATAATAAGTCTACATCGCAACGAAGGTCAGGCGGATCTTGTTTGTTTACTAAATAAATGTATTGCTTATCACTTTTTAAAATTGAACAGGTTGAATGAGCGGGCTATTGCAGGGGCAAGGAATCAGATTTACAAACAGACTGCTAGCCGTATGTGCAGTATTTCTCTCAAAATAAGCACTTTCGAAAAATTTAAAACATTAATTGAACGAGATTAGATACTACTGCTAGATTCTGTATACGTCTTACAGACCTTCTCCCTCCTATTTAAAAAAATAGTCTGGAGCTATGGATTAAAACGTGACGTGAGTTATGGTATTAAAGCATATAAATAATTGGATTTATTTGGCAAAAAATCGATAATATCGAAAATTCGCTTGCAAATGCAGCATAAATCGGATTTTCAGGCAAATCGTCAAGTGACGACATAAACAAATAGGTAGAGCGAAATATAATAGGTAGTTGAATTTTCTATAGGCTAAAAAACAGAAAATAAAGGAAAACGGACAGGTTCGAATGAAATACAAAATACAGTAATTTGCATTTTTGATAATAAAAGAAGCGTACAGTTATCAGATATTCATTATCGATTTTTCTATCACGTCCACGGCGAAATCAGCATCGTCCATCGTAATGCACATCGGAGGTTTGATTCGGATAACCTAAGTTATATTCGCATGATCTTGAGGGAGCTTTGGGAGTGTATCGACCCCTCAGATAGGTTTACCCCGGAATTCGCAATTTTGAAAAAACTCTTCAAGAAAGACGGACATGTTGATAAATGAAACGTGCATCAATATTCTGAAATAATTACAATTCACTGCGCTTGAATAGAATAAAACTAGCAAAGAAAAATGCTCCGATGGAACAAAAAAGATGAATATACTTGGAATTGTGGATTATTATGGATGGAAAAGGAGGGGACTAGGAAAAATCTACCTAAAGTCGGAAAATCTGCTAAAAATCACACTTTCTCTAAGCAACGCAAAAAATCGATGTATATTCTGCGGCCAACAGATTAAAATAAATATTCAACCATAACAATGATTGAAACAGCAGCACGTTAGCTATGCAGTAGCTATGGGAAATGATATTAAGTAAACTAACAGTCTTCCAAGCCAATTGAATGAAATAGCAAACATCGAAGACAATTGAAGACATGGTTGGTTAAAAACAGTAGGAAACACGTAAGTTGACTTGAAACAGACTTAATGTAGATACACTAGCATGCCCGAAACGATTGTGTGCACTAATCAATCGGCTCCTGCTTTGCTTGCTATAATGCTCATAAAACAAAACAACTTTAAATACAATACCTCTTAGTTTTCTATCAATCAGGTGCCAGCAATTTAAAAAAGTAACCTTGATAGATTTCGTTTATACACTCTTATCTGAAACTTCGAACATTATTTAAAAAAGACACTTTTTTAGAGGCCGCAGAATATACATCGATTTTTTGCGTTGCTTAGAGAAAGTGTGATTTTTAGCAGATTTTCCGACTTTAGGTAGATTTTTCCTAGTCCCCTCCTTTTCCATCCATAATAATCCACAATTCCAAGTATATTCATCTTTTTTGTTCCATCGGAGCATTTTTCTTTGCTAGTACACTACTTTTAATTAGCGTGATTTCAGTACATCAGTCAGTAAACACAATCAGTAACATGCCACAATAATGACAACAGTCCAAGAACGCGGAAAACAATATTGTTCTTAACATCAGCATTATCCTTTTTAAACAAGACAACCTTATTGACACCATCCATTTTCAAGTTAAAACTGCATTAAGTTATTTCTTCTTAATGTGCAGTTCACTTATAATCAAGCACAAAAATTTAAGCAACGAATTCACATTGCAAATCCTCACTCAATCAATACACAAGCACAATGTGTTGTGACTTTTGAAATTGAAAACACCCAATTTTCAATTTTCAAATTGAAAATTGGATCAATTTTCAAATTGAAAATTGGGTCAATTTTTCAAATTGAAAATTGGGTGTTTGAATTTGCGATGAAGAAAATAATCAAAAGATAGTCACTTGGTTTATTTAAGCCGAGTAATAAAATAACGACCGTCCACCAATTCCAAACTAAACGCAACTAATCTGATCACTATGAAAAAGTTTTGAAAAATGAGCTTGCTAAGCGAGAGTTGTAAACCAAGAGAAACGTAAAGTTAAAACCTACCATTAAATTATGAGAGGATTATAAAAGATTTTAAACTTCAAGAAAATGGAAAAGGCGGGATGTTGGTAAATTGGAAGGCAAAGATTTTCGGCAAAAATTCAAAAACTTCACGCAAATATCAAATGTAAGGAACACTAACGCTTTGATTTGGTAGTAAAATAAATTTGTAGTATAGACTACATATTAACAACAAATGAATAGTGCAAACTTTACACAACTACTAGGTGTAGAGAATACTAACAGTTTACGGCTTATTAATGTACATGATTACAATAAAGCTGTATATCTTTGTCGACTTCTGTGCACAGTAGTGTGATTGCTGGTTCATTTTAAACCACTTCTGCAGGCAATTTACATCAATTAAACGATAGCTCTCCATGTGCAAGATTTTGTGAAACATATTATAAACACGGCTAAGAAGGATTTAACTTTAATGCAACCCATTTAAGACAAAATTACATCTCTTCAATGATCTAAGGACACTTGAACATAATTTTTAAATCACTTTAGATTACTTTTGAGGGTAAACAAACTCACTTAATTGATGTCTCACATATGAATCCTTGAAAATTTCTTGACTTCAGTTACAAAGTCTCTGCAAGTCTATCGAATTAAGGTTAACACGTAACGTAAACTTTACACAAGCACATAGCGTAAAGAATATTTTAGTCGGATTCGTAATTTTGATATTGCTCCGATATTTCTTTCAACATTTATGGAAAAATGAGTCTCCATAATGTTTTAAAGACAATAAACATTAGGTTTAAACCACTTTGCAATACTGCTGAGTGTAAGCAAGCGCGCCCAATTGACGTATATATTTCATTCCCTGTAAATTTTTATATCTCAGGAAAAAATTTCGATTTTTGCAATGCTCTAGAACAAAGGCTAACATGCAGTGTAAAAAATTACTCGGATATTATGATCAACATTCATGAAAAAATTATGTCTCTACAATGGTCTGAGGACATATAAACAATGAATGTAAACTACTTTACATCACTGTTGGATGTAAACAAACGCGCCTACGTGACGTCTCACATTTGATCCTTTGAAAACTTCTAGGCTCCAAGAAAAAATTAGGTTTCAGGAATGCTCAAAAACGAAGATAAATATATATGTAGTGTAAACTTCATGTAAACACCTAGTGTAAAGAAGATTTTAGTCAGATTCGTAATTTTGATATTGTTCCGATATTACGATTAATATTTATGAAAAAATTAAGTCTACATAATGTTCTATGGGCAAACTAACAATTGGTGTAAACTACTTTACAACACCGTAGAGTGTAAATATATGCGCCAGATTGGCATATCAAATTTGATTCCTGGTCCATTTCTAGACTTGATAAACGTGTCCCTGACTCGTAACCGGAGAAGCAGGCAGAAAAAACAAGACAGAAACGCATTTAAAACTCCAAATTTTTGACTTTACACTCGCTAAATATATAGACAATTTGCTTTGACATGCACCCGATATAAAGCACTTTATTTTTATTCTATTAGACTTATCCCGACTTCTGGACGGAGAAAGTGGCGAACAAAAAACGCAACAAAAACGTATTTTCCATCATTTAGAACACTGTAAACTTTAAAATTCCGTACCGAACTCCCCATTGAGTTTAAAGAAATTCGGTTTGGTACAATTTGTAGCTTTTAAATCGTAGTACATTCCTGTGTGCCGAAATTCTGTTGCAAAAATTATTTGGCATGATTTATCAATCAAACTTCGGAAAAAACGTGTTTTTTAGCCCATTTTTTACCTCTGATTTCGAACTTTACACCCCCATAAATAACTCAATATTGCGTTTTTTTAAATGCGGTTTGCTGCGATAATTAGCCCCTGTGAGGCACTTTATTAATGCTGTCTTCGATTTGCACTGACTCATAAGCGGAAAAATTTGGCAGAGAAATCTTAGTTAAAATCCGTTTTTTTACACCATCCACTAGAGTGTAAACTTTAAACCCCAGGATCTAACTCACCATAGAGCATAGAAGACTTTGCTTATATGCGGAATTTAGCCCTTGATCTGCTCTACATTTCTGTCAGAAAACATTTTAAAAACCTCATAACCGGAGTTAGTATCGGACATAGGAAGGTTGAAAACTCGACCAAAAAGTGCTTTTTCACCCCCACATTTTCGCACTCTTTACACTGCCGTTCGATAAATAATGCGAATTTCAAAAAACAAAAAAAATGTCATCTGTAGAATTCATCCCTTGATTATCCTATTCTGTTCAATCCTTCGAGTCATCAATACTCAGTTGTCCACATGCCGCAGTAAAAAGGTCCCAAAATTTGTCCTATGTTATAACGTTACACAAAAACTTTACACCTTCTTTACACAGTCAATTTTGAGTTTCAAGAAAAACAAAAAAACACGGGCAGCGAATTTTTTTATTATCTTTCTTTAAAAAAAAACTGCACCTTCCAGAAGTGTCCCGTTATAGCTGCAGGGGTGCCCAGGTGTTGGGGGTACCCAAGTATATTATAGGTACGCGCTAACGCGCTACCTATGATGAGATAAATTGATATTCAAAGACGTAGAAACAACAAAACGGCTGCTGCGACGGTAAATTCAGGAAAATAGGTTGGCAGCAAATAGAGGAGGAGGTCTGAAGCATAGGTGGGCGGCACCAAAGTTCTAGGGGGAGTGCAAGATTTTTTCAAAGGCCAAAAATGGCCTTAAAAATTGTGTTATGGCTAAATAACACCATTTTCAACGTTTCCCATCGAGCACTACTATCAATTGGCATCAAAAAATTGCGAAAAAACAATAAAAAATCCAAAAATTGAATTCTGGGGGTATCTGGTTTCTGGGGTATTTTGATTTCTGAGGTTCTGGGGGTGCATACTTCCAAACCCCCCACGCCCAGGTATGGTCTGAAGAAACAAAAGTAATTTGACTCACATTTCCATACAAGCCACCCTTGCCAACGAGTAGACCATAATCTTTGATTTTTTCGTTAATATTCGCCAAAAAGTTCCGGGTTGAGTGGCTTCTTCGATTCCTTGGAAGCAGCAAAGACATTTGTAGACGGAAAAATTTTACATGAACCGCAGATCATGCCCGAGGCTTTCTGATTATTCATCCTACTCGTAAATTTTAGTCAAAAGATTGATGTGTTTTAATTTCTTAGTATTTTTCTTGACAGAAATTGATTTTTTCCGATTTCGCTCAAAATAAGAATTTTCTTGAAAATTTTATCGGAACTTCTGAAGGAACGGGGTATTGTACCTTATCTTCGACGAGCTCAACGCCAATCATAAGGCCCTTTCCTCGGACGTCGCCAACAATGGTGTATTTATCGCGGAGTGCGGCCAATTTTCTTAAAATATACGAACCGACCTCTAACGAATTCTTTTGCAATTTTTCTCCCTCTATGACCTAAATTTGGCAAAAATTATTAGACATAAACCAAATGAAGCTTTCATAAATTGAAAAATAGAGACAAAAGAAAAAGCTAAAAAAAATTTAAATAAAGAGAAGAAACTACATAAATAATTTAGAAAAGAGACAAAAGAATGAATTGGGAAAAACAATTTTTGTAAATAAGAAAGAAAAGAAAAAAATATAAAATAGAAAAACTAAGGCAAAAAATAAGGGAAAATTCAGGAGAAACGGAAGATAAAATGGAGAAAAAGCGAATCTTCTTCTGGTGCGCTTTTCAGATATCCCAGCCTCTTATTTTCAGTAATAGAATAAAATAAATAATTCACTAAAATATATTAAAATATTTGTAATATTATTTGAAATTAATATAATATTCCACAATATCATTGTAAGCTGGAATGCTAATTTTCTGAGATTTTAAAAGCTATGAATTTCTCGTCTATAAGTTTTGTGTCCAATTTTTTGTATGAATTTGCAAGAATAAGAAACACAATATGAAAAAAAAGAGTTTTAGTGTACTGAAAAAGATAGATGAATTAATTTGAACAAAATCCATAAAATATTGATAAAATTAGAAAATAAAGAAGTGCATGTTTTTCAAATCATTACGCCTCTTAGATCTTTACGTGTTTGTTTGCTTTACGTGTTGGTTGCTGCCGAATTCAAGATTTTCGTGAAATAAAGAAAAAAGAGAAATTTTTTCATTTTTATTGAACTTTCAGCAAAAGTTAGAAAACGTAGAAAATATGCTAAAATTTTTCAAAAAAATTCCAATTTCTTAATCGATTTTTCTATTTTACTGTATACTCATGTTTTTACGTCATTTTTCATTTTTATACTGCATGTTGCATGGACCGTGTTTTCCCACATTAGTTCTTTAATTATTTTCTTTCTTGTCTGTCCTAAAAATTTGAACTTTTGTTTCAAATTTTGTTCACTCACGTCCAAGACTTTCGAAGCAACGACGCAAGCTAACGGATTTCCACCGAATGTATTGAAGAATTGTGCTCTGCCTAAACTGCTGGCGATTTCTTTTCTGGTCACCAATGCTCCCATGGGAAAACCATTCGCTATTCCTTTGGCCATAACGACTTCAAAAATTGAAGAATTATTTGAGCAAGATTGCCCGAAATTAATTAAGAACGCAGTATTTAGTTACTGATGGTAATTGTACCATTGACCCAAAAATGGCTACAATCCCATCCACACATGGGCGTGGGAGGGGTTTGGGGGTATGCATCCCCCCAGAAGTTGAAATACCCCCCTCAGAAATCAAAATACCCCCCAGAATTAAAATTTTGAAATTTTTTTCTGCTTTTTTAGCGATTTTTTCGATGCCGTTGGATAGTGCTCGATGAGAAATGTCGACAAATGGTGTTTTTTCGCCATACGACCACTTTTAAGACCATTTTTTGACCTTTGAAAATTTTTTCACCCCCCAGAATTTCGGTGCTGCCCACCTATGCTCCCATCTATCCGGCCCATAACTTCGGCTGATATGACTATAAAGCTTCAGGCCCAGCTGTATTATAGTCTGTTTTTTAACCTAGTGCATGGATCCGCTCGGAAAACTAATATGCTTATATCTGTGGCACTCGATTTTTCCCTCGATCGACGGAGTGGGTGAGAAAATTTGTTCACGGATATGGCGTGTCCAGCGATGAAGGATTCGGGTGTTACAGTAATACGGAAAACGGATTGCTGCGCAAATTTATGCACTAGGTTAAAAAATATAGATGGATAAAAATGTCTTCTGTGTGAAAAATTTTGGCCAGTTTTTACCGGTGTGGAAAGTATTGCGGATTGTTTACACCCCACTTTGAGAGTTTAAACGCCGAAAGCGTCATTGGTTCTGCCATCAATTTGCTCCTTCTGTTGACGATATCTTGAAGTTTTAGCAATTAGTTGAACGCATGTCTACACAGGAGGTTAAACAATATGATAATTAATTTTTTGAACCGCGTATATTGTTAAAAAAGGATAACTATTTACGCAATATTGTGATGCAATGCAGAAACTCTGGTAGACGGACCATGTTCTAAGTATGGTGTTACCCAATTACCGTAGCGCAAGGACCGCTGGCGGCTTACCAAAATTTTTTACATGCTTCGAACAGAAACATGTTTACGTATGTAATGCAGCTTGTCTCATAATTTTATGTCAATAATTGCCCAAGCTATGATGCAATATCGGGGAGTAGCCTTTTTATGGACCACCCTGTTTAAGAAGCACTAGGAAAGAGTATACTCGTAATTTGAAATTCGAAAAAATTTATTACCAATGTCGGGCTTTGCGCCGTGCATTTCGTAGCCCCAAAAATGTTCGCCTGTCCTTCCAAATCCGGTTTGGACCTCGTCCGAAATACAGACGGCGCCGTGTTTTCGGGCCATCTCGAAGGCTCGTTTTACGAATCCCCTGGGAAATTGAACGCTACCTCCGGCGCCCTAATCAGCACGAGCATAACAAAAAAATTTTTGGCTACTTTTTAAATGAATCCTGCCTCATTTCGAGCTCAGTCCATTATTTTAGAGTATTCTGGCGAAAATTTTCGAAAAGAAAAGCGTTAGAAAAAAGGCAAAATTGATGAAGATGTAAAAAATTTTTGCAAGGGTGTTTGGGAATAGTCAAAAACCGTGGACTAGCGCAGCTTTTGCTCTATTTTAGCATCTATACGAAGTTTTGAAGTCATTTTGGCGAGAAAAAGCTCTCTGTCTGACTACCAAACATAAACGTAGAATTCCGACTGGACCCACCACAAATCGGCGAACCCCTTAAAAGGGCAGATTCCCAAAATAAAATTTTTAATGCTATTTTTGGCGATTTCGCCGGCCTACAGAATTTGGCCGCTGCCCATCTATGCTGACTATCAAGACCGGTCATGCTGTGCAGCAACTAGACCATACATAGGTAACTACTTAAATTCTGAATGTTTTGGGACCAAATCGCAAAAGTACAAAAAGTATAATTATGGGGTCTACTATAGTCTGTTTCACATAACTTCGCGCGTAAATTTTGGGAATTTTCATCGACATTGAGCCGAGAGGTTACGATAATTATATATCAGATCATTGCTTTAATCGCAATCTGTCAGCTTATTGTCGGAGATAGTTTTTAAAATTTATGATCAATCTCGTGCGAAACAGACTATAGATTGTGGGGATCCGCACTAAACGTGCACAGGATGATCGGTCTGAAAGTCAGTCAGAGAGGTTTTTTAGGTAAAATTGTCTGTGAAACTGTTGCAGATGTTAAAGTGCTTTAAAACTACGTCAGTTCACCGATTTCTGTTCATTTTTTAAGCAATTTTGCAGAAAATTCTCATTTATACCAATTTTTCGCCTTCATTTTGTACAATTTTCCCCAAAAAATTCCGATTTTCCGATCTGAGGGTCTAGACCATACATGGGCCTGGGGGAGGGGTTACAACCATACGTGGGCAGCACCAAAATTCTGGGGGGTGTGCTAGATTTTTCAAAGGTCAAAAATGGTCTTAAAAATGGTGGTATGGCGTAGAAAACACCATTTTCGACGTTTCTCATCAAGCACTATCCTTTGGCATCAAAAAATTGCGAAGAAACGAAAAAAATTTTCAAAAATTGAATTCTGGGGGGGTATTTTGATTTCTGGGGGGGTATTTTGGTTTGCAGGGGGTGCATACCCCCAAACCCCCCCCGCCACGCCCAGGTGTGGTTACAACTCCCAGAATATGAAAAATCTTCCGCAAAAATTGATAAATCCTCCCAGATTTATATTTTTGGCATGCTTTTCTGGGATTTTTGCCGATTTTAATCCACCCAGAATTTGGCTTCAGCACGCCCATGTGTGATCTAGAGACCTCCGAATCTCCCCAAATACATGTCTGGTTACACCCAACCTCCAGAATCAATAAATGAGAGAATATCCGAGAAAAACCAGGCATAACGAAGGCCAAAAATGGACGAAAACAAAAATTTTCATCGAAAAATGCTAATTCTAAAAACCGTAAAGCGTTTTAGGGCAATAATAATTTTAAAAAAAATACGTGCAATACAAAATTATGATTTAAATCACAGTAACAGCAGATCGCGAAATTCTAATTATTTTTCATGTCTTTCAAAAATCAAGCGATTCTTACCCTTGTTTCATTTGTTCAATTTTTACGCTTCAAACCCTTCGTTGTTCGCTTTCAATTGCAAAAAATTGACTAAATCTTGAAGGTATAAACAATCACATTTTTTCTAAATTTGTTGTTTTAAATTTTCAACTCATTATTTATTTTATTATTTGATTTGATTTCCACTGATCATGCTAGTTTCTATCGGTAACAGTATTATAACTTCTAACTTGTTGTACTATAGGCTTTTCTTTCTTTTAACCCTTTATTAAAGAACAACCGAAAAGTCGGATGCAATTTTTTTACTGTATGCAAACTCATGAGCAGCGTCAACTATGATTTTGTTAATGCAACCATATGTACTCTGTCCATTTTTCTTCATGCAAACCTGATTAATATCGCTCAGTTATGGGGGATATGCCCACTCAATTCTCCAAAGTCCGCGAGGCAGAGCTTAAGCATAGGTCCGGGCTATTCTTCATGCAAATTTTTTTGGCAAACAAAGTATTTTGCATAAAAACAAAAAATCAGGATTTATAGGTCATCCTATTTTCCACCATGAATCATTTGTATCCTAAAAAGCCAGGAGCCCATAATAAAGGGTTAAAATATTTTATATAGTTATATACTTGCTTCATTGATTATGCTATTTTTATATTTATCCGGTCGTCTTATCAGTATTTATTTTGAGGTTTATCCGCTCTATTGTTTTTCATTCATTGTAGTTTCGTTTTCGCCATTTATTATTATTATATATTTTATTATTTAATTTTTTTTATTTTTATTTTTTCATTTTTTATTTTTCTATCCGATTTCTTTCAACGTATCTACCTGAATGGACTCTATGATTATTGCGGCTAAACCGTTTTTCGGCACGCAATGATTAATCGTGTCCTCCAATTGGCCGAGATACATTTCGCAGGCGTCACATTTCCCGGCTTGACACGAACATTTCCGATTTGGCTAAGCGATAAGGAATAATTTTATTTTAAGCTAAGTTTAATTCATTTCTGATTTAATTTTATTTCCATTTAATTTCGTTATGCCTAATAAAAGGACCAAAAAATGTTCAACAGGGACAAGAACGCCATTTTTCGACGTTTATCATCGGGATCTATCCGTTGGCATAGAAACAATGCCAAAATCGAAAATTTTTTCAGAAATTTGAGTATGCACATGACTGGTCTGGGGTTATCAGTTAGTGAGCTTTTTTAGGTCACATGATCTTGAAAAATTGGTAAAAATGCCAAAAATAGTGCATAAACTATATGATGACCTACAGTTTAAAGCCAATTTCAAGCACTTTGAGAATTTTTTTTTATTTTTATCTACTTTTTTGACCCATGCTTTACCTCAAATTTTCTAGAAAATTTTCCGTGTTTACATTCTGTGGAGCTTAGACTCCTCCCACTTAATTCCACTTACGTGCGTGTCTGATGCATTTGGGAAAAGATTGGGAGTCTGGACCCCCAGAGAAAAATAAGGCAAAATGAACGATAAAGAATGGAGAAAATGAAAATTTAAAATTTCATTCACCACTGGAAAAATGACCAGAAAATTTTAATTAACATAGTTTATATGTTATTTTAGCATATATACCAATTTTTGATGTCATTTTAGCCCTAAAAAGCATAGTAGCTGTCATCCCGGATCGACCCAACCCCCCCGTCAGACCGGCCACGCTATACATCTACGGCCCAGCCAGACCCCAGCGCACATGTGTCCGCATATGTAAATAATAATAAATAATTCATTCATAAATTATTACACCGGTTCACAACACAAAAAATCAATAAAGAATTCAAGTGATTATTACCTGCACGATAGAATCTCTACAATTCGATCCACCCCAAGGGCCTTTGTACGGGTCTGGGTTTGTAACCTGAAAAGATAAAACTAATAGATTCAGTCTTGAAATTAAAGAAAATAAGGCAAATTAAGTAGCCTATTTCTTCTTTTTTTAGCAAACTTACCGTATGAACGTTAATGCTGATCGGAGCTTTATGTTTCCAAGAGCTCAGACTTGTCAGTGGCATTATAGATGAGCCTAAACCGTGATAAGCGTTCCTCAACGCTATGACGTCATGATTGTTGGTGTAAAGTTTAGCGAGCAATATGGCCAAGTCGTTAGCCTCGTAGCCGCTATTCGTAAAATAACAATTCTGGAACACACAAACAATAAAAATAAATCAAATAAATAAGAAATAAAACTAGATAATAAAAAAGATCAAAACATTATCATATTGAAAATCATTCGAAAGAGGAAAAAATTAATTTACTGTCACAGAATATTTTAGAGACATTCTGATTTGACGCAAATTTTACAGTCACGTGACTGTCATGTGAACTCGACTTGAATCAATAAGTGTTGAAGCAGGGATAGAATTATTCGAGTGACTATCTTTTTGAATAAAAAACCAAGTTTATCGGAAAAAACAGTTGAAAATTTTCGTTTATAATCAGCAGATTACCAAAATGAAAATGCAATAAAAAATTAAATATATTAGTATCAATTTCTTATAAGACGTTTGGCACGAAAAATCAAATGAGCGTAGGTATGTACATTCAAATATCCATCGAATTTCGTTAGCAATTTTTCGGCATAAGATTGCGTAGGTGAATTCAAATAAACGGTCGTTGTGTGCCATATTTGATCGATTTGCCTTTTAGCCGCTTCATTAACTTCTCTAGAAAAAAAGCGTTGCGATATTTAATTCTTCAATAAAGTATTCTTAGCATTTGCGAAAGCGGGGCAACTTTAAGTAAAACTCGAAGAAAATGCAAGTAATTCAAAAATGTGTACAAAAGAAAGGAAGAAAATGTTAAAAATTCCGAGAAGCATAGTAAGCATAATAATTACTTTAATTAATCCCTTTTATTTAGTAATATTCGTCATATTTTTATGGATTGCTACATAGGTAGGCCAAATACTTTTCATTTTATTTATTTCAATGTAAAAATTTTCGCTTCACTGAAAACGGGCCTCTGAAGCCGAAATTTTCATCAAAATCATCCGACCAAGCGTCTGAAACTCGAAATTGATGTTTTAGTCCGAAAAGTTTTGTCACTCCCGAAGGCGTGCGTATATAATTGCCGCAGAGCAAATATTTTACGCCGCCCTAGATCAGCGTTTGATGCGCTATCTAGTGGTGTAAATTACTTTACACTGAAGTGCATACTATCGAGAAGCTGTAAGAAAAATGCTTCTTGAAAGTATATTTTGGTAAATATCTCGAGTCGCAGCGATTCAAATTAAAGCTCAATTCTACGCATTTCTTGATCACGTCTTAGCTGACCTCAATGTCGAATTTCAGTAGAATTTACGGATTGCTTTTTCACATATATGCGCCCAAACAAACCCCATCTGCATTGTGGAATTTTGAGTTTTGCATACTTTGCAGGAGCACAGTTTGAGCCTTACTCCCCAAATTTGGCCCTCGGAGTTAATTTGGTCCCTGATTCCGAATTCAAAATTCAAAGTCCACGAGCTAGCTCAACACATAGAGGACTGGTTTATGGGAAACCTAGAGAAGGCTCTGAGAAGCATGATTTATTATAGAAATCTAGATCACAGCAAGATACAATATATCAACTATGAACACCGTCTTAAATAATGTAAACCAATGCACGCGCAATTCGGTGTAGAACAACCAAAAGCTTCAAATGCACGGCTTTCAAATGCTAATGCAATTTGAAATATCTCTGCTTCTAGCGGTTTACTTCACGTGAAACTTTTTGCGTTTGTTTAAAATCCGGTCAAACTTTAATTTAACTTTCTGCTTAGTTTAAAATGCCCTTAATGGCCACAAGAGCGGGGAAAGAAAGTAGAAAACTTTAACAAAAAGCAAAATAAATTACATTTTGTAAAGTGACTACACAAATCTACTTAGTTGAAATTGCACACTTTGATGAGCATGGTGGTTTACATAAAATGAGTAATTAATTTAGTGAAGGCAAAGTTTCTAATTAACACTCCTCAACTATATTCTGATATTTTTTGTAAGACTGAGTATCTGCTGACAAATAAACTTAAAAAACGGCAGGTGCCAATACTATTAATTATTCAGGGTGAGCGAGAGAAAGCAGTATAATTTGAAAGGACAAAATAAGAATAATTATGCAATATTGACAAATATGACACAGAGATTTCTTGACAAAGTGCAGCATACTGGTTTTTCACTTATATCATTATAGTTTACAATTTATATTTATAATTTATATATAAGCATGATTTTTGGTAGGGATCTATAGTCTGTTTTATGGAACCTTATGCAATACATTACAATTCTTGAGTCGATGTAAATCTATTACAAACGCGGTTTAAACTGGAGCAGCAATTACTAAACTGTGCATCGATATCGATACGCACATGAAGATTTAATATGCAAAATTGTATTACAGTAACCTGCCAGAACCACTTTTGTAGCAGCTCGTCAGGTCGCTTAAAAATGATTTCTATGCACAAGGTTTCGTGAAATAGACTATAGATCACAGCAAGCCAATAATATCAACTATGAATGCTTATTTGAATGATGCAAACCAATGTGCGCGAAATACGGTGTAAAACAACAATGCTTCAACTGCACGGCTTTCAAAAATGCTACTGTAATTTCAGATACCTCTGCTTCTAGCGGCTCATTTAACCTGAAACTTTTCGCGTTTGTTTACAAAGTGTACAAACTTTAACTTTATCGGATGCGCAGTTTACTATGCCCTCAATTGTCACGCGACTAGAAAACTTCAATAAGTATGCAAAGTAGGTAACATAAGTCGTTGAAGTCACTTAAGAAATCAGCTTAGCTTATCTTCTAAATTTCAGTGAGCGTGGTGGTTCACTATAAAGGAATGATTAATGCGAATTGCAGAGTGGAGGCAAGCTTAGAGAAGTTGATAATAACTGATTAGCACTCCTTAGCAATATTTTGATATTTATTCTAAGACTGAGTTTATGTTAACAAAAAGCTCAAAAACCTCAAGTGCCGATACTACGTACTAGGGGTTATATAGGCTGGGTGAGAGAGGGAAGATAATAGCGACCATGACATGAATTTCAGAAGCATATTGGTTTTTCAAATTTATCCACCTTTTTCGCCATTGGGGAGCTAAGCGACCAATTTTCAAAAAAGGTTGATCTAGCCAATGGGGCAGCGAAGCGCCCCATTCGCTAGTTTATTCTTATTTATCACCGTGCGCTTTTCTGAAAATGATGGGAGCGATGCCCCAATGACCCAAACTCTGAGCATAATAAAATTATATCAAAACATCGAAATCGAATGCGAAAAAAGTGAAAACTGATAGAAGTTCAAAGAACTACCAAATATGTACACATGAATTGAATAGCTACAAATCCAAATTTCCGCACAATGCAAAAAATATAATCGATTATTAACATAGATTATATTATTCATGAGTTCGTTTATACGTCTCTTATAGTTTCTTACTTTGAAAACCTTAACATAATAAATATTTTCAATTACTTGAATTCATTCGATAAAAACGCACGTATGATCATTTACTCCTCCTTTTGATTTTACACTTCTTTTTTCGTATAATTTTCCGTTTTTTGTTTTTATTTTATTCTAATTTTACTACATTACTTTGAATATATTTATTTTTATATATTTATATTTCTTGACATTTTTGCACCCTACAAGTACGCAATATCGTATGAGCTCACGGATGACAATGGCCGACGCTCACTGTGACGATGCCTTCAAATTTTATATGAATAATTTAGTAACAGGGAGAACAATTCGACAATTATTGAATACAAACCAGCCAAAAAATCCAAATATCGCTTGCCGTCTACGTCATACAGATATTGCATGCGCCCGTGCGATATCATAATCGGTTTTTTATAATAAAGCGTCATGGCTGGGTTGAGATTTTGGCGTCTTATCCGCAAGGCCTCCTCGTAGGAAAGGTTCTAAATACGAGAAAAATTCCTTAAATGCAAAAAAAATCGGAAAATCTGAGCTCATGGAATTGAGCAAAAAGAGGCAGAAACTAGAAAATGCATGGCAAACGGAAACACGCAAAAATGTACTAAAATTAACGAACGGAAGGATAATTCTAGAAAAACAAAACTTAGCGAAGCACTTCAGAGTGAAAAACAAACTAACACAACAAGCTCTATCGGCTTCGGTCAACAGTGACAAATTAATGTCCAACCGTGTCACAAACAAAATTTTGATCAAGCCATCAAGTTTTTTTGTCATTTTCGCACATTCCAGCTAAGGGGTGAAAAACTTTAAATTTTTAAGCTGGTTTATTCAAGCTGTGTCATGCGATATTGAATAAGTCTTCTCTCGATTCGCTGCTAGCACACTGTCTAAAAACTCATGAGTCCCACCTTACACATGGGCGTGGGGGTTTGAGGGGGTATGCACCGCCCAGAAGTTGAAACACCTCCCCCAGAAATCAAAATACCCCCAGGATTCAAATTTTGAAAATTTTTTTTGCTTTTTTAGCGATTTTTTGATGCCATTGGATAGTGCTCGATGAGAAACGTCGAAAAATGGTGTTTTTTCGCCATACGATCACTTTTAAGACCATTTTTTGACCTTTGAAAATTTCTTCACCCCCTGCCCCCAGAATTTCGGTGCTGCCCACCTATGGTCCCACCCAAATTATGCGTGAAAGCCGATGAGTTTCTCTAATGATTTTTAAAAATAAATTTTTAAAGTCGGGTTTTCTACCTGTGCCAAGCGATATTGCAATAAAAGCCTATTCCGCATTGGCACTCCGAGCACATAGCTCCAATATTTCGGATATTTTACACAATTTTGCGTATTTTTTGTATTTACATTATGTTTTTATATTTTATTTTTTCAATATTTTCAATTTTCTTACAAATAAAGTCAAATGTTCAATATGCAAGGTGGGCAAAATAGGCTTAACCCCAGTATTGTATCATGACTTTGCCAAATCTTAGCATAGGAGTTTTGCGTAAACCTGATACTATCCAAACCCTGTGGTTTCTTCATTGTGTGTTATTACTAAGTATTTGGTATGCACCTTTTCTGTCATTATCTTCAGTCGAAAAAATTTTAGCGCATTGAATGAATCCTAGAGTGTGGGTACTCCTTCCTATTTGATGCAGAAACTGTAAAATATCGTCGAAAGGGTAAGAAAATTCACGACAGCCGAAAAAAGTTTTGGGGAACAATATCGGTATTTCTTCCGTACGTACACAGTTCCGAATAATGTATGCATATGCTACGAGGGTCGTTAGGTCGTTCACAAATCACAGTAAAGTGTACTTTGATTACATACCCAATCGAAGGTGGGGGTTAGCTGGAGAGCTCTTTTGAACCATCTCAAAAATAGTATTAATGCTAAAACAGCGCGAAAACTATATTAATTCACAGTTTTTGTCAATTTTAAGCATTGGCTTTGATTTTTATTATTTTTTCAAAAATTTTCCAGTTTTTTATTCTGCGGGTCAAAATATCTCAAGCACTTCACTTTTACCACGTATAATTATGATTAATTAGTACAAGGAAACATTGAAGGAATATCAAAAAACAATGTTTTTCACTCAAGGTTGCCAGCCTGTCTGAGAGGAGGGGTCAGCTAGGGAGCTTGTTTGGGCTCGAATGACCTCAAAAACTGGTATAAATGCTAAAATAGCGTAAAACCAATGTTAATATACAGTCTGTGATCATTTTAGGCTTTTTTACAGGAAAAATCGTGCATTTCTGCGACCAACTACTTACTACCATACCTATCTATACTGTAAAAGACTTCATGACTTTACAAGCTATTTATGAATACACATGTTATACGCAACTGTGTAACGTAAAGAAAGACTACCAACAATATCAAGGTAGGGTTTAACATCTGAACCAGCGAGAGATGGCAGTAGGTAAGCTCTGTTTCCCTAGATAAGTTCTTATTTTTTTATACAAAAAATCAATTATAATAATGCGTTATAACATAGGCGAAATAAGGCGGAGGGGCTCAGAATCTGCTCCCTGGCTTTTCTTAGGGAGCAATGCTGTAGCATAGGCTGTGATGTAGCATGGGGACCTGCCCGGGAGGGGGCGCGGCCAACCCGGCGCCACGGGGCCAGGGCCACGGGAGGGGTAATTTTTCATGGGGAATTTTCCCTGGGGGAAATTTTCGATGGTTTATTACTCAAGAGCCAGCGGCCGGATCGGACTAAAATTTTTTGAGTTATAAACCTTCAAAAGCTTCAGGGAAATTTCCCCATGGAAATTTACCCTCCCTGGCCCTGGTCCCCTGGCCCCGGCTGGCGCGCGCCCCCTCCCCGGGCAGGTCCCCATGCTACAACACAGTTTATGTTACAGCATTGCTCCCTGAGAAAAGCCAGGGAGCAGATTCTGAGCCCCTCCGCCTTATTTCGCCTATGTTAACACATTATTATAATTGATTTTTTGCGATAAAGAATAAAAATCCATCTAGGAAACAGGATTACTACTGATGGCCCTAAGTTTTTACACCATTCATCAAACAAGCACATTTTTACTATCTAATGATATTGGATATAAAATTTTATATTCAGAATTACCGAAGTCATGGCCGGTAACATTCGGGTGTAGCCTTTATTGGCCCATCCTGTATAAATATTTGCTCGATTACCTATAAATAAAAAAATTTCAAAACTTATATTTCTTCGTTCTAGTTAGAGAAATAAGCTAATTTAAATTTATCAATAAGAAAATAGGACTAAATAACAATGAAGGACTCGAACTCTGAGGAAAGAACAGGAGCGAATCAAAAATGAAGATTCATACGCATTGTGAATTAAAAAATCGTAAAGTCCGAAAAAATACATTCTAATAGCTGATGTGGAAAGTTTACATTCTAAGTCTACTTTTGGCAGTGTAAAGCGTTTATGAACTGTAAAGCAGTGTATATGTTACCTCACTACGTTTTACGGCATTTATTTCGGTTGTCGTCGAATTTTCACACCGCACGAATTGCCGTAGTCTAACATTCCGCGGTGATAATCGATAATGGAACATTGCCAAAAGATACGTTCGTAAGAAAATAATCAACTCCGCAGCAACAGTCTTATCATCGAATGTACAAAATGAGCAAAAAAGTTTTTCCCTGTGCTGTCAAAAAGCACATATACAACATCTGCCATATGTTGACATGGTCTAAGGACAGCCGCATTTAGTATGCGTTGACTGACAGGCAATTAATAATTTAGATCGGACGACCTTCTAAACGAAAAAGAAGTTATGTAGGAAATGGTGAATAAGGAATTTTTAGCTCGAAATGTTTTGGCGATAAACAAACACACGCTAACCAAGATCCTGAGTGCCTTGACTGTTTCACATATTGGGCGTGCCCATATTTTATAATTTTTCGTCGATAAGCCGACAGATTAATATGATAATTACATAGCAGATCAAGCGCCGTAATCGCGACTGACAGTTTATGTATTGTTAGGAGATAAATACATACATAGTTTTAAGATTTATGCCCGAATTTGAAGCTTGAGAAAGACCATAATTACGAAATGTGTAAAAACAGAAAAATAAAAGTTGTGCGTATGGAATGAATCGGTTTAAATAAAAGAATTGACCTATAAAGTTCGCAGACAAGTTAAACCTATGTAAATCCGTTATGCACAATTTAATTATTATAGCAAAAGGCGTAGGACATACGTAAATATTTAGGCCCGATTATCATTCACCTACCATACTGCATGTAGGTCTACGCCTGACATGTGCACTGCCTTCGTTGTGTAACTAATGTGTTGGTCAACGACACAACAAACAACTTGTTTCTTGTGGACGATAGCTTGTGCTGTTCGCTCCCAGTCTATTGCCTTCATTTCGAGGTCCTAAAAATCGCTGAGAAAACCGCTGTGCGGAAAAAGAGAAGTAGCTTTTTCTGCCAACAGTGACCTCGAAAACTAGAACGCAAATAATAATGATAGCATGATACTACCATATTAAAATATAACTTTTTCTCTCTTTTTAATCTCGAACTTGTGTAGACAGGGATGCGGCCGCACATTGTGACCATAGGTGGGCAGCACCGAGGGGATGGGGTGAAAAAATTTTCAAAGGTAAAAAAAATGGTCTTAAAAGTGGTCGTATGGCGAAAAAACACCATTTCTTCGACGTTTCTCATCGAGCACTATCCAATGACATCAAAAAATCGCTAAAAAAGCAAAAAATTTCAAAATTTGAATTCTGGGGGTATTACAACTTTGGGGGGTGCATACCCCCAAACCCCCTACTCCCATGTGTGATTGTGACTCCTTACTGTGTGTTAGGGATGCGTGCCTATCTTTAGTCTGTTTCATATGTCCGGAGTTTTTGAAAAAGTTTAAATGTAACTATAAAAGTGTTCTAAATCAATACGACAGAAATGATATCCTACAGTATATCGACTTGCGGAATGACCTTTAGCATTGTTCAGCGGCGAAACTGCATTGACTTCATACTTATAGTCTAATTCGTATGGATTATCTAGTAAAAAGACTCTCAAATGGAAGAGACTATAAAGCCTCGATAAAACTATGCAGAAAAATGCTGGACTTAAATTTTCAAGAAAGTCGAAATCGCCGACGAAAAAACATGAGAAATTAAAGGAATATTTCATCAGAAATTTAGAAAATTCAGGAATGTAGAAATTCAGAATATATACGAGTAGTTAGAAAAAAATTAAATCATCTTAAAATTTTGAAACGGACCAGTAGTAAAGGAAATTTAAAGAGCACTGTAAAAAAAATCGTTGTACCTGCACAATAAAATTGTGTCCAAGCTACAAATCTGTTCCATGGACACAAAAATATTGTGTAGGTACTTAACGATTCGGATGTCTGTTTATCCAACACAACTTTTTTGTGTTCTGCCTACAAGCTATGGCGCATATTGATTAGGCTCAGGTTGATGTGCACATGACCGCTCATAGCAGAAAACATGATTCATCGTAACCAGTACTAAGATGAAAGTGTAGGTAACCTACTTCATACTCGCAGTTGTGATGGAACGAATGGTGGTGAATGCAGCAGTTTGGAGCACATTCGTCAGTTTGTGTGCTGTGTGTTTTTATACCTAATGATTTTTCAATTTTTGATTAAATATTTATTTTTCCGAGATAGATAATACTGACATTAATATATTTATTTATTATATACCTGTATTTACTCTTATTCAATATGATTGTGGCTGAATTCAGCTTAAATTGATCGGATCTTGTTATGTAAATGGTTTTATTGACTCTTTCTGTTTTACTATTCGAGTGATTTTGCGTGCATTTCTTTACTTGCTATTAAGGCAAGCTTATTTTAATGACCTTGTCTTCAATAGCGAATGTTATTGCTCGTGATCCTTCTTCGCTAGCAGTTGTCAGGCTTTGATAACATTTTTCCAATGCTGCATGCTGAATAGATTAACTTCTTAACTTCTTTATCTTGAACCGACCGGAAGACATATTTATATGTCAAAAGTGACTCTTAAAAATGGTAGATATCTTCAATATAATCTACGCACTAATTGTTTTTCATTCCCAATTGATGTTTAGTGAAATTCTTATAGGACAAGCAATTTTTCAGGCAAAATTTCATAAATTTGGGGGTTTTTGAAAAATGACGTATAAAATTATTATGATTAAAATAGACATTGGAAAGTTAAGAAAAATCACAATTTTGTACGTGGATATTGAGTTTTTGCGACTATTTTCGAAACATGAGAAAAACTTAGACTGCTGTTCTCTTTAATAAAATCTTGAAACATGTTTGACTCTATTTTTTTCTTACAATTTGCTTCTCTCGTTTCTAATGATATCACATTGCTTAAATTTGGTGTTTTAATGTAAGTTCTTGTGCATTTTCTCTTGATCATTATTGTTTTGTGTGAATACCCAGTTAATCTTTGCTCAATATTAATGTTTGTTATTTCAAATGTGACCTTATATATCCGATGTCAAAATTCATTGGTCAGTTCTTTAAGCCAAGGAGAAACGAATTTGGTTCAGAAAACTGACTAGTGCATTTTTTCATTTCTCTTGTTTGCGTTGTACCTATCATCAAATGTGTGTTATTTAGCGTCTAAATAAAGCTTTCAGATTGGGGCCCAAAAATCGATATTCTGGAGGATTGAAAGTTGTGTTGGATCTACAGAACAAATTACGTTGGCTCGACACAATAATATTTTGTTGTATAGATTGCTTTCTTATGTAGCACCTACAGAATATTGTTGTGTAACCAAGACACATAAAAGTTGTGGCAGCCAATTACTCACAACTTTTTTGTGTACTTACAACATTTTTTTTAACAGTGAGGCTTTTAAGCCATGTAACTAGGTTTAGTCCGATCAACGGCACGATTTCTCAAACACTGCAAATAGGCTGCAAGAGTAGATAAACTTGGGACGTTCACGATGTTTAGCAAGTCAAAGGACAATAGGCAGCCTATCACCATGCATAATAGCAAGCGGAGAAAAATGCTCCAATGGTACAAAAAAGACGAATATACTTGAAATAGCGCATTTTAAGGATGCAAAAGGAGGGGACGAAAAAGCTACCTGTTTATATGCCTGAAGTCGCATGATCTGCTAAAAATCAGACTTTCTCTAAGCAATGCAAAA
Organism: Mermis nigrescens; assembly: GCA_036768485.1. Classification (NCBI taxonomy): domain Eukaryota; kingdom Metazoa; phylum Nematoda; class Enoplea; order Mermithida; family Mermithidae; genus Mermis; species Mermis nigrescens. The sequence goes on from JAVLUZ010000160.1 coordinate 6,787,746, forward strand.
AATCGAAGTATATTCTATGGCCAGTAGATTGAAATGAATTATTGAATCAAAAAACGATTGAAAAAGCAGCAGGTTAGCTCAGTAGCTATGGAAAATTAGATTAAGTAAACTAGGAGCGAATTCGTAAGGCCATTGCATGAAATAGCAAACATAAGTCAATACAATCAAAGAAATTATTGGTTAAAGCAGTCCTTTCCTTATTTCGACATAACTTTGCCCAAATATTGGATCTAAAGAACACTTGCGCTCAGATACGTAATTCTTACGGAACATGCAACATTTTGAAAAAATTTAGTTTCTGCAACGCTTTAATTTTCCGTGTGAAGTTTACTTAAATAATAAGTCTAAAGAAAACATTCAGTCAGATTCGTTATCCTAGCCTTACGGAATATATTTTTGACAAAATTAATGTTTTGCAATGCTCTGGAATTGAAACAAATTTTTAGTGTAAACTATAGTTTAACAAAAAATGAATAGTGCAAACTTGACACAAATACTGGGTGCAGAGAAACTTAACAGGCAGATTCGTAATTCTGACATAACGTAGAACATTTTGAATAAAAAACTCAGCTTCCACAAAGCTCTAAAACTAAACTTAACTTGTAGTGTAAAATTTACTCAACCACAGAGTGTAAAGAAGATTTTAGTCAGTTCCGTCATACTGATATTACTCTGATATATACATAAATAACTCAATATTGCGTTTTTTATACGCGGTTTGCTGCGACATGTAGCCCTTAGAAGGTAGGTACTTTATTTCAATTCTATTTAATTTATCCCGACTTATAACTGGAGAAGTTGATGGAGTAGTCTGAGACAAAACATCGCACCTGTTTTTTTGCACCATCCGCTAGAGTGCAAAGTTTAAACCCCTAGATCTAACTCCATATTGGTATTGTGTGTACAAATGTTTGCTGGTGAGCCGAAGGTAGCCCTGTGATATGTACCTTTCCATCAGAATAGATTTCTTGGGACTCATAACCAGAGTTGTTGGCAGACGTAAACAAGTCAAAAATTCGACCAAAATGTGAAATTCAAAAAAACATTTTCACAAGCCGTGTGAAAAAACAACCAAAGTCTGCTGTATGGTATAACGTTACGCCAAAACTTTACATGCTGATTACAATCCAGGTATTAGGTGTAAACAAAAAAAGCTCCATCGAGTTTTTTATTATCTATCTTCAAAAAACGGAACCTCCTATGATGTGTCCTAGGCATTTTATTTTCATCGTCTCTTAAGTTTACGAGTCACGTGCATAGCATTAAAGTAAAAGCCTTACAACGGACTAACTTGATTTTACGTTTCTTCAGATCTAAGAATCGAGACTTACTAATCCGCGCTTTTAAAATTTACGTTAGGCCCATATTAGAATACAATAGTCAAATATGGAATCCACATCTACTGAAGGATATAGAGCCTTAGAATCTGTACAGAGATATTTTACACGGCGTCTTTTGGGTCCAAAAGTTACTTATTTGAATAGAATTAAGAAATTTAAATTGGAATCCTTGGAATATCGGCGCACCATCTTCGACCTTGTTTTTTGCTATAAAATAATCCACCAATCTGTTGGCTTAAATGTTAATGACTTTTTCAAATTGAACCATTCTGTAGCAAGGGGGCATTCATTAAAACTCCAAAAACCACTTGTAAAAACTGACTTGGCCAAATATTTTTTTACCAGTAGAATACTTACTTTGTGGAACTCGCTTTCCGAAAATGTCGTAACAAAACCTACCGCCGCATTATTTAAAAAAGCTATTTCCGAAATTTCATTTCCAGTAAAGGGTCACTCATTAGTGGATTTGGATTAAAAATCCCTCGTGTCCCTTTATAGTGCAGCGTTTTTCATTACTGGACAGTTTCGTTATATATTTTGCCATTGTACCTGTTTAAACTTTTGTGTACAGTATATTGTATTATCGCTGGCTACAGTAAATTACATTACATTACATTACATAACTGTAGGCGGTACAAAAGTGTTATGGGTACACAAGTATATTATAGGTACGCGCTAAGGCGTTACTTTTGATTACTACACATGACTGCATCGTAATGCACGTTCGTAGCCTGTCAAAATATATCTGTTGCTATAAAAAGGCTGTTTGTAGAAGAGCAAAACTGAACATCCTCTAAATTAGATTTACATGTTATTCTTTTGTAAGCCTACAGGAATATCTGCTTTTTAGGAGTTACTTACTGTAGCCTTGAAGACGAGCCAATGTCATTATAAGGAAGAAGGAAACTAGAAGGATTTTTTGTCGTTTTATCGGTCATTATTAAAAGCGGGCGAACATGAAGGTCTGATTTAAATCTTATTTTACGTTTATTCTTAAGTTTAAGCAAGATTAGTTTAGTTATTATTCTTTTTCTTCCGAGTAGGTAAGTAGGTAGTTTAGCAGACATGATAATTTTTACAAAACATTCATGCCCGTATCCAGATGGGGGTGGGGGCACGTTCCCCCTCTCCCGAAATGAAATATGAGAACGATTTTTTCCTTTACTCTCCCCTCTCCCCTTGATTTTTGAGTCAAAAATCGCAAAAATTTTCTGCCGAATTTCAAATTGGGATGATGAATTGAAATCTGAAAGAATTAGGAGGCGGTCGGCATTATTGACCGAGCAACAGGCTGTTGAAGTTTCTGTGGTCTAAAACACCACTAAAAGAGGTTTTTAGCGTGCATTTGAACTAATAAACATAAAATTTTCCTGCGCTTCGCGCCGGATCAGTCGTTTATTTATAGTTTTTGCCTTCTAGCCCGCCTTAACCCGCTCAAATTTGAATTAGATATGTAGAACATGTCAAATTGTTTCGGCGTGTAGCGCCGATTGTTTGTCTTTGTAAATGATACAGATTAAAAAAACACCAAAGTAAAAAGAATTTTGGCCCTTTATATTACAGTCTAGTCATTCCCAAGTGCGCGCCTTAAACAGTCAATTTTCAGTTTTTATACCATTTAATGCGTATTTTGCATCTATGTCTTCTGTTCTACACATGCTTTATGCAGAAAATCAGATTGATCAAGAGGGTGTCCATTGGATTCCCACCATATTTAAGGCATCTGGGTAGCAAGATGTACAGAATGTACAGCTCTAGTGGTCGTAAAACGTCTTTTCTAATTATCCTTTGATCGCCCTAACGTTTTTAAAGAATTTTGGCCGTGCTCCACCCCTGAAACAAAATCCTGGGTACGGGCCTGCTATTACTTATTCATATTATTTGGTTGGTACTAGTGATCGACCGGGGCCCCGGCCCCGGCAATCCCCGGCCATTTTTCAGCATCCCCGGCCCCGGCCGGGGCAAGGTCAAAAAATGGCCGGGGCCGGGAAAAAATTTAGTGTAATTCGTATTTTGTACAGGCTGTGATACTGGCACTTATTTATCAATGAGCAAGTGTTAATTTTGAGAACTGTACTGATTAGACCATATGTATACTTACTTAGTCCTTGTCATAAGTTTTCTACTGTGTATAAATGAGCTTTTAATGAATGAATGTTCAGGAAAATCTGCATATTTTCGATTCCTCCACTTAACTTATTTAAACTAAATGCTACTTTTAACTCATTCATTCATAGCTATGGCTAAAAGATTTAGAGTTGACAAATACGTTCTATTTCTAGTTATAAATTGTACGTTTTTAACAAACTATTTCTACAAAAAACACTTTTACATTCATTTGAATGGGAACCGTGTGCTTTAAAACGCGTTTCCTGTGTAATAGTTATTAGGACCGAGGTTAATTATAGGCGAATATAAACTACGCTGCAGAATTGCGTCCGATCCGATAAACTAAATATGTCTCAAATAGTTTCCTAGGGTCCAGAGTTGAGGGAGGGGTGAAATCCCAAATTGGAGGACCAGAAAATTAGTGGCAAAACAGGGTCTTTTGACTTTTAATTGTATATTTTAGCTAATTTCTGAGTTTCTAACGCCAAGAATTACTAAAATTGTCTCAAAACGGCGCGAAGCGCCTAAAAATTTGACATTTCTGCATTCTAAATTTAAATTTTGCCATTTAAAAGATGTATAGGACAGACAATTTTTCATATCGGAGGGAAATGCCGAAAAATTTTTGGAATTTTATACCTTTTTACAGTTTTTATCTTCCCAAAAATCTTTGTACATGTACAAAGATAGTCCTGGTCTTTGTACATCGGGAAAAATCTTTGGCAAATACAAAAAACACTCTTTTGTACATGCAAATTTTTGTATACTTTAATATGGTACAGTAACGATTTCAGTGTGGTAGTAGAACATAGTTTTTCGACCTTTAGTAGTGTATTTGGCTAATTTTTGGGTTCCTGAATATTTGACATTTTTCCATTTTTGCATTCTAAGCGCAGTGTTGCTTATTACAAGATTTAATTCGCATATTACAATTTTTGTAATATTTCTCATTTTTGTAGTAAAAGTTGTTTTAGCTTTCTCAGTCGAGTTTTATGTGTGAATTCCATCAGAAGCTCATAAAAATTTCGGCACTTCGCGCCGAACTATCAACTAAATTCAGGCCGAATTATCACATTTAGAAGCACGGTCTTTTTGTATTCGGGGAAGATTTTTGCTGATGTACATAGACGTTTCAGGACCGTCTTTGTACATGTACAAAGATTTTTGAAGAACAAAAACTGTAAAAAGGTGTAGAATTCCTTATTGAAAATTCTACCATTTTAAAGATTTTCAAAGGGGGGGGGTAAGCGGCTGCAAAAATGGAGCCGCTTACCCCCTTCCCCTGAAAATAGCCGAGGAATATACATGTGACAGAGGATTTGGGCCATCCCCCATCTCCGCTTTGAAGCCCCGAACTTCCTTGAAAGTCAGAAAATATTTAACCACCCTCCCCCATTTTTTGGCGAAAGCCTGTGCTTTTTTGGCTATTTTTATGTGTTTTTACCATTTTTGATCTAGTCGCTAACCCCCTCCTTCTAAAAATGGCGCGGGACCCCTACCCTAGATTTCCAGCCGTTACATGTAGGTATACTGAGGGAACCTGATAAAATTTTAAGCGATTACATGCATGTTTTATAGTGATAGTTTATCTATTTACTCTAGCTCACATAATAAAATAATGTATCACTTCGTGAAATTCTAATAGTTAGGTACACTTTTGCCATACTAAAAAATTAAGTTCAAAAAATTCAAAAGGTTTTCACCAAAAATCGTCTGACAGTGACTTGTGTCTTGGACCCTGAGGGGGTAATACCCCTCCCCCATGTGGGAATGTGTGATGTCTCATTTATTACATCCAATACCTATTGCATCCAATTGCTACAGCAGCAGTAGCCGTAGCTAAGATTCGAATGATACAGAGTGTGCTAATAGCAGCGACATAGACCTTATTGATGATTCAGACAATGAAACACTAGACTAAATTTGTTTCTTGTGACATAAATAGTAATAAAACTTGATATGAAAAGCCATTTACTACTGAATGGAGCAATCGCTCATTATTTCTTTCCTATGCCCCCCACCCCAAGTATGTGTCATGCAATGATATTTTCCTTGTCTGACCCGGCCAGCCCCGGCCCCGGCCCCGGCCAAAAAAGTCGCCCCGGTCGATCACTAGTTGGTACTTATAAGATATGTCCTTTGCGTTCAGCCTGTTACTTTAACCTCCATTTGAAGGTTTTCGTTTTGTACAGGTCTAGTCGGCTTTGGTGTTTTAACGCTTAAAATTAAAGTGGTCTGCTTTTGGTTTTTTCCAAAATTGAGTTGACAAAAGGTCGTCAGATTGATGACCAAAAATGACATTTAGATCTGTTTTCGCTCCATTAAAACGTGGGCTTCCACAAAAAATACAATGTGAAATCCAATAGAAAGCCATTAAAAACGACGAAGTTCTCAAAAATCACATTTGTGAATTTTCAATCTTGGATTTTTACCAGCCTTAGACGAGATAAATATAATTTTGAAATTTTAGATTGCGCAAAGATAGATTCATTAAAAAGCTCTATAACTACTTTACTTTTAAGGTTAGTGCTTGTGCAGTAAATAATAAATATTTACTTTATATTCAGCTAAACATTGCTTACCCGGCAACGGGTTGCCAAAAACTACTCGACGTTGACGATGAAAAGAAGGTTAGAATTTTCTACGACAAGCGAATGTCGCAGGAAGTCGACGCTTCTTCTCTGGGAGATGAGTGGAAAGTGAGATAAACGAAATATAGTTATCATACATGCACAGTATGGGAATTCTGGGGGGGGGGGTGAAAACCTGAAGTGCCTTTTTTGGGCCCAAAAATGGCCGGTACGCGTTTAAAAACATCGTTTTTTGGCGTTTCTGACGATACTCTATCCTTTTAGAGCATGAAATCATGAAAAAAATTTCGAAAAAAGTCAAATAAATTGACCAATATATCGCTTAAAACATGAATATATGGCGCGTAGCGCCGAAAATTTGGCGATTTTGAGGAAATAGATGGCCAAAAACCCTTAAAAAGACACTTTTCTACCAATTTTCAGGTAAGTTTAGGAAACTTTTGAAAAATCGCCAATTCTGGGGGGGGGGTGAAAAATTTTTTTGCGGGGGGTGAAAAAATGATTCTGCGGGGGTGAAAACCCCCAAACCCCCAAGATCATGTATGATAGTTATGTATAAACGAAATGTAGTTACGCTCGCTCCGCAATATTCGCCCCCATTTATCTTAGGCTTAGCCCATGCGCTAGCACTAATATGGACGCGCATCACTAAGAATAAGCCTAGTACATTGGATAACAACACGCCAGTGATTGTTGCTGAGTAAATTTACTTAAATTTGCTTGTATCATTAGTTGTACGCTTTGGCGTCAAAATGAATGCCATATTCATGATCAGCGTGTCAAATATGACTAGCATCGGTCATTTTCGCAGAAAAAAAATTTCTGACCTCCCATACCACCTAAACTGAAAACAAGGAACGAGGCAGTATTTCCTTGCACTCGTTTGCAAATCCTACAGGATAGTGGACACCATAGGTGTACAAGGTCGTGGTCGGCAAAGGGGTCAAATCCTAACAATCCAAAACAGTTAATTTAACGTGCACGATTTTTTTGCCGTTTTGACGATCAAGATGGTCAAAATAGCCTGAAGCGCCGGAAAACTTTCCACGTTTTTACTGCTTTTGACTTCAGAAATTGTGCAAAAAACGTTCCATCGGCTCAAAATCCGGCTGACCCTTTAGATGGGGGTAATACCTATAGGTGGGCGGCACCAAAGTTCTGGGGGTGCAAGATTTTTTCAAAGGTCAAAAAATGGTGTTAAAAGTGGTGGTATGGCGAAAAAACACCATTTTTCAACGTTTCATATCGAGCACTATCCATTGACATCAAAAAATTGCGGAAAAACGAAAAGAAATTTCAAAAATTGAAATTGGGGGGGGTGCATACCCTTTAACCCCCCTCCTACGCTCAGGTATGGTAATACCCGCTCATCCCTTCTATGTGCATATATGCAGTACACACACGCACACATTGTAAAATTAGCACTCAAAATTCAAAAAATGGTCCCAAATACTGAAAATACATATGTAATATCGCACACCGTCAACGATTCGCTTTTTCCGTTAGGGTTACGTGTTTCGAATAACGGGCGGTAACGACAAGCAGGGTTTTCCGATGAAGCAGGGCGTTTTGACCAATCAGCGCGTTCGGCTGCTATTGTCCAAAGGTCACAGCTGCTATCGCCCGAGGCGCGACGGCGAACGTCGGCGAAAATCAGTTCGCGGCTGCATTGTCGACGCCAATTTATCAGTGCTCAGCTTGATCATTATTAAAAAAGGTGCATTTCGTCGCGTTTAAAGAGTTGAGGAGAACGGAGCAATTTTTTCTCCGAATTTTGATGCAATGTAGTCATTTCTTATGCGGGGATCACAAATATGACGTTCGATTTTATCGAAATTGAAAGTTTTTCAAATTTTGAAAAATTTCGGAGATTTCTTCGAATTTTTCAAATGTAGTTTATAAATTCGAGCTCATTATTTTATTCCATAGAATTCTGATCCAGTTTCACACTTGTCAGCATCTGAGCCTAAGCAATGGGACGCAACATAGGTGGGCAGCACCGAAATTCTGGGGGGTGAAGAAATTTTCAAAGGTCGAAAAAGTGGTCGTATGGCGAAAGAAACACCATTTTTCGACGTTTATCATCGAGTACTATCCAATGACATCGAAAAATCGCTAAAAAAGCAAAAAAAAATTCAAAATTTGAATTCTGGGGAGGGGGGTATTTCAAGTTCTGGGGGTGCATACCCCCACGCCCATGTGTGGACGCAACTCGCATCAGTCACTTCGTTCGCTCCGCGCATTGCATCCTACTACCCATACTCCGTTTATCTGATGGCATCATTATAAATGCATATAACTATGCCTAAGTCGTCAGAAGTAATATTTTGTTTTGTCAATAACTCAGACATAGGCTCACTCAGACCCGCATTTAGGGGGGCGGGGAGGGCTGCCCCCCAGAAATACAAGATAATTTTTGAAACACACAAGGGTCCCCCAAGAAAGAAAAACGAAAAACTCTCAAAGTAGGTCTAAAACACCATCAAAACAGGTTTTTAGCGTACGTTTGAGCTAATAAACTCGAAATTTTCCCGCGCTTCGCGCCGGATCGATCGTCTATTTATAGTTTTTGTCTTCTAGTCCGCCTAAAACCGCTCAAATTTGAATTAGACGTGTAGAACATGTCAAATTGTTTCGGCAGTGCCGCGCCGAATTATTTACTTCCTATATTGTTTCTCTTTGTAAATGACAAAGATTAAGTAAAAAGACAGAAGTTAGGAAATAATTCGTTGAGTGAATGATGAGAAATGAGGTGTGCAGATTGTTTAAATGATAGATTTGTGTAATATGAGTATGGAAGAAAGGAAAAATTTCTGAATTTTTTCTTGAAGTTTTTTCACCATTGCATAGAGCTCGTCGAGATACGCCCAAAAATGCCTTTATTTTTGCCCATCTCTTAATGGTTCTCGTAATATCTGACCTCAAAATTTTCGCCCCCCCCTCACCGAAATAAAATCCCAAATACGGGCCTGGACTCTCTTATATGCATTCATAATGGTACAGCAAATAAACTAAGCTCGAGTATTACGTTGCGTTGAACGAAACAAGCAGGCACGCAGCTGGCCGTCCTATTTTGGGGGACCAACATCAATTTTGGGGGACTAAGCCCAAAAAGGTCAAAAATAGCTTAAAATAACGTTAAAGAAGTAGAGCTGTGCCGGGGCCAGCCCCGGCCCCGGCGCCGGGGCCTAGACCCCGGGCGGGGCCAGGCTGGCCCCGGCACCGGGGCCGGGGCCAGTGTTATAATTGATTATAATGTAGAAAATTGATAATGTTTTGAGCAGATTTACCTTCAAGCTCAATTTCAAGCAACACCACACATCTTGCTAATTCAAATCTTTATTTTATTATGTCAGGTTGGTGCAAATTTCTAGTTAATAATCAAAATTGACATATCTTGAATTGCAATTCATATAGCCGAGCTTTCCAGCTTGCTTGGTAGCAGACAGCTACGTCTATCAGAACAAATAGAATAATAAGCCTAAAAAAGTGCGAAGTAAAGCTAATTGAAAAACGCGTCCAAGTCAGAGGAGTTAAATCCATACATGGGCCGCTCAAAAATTATAGGGTTCCAAAACTTTTCGAAGTCAAAAAGCGCTTGATAATATATGGTAGGGCGAAAAAACACCGTTTTCTTGCGTTTCTCAATGAGAGCTATCCATTAGCATCAAAAAATCGCAGAAACACAGAATTCTGAAAATAAATTTCTGGGGCGTCTAGCGGATTTTTTGGGGGAGAGTGTGAATTCTGGGGGTCTAGACCATTGGAGGGCAGCACCGAAATTTTGGGAGTGTGAAAAAATTTCTGGGGGTGGTGGTGAAAAACACCATTTTCCGACGTTTCTCGTCGAGCACTATCCCTTGGCATCAAAAAATCGCTAAAAAAGCAAAAAAATTTCAAAAATTGAATTCTGGTGGGTATTCCAACTTCTGGGGGGATGCATACCCCTAACCTCCCACGCCCACGTCCCAAGCCTCCCAATGCCCATGTTCTGTTATATCTTGTAGTCCCAACAAATATTAACGCTTGACGCGCATATCTACTAGCAAGAATATATATGTACATAGGTATAAGGGGTAGGGCAGGGTGAACACGGTAAAGCACGCTTTACTTGGCCCCGGCCCCGGCAAAAAAGGCGGCCCCGGTACAGTTCTAAAAAAAGTCCTATTTTCTGAATTTGGGGGGGGGGGGTTTGGACCCCCCCATTCCCCCGAGAAATACGTGCCTGTAAGCAAGCGACGCGAGTGCATCCCGCCACATGTGGGCAGCAATTGAATTTAAGGAGGTCCGATGGGGCTTAATTGCCAAAAATAACACCAAAAATTCAGTTCTACAAGTCTATCTATTTCGGGAGGTTCAGACTCCACAGACCCCCCTTCTCGCGCCCATAATTGCACCCACCTATGCTTAGTTTTGTGTCTAGCAGCATTATGACTCACTAAACAATTTGCCGCCAGCGGATTAGCCGAAGCCTAAATATGTAGCTGGGTTTATAACTGTTCTAATTTTTTTTTTAATTTGCATTTTGTACCTAGATGTTAAAATTCGCTAAACAGTGAATCCGTGACTATCGCGTTTAAGCACTGATAAATTTTGAAATTTCAAAAAATTTTCCTCAACTGTCCCTAAATTCCGCAAGTGCCCATTTCTTCCAGACACGTAAAAATAGCTCAAAAATTTGGGGCGGGTTGGCCGATCGTTTATAAGCGGCGGAGGGGGTAGAGGACTTTTCGATTTTTAACCGGAAATGGTTTAAAAAAACAGGTAAGGAAGACCTTAAACGCAATTTTTTCACTTTTTTTGTTCAAAATTGGGGATGGTGGGAGACCGAGGTCCGATTTTGGGTCGAAATTTCCAAACTGCCTATTTTTTTACTAATATTTTTAATCACACATGGCGAATGGAAAAAATTTACTAATTCTTAGTAATGAAGCGCCGATTCATTATTTTTTTGATTTTTTCTGCGCGTTGTAGCGTTTATTTCAAATTTGAAATTTTAATTTATATTTTTAATTTCGCACTATCGATCGGCACCCACGCCAATCGTGTCTGACAAGGTTTTGAATTTTTGGCTGCAAAAATTTCCATTAAAAGTGCTTTTCAAATTTCGATGGAAAGGTGTCACGATCACACATGGGCGTGGGAAGGGGGTTTGGGGGTATGCACCCCCTCAGAAGTTGAAATACCCCCCAGAAATCAAAATACCCCTCCCCCAGAATTCAAATTTTGAAATTTTTTTGTTTTTTTAGCGATTTTTTGATGCCATTGGATAGTGCTCGATGAGAAACGTGGAAAAATGGTGTTTTTCGCCATACGACCACTTTTAAGACCATTTTTTTACCTTTGAAAATTTTTTCACCCCCCCCCCAGAATTCCGGTGCTGCCCACCTATGGTCTCGATCTTTTTTAATGAGAATTTCATGTTACTCGTTTGAACATTTGGAGCTTTACACTCGGAATGACCGCGTTCGATTTAAATTCGAATCAATTCAATTTATTTTATGACTTATGATAGTCTTGGTTGCGGGAAGGAGCTGATCATTTTATTGTTTAGTTTAAAAAAATACCTAAAGTAGTTTGAAAAGAAAATAATGTTTAAAAAATGATAAATACTAATTAAAAATGCATAAAACTTTCACTTAAAGAATATCATTTCAGTAGTTGTGGGACAGGATGTTGATTAACGGTCCGTATGAGGTGATCATCAAACGTGGGTGTGGGGGTATGTACCATCTTCAGAAGGCCGATTTCACCCCCCAGAAACCAAAATACCTCCCAGAATTCGATAATTTTTTTTCGCAATTTTTTGATGTCAATGGATAGTGTTTCAAACGTTAGAAAATGGCGTTTCCCGCCATACGACTATTTTTGGACCTTTGAAAAATCATGAAAAATCATGCACCCCCAGAATTTTGGTTCTGCCCACCTATGGTGATTATGCGTGTAAGGGCTTACAATTTCGGGTAAGGGGAAGTCTTTCCATTATAATATATATATATAATTGTCTGCCCCAATTTTCTCCGCTGAATTATGCTGATCTGAGTAAATTATTGATCGCATAAAAAATTCCTTGTGTTATTTTAAATTTTTTTAAAAATTATTGATTATTCAAAAAACGATTATTTTAGACCATTGAAAAATAATTATAAAAAAATAATTTTATATCTCTTATAAAAAAATTATTTATCAATAACTTAAAATAATTATTTAAAGTAATCAATAAAAATATGTTAATTCTTAAAAATTATTAGACCCTTTCATGTTTTGAATTGCATTGAAACGACGCTCTGGCCAAGTTTTTACACTGCGATTTTTGTGCGATTCAATACTGTGATGTAGGCGCTGATTTTCGTTGCAGGACCGCAAGACATACCCGGCTTAACGGACAAAACCGTGCCACGTCGCCTGGGCCCCAAAAGGGCTTCCAAAATTCGGAAATTGTTTAATTTGAGCAAAGAAGACGACGTGAGGAAGTACGTGTTGCGTCGTCCGATCGCCGCGAAGGAAGGTAACATGGTGTAAACTCGATTTTAGCGGCAGTGCAGTGTAAAGCGAATTTTTCAGTTTCCACTTCATCCTAATTACTACATGTTGCCGGTTCGAGGTTGTAGTTGAGAACGTCATAAGTCGAGAATTAGTTTCATAAAGGGCTCATTTTTTAATTTCTCGCTCAATGTTTTGTTTACATATACTCAGTGGCGGATCCAGGATTTTCCGAAGGGGGCGGTACCCCTATGGGAGGCGGAACCCTGACTTGGGCGGAAAAATTACCTGTCTTAACCCAAAAATCGCTCAAAAATCCTTAATTTTGCGCACTATTTTGGGCCAATGTGGGGGGGGCGGCCGCACCCCTAAATCCGCCCCTGCATATACTCTTACTCATACAGTGTTCGCCATGAAACATGACGCACTACAATCATCAGATTTATATTAGATGATGCGTCGCCAGCGCCGCGTTTCGTCTATAATGCGCTATCATTTCTTTTTTATTATTATAGGATATTTATCTGTATCATGCCGTTAATCTTGCGATGCGGACAGCGCAATTTAGCTATTAATAGCGCCAACAAGAGGGAAGCGCGCACGTGAATGCCGGAAGCGCGCACGTGAATGCTGGAAGCGCGCACGTGAATGCCGTTCTCTATTCAGGAACGTGCGTGCTTCCGGCATTCACGTGCGCGCTTCCTTCTTGTTGGCGCTATTAATAGCTAAATTGCGCCGTCCGCATCGCAAGATTAACGGCATGATACAGATAAATATCCTATAATAATAAAAAAGAAATGATAGCGCATTATAGACGAAACGCGGCGCTCGCGACGCATCATTTAATACAAATCTGATGATTATAGTGCATCATGTTTCATGGCGAGCACTGTACATACGATATTATTTACTCATTTGTTTTCGACTATAGAAATTGGTGCGGAAAGCTGCGTAAAGTAGACAAAATTGAGTGATTGAGTGAAATGCGTTTATGTATTTAATAATATGCATCTCTGAATATATGGCTTCCGTCTCTTGTGAAGTGTAAAGTTTAACGACATATTGTTCAGTAAATTCAAAGCGGCGTCTTGAATTAATGCGGCTTATTTTACCCTTCTCGATGAAACGATATCACCAAAAATTGTTAATTTTCCTACTAGTCCGATCTATATGTTTTTTATTCCTTTTAATCACAATTTATTATAAAATAAAAGCATTATGAGTGTAAAGTAGCGCACGAAACTGTCATCGCTTCCGGCCATTCTTTACACTACCATGAATTGCACTTCAACCAAAATTAGTTGTTCAGTCAGCACAACAACCCTTAATCCCTGGGATCGGGTTTAAACGATGAAAACGCAGCGCCTTACGCTATATTCACTTTACACCGGATCTAATTGTCGCGAAAATTTATCAACTGTCGCTTTTTTAATATCTTTCCAATCGTATTACGGTCGCTTGCATACATTTTTCTGGATTAAGGTAAAAAGCCGCGGACCAAGGCGCCCAAAATCCAGCGTCTTATCACCCCGTTGGTCCTGCAGCGAAAAAGACACCGTTTGTCCATTAAACGCCGCCGAGCCATCAAGTCGCGTACCGAACGGGCCGAGTATACAAAGATGATAATGCAGTACAATAAAGTTAGTATAATTTAAACCTTTAAACTATTAACCAGTCTCCGTCTATCACTTTACGCTCAGTTTGAATCTCAAAAGTACTAACTGTAGTGATTGGATTCGGTTAGACCGAACGACTGAACCACTTTACACTTCATCGGCCGCTACACCTCTTCTAAAGCTTTGTTCATTCGCTCGATATAATTTTATCGAGTTTTCGCGCTCAAACCCTTATTCAGATGTTTTACAGCATTCATTTCAGTGTTGTTTTTTTAATTCTGCTCGAATGCGTACGTCATCGACCTGTGGTTTTGATATTATACTGGGATACGTAAGAAATCGATCAAATAGAGTGGTTTTTCAAGACATTGAGAGCATAGGTGGGCGGCACCAAGGTTCTGGGGGAGGGTGCAAGATTTTTTCAATGGTCGAAAAATGGCCCCATTAAAGTGGTGGTATGGCGGAAAACGCCATTTTCCAACGTTTCTCATCGGGCACTATCCATTATCATCAAAAAATTGGGAAAAATATACAAAAGTTGAATTCTGGGGGTATTTTGGTTTCTTAGGGGTGCATACCCCCACACCCAGGTATGATTGAGAGCCATACACTTAACGACGCTTCGACGCTTTTTTGGGGACAGCCGGCCATTTAGCGAGGTGGTAAATAAATGGCTGTAGTCTTGCCAAAATGGGCAAAAAACGCGAGTTTTTGCCAAAAATTAGGGTGGGCTAAAGACCCTGTCTTTTAGGGGTCTCGACTTTTAGAACTAGCTGGTCAAGTATATACTTTGTAAAAAACGATTCTAAAGCAAAAAAAAGATGGTATCGCTTTAAAACGCCGTTTTAGAGCATTTGTGACAGAAGTATAGCTTTTTTTAAACTCACAAACATAGCTATATAGCCTTTTTTGGACTAATTTTAGCTATTGCCATTTTCGAAGCCTAAAAAACAGCTCTAAATCCTTTTGAGACTCGGGAAAGAAACGACTACACAGCATTTCTGAACTGACACGATATGCTTCCGAGCCCAAAAAAGCTAAGCAGCTAGTTTTCTGAGCCCACAAAAAGGCTAAGCGGCCATACGTGGGCAGCAAGAAAATTCTGGGGGGGGGTGCAAGATTTTTCAAGGTCAAAATGGCCTTAAAAATGGTGGTATGGCGTAAAAAAACATCATTTTTCAACGTTTCTCATCCAGCACTATCCATTGGCATCAAAAAATTGCGAAAAAAACGGAAAAAAATTTCAAAAATTGTATTCTGGGGGGGGCGCTATTTTGGTTTTCTCGGGGGGGGGCACGCCCAGGTGTGTAAGCGGCAATGTTTTTTTGCAGCTAAAACGGCTGTCAGATTTTTAAAGCTCAGGGGGAGTTTGACCCCCCCCTCTCACCCCTCCCCATGCTCATGCATGGAGTTTATTGAACGGATTTCTGAGTTTTTGACCGAATTAGCGAAAAGGTTAATGAAATGAACTTTTCGATAAAGTCTGGTATATAGGGCAAAAAATCTCTAATCGGATGGAGCGAGGGGCAGCCGTGGGAATCCCAATCCGTCATGGGATCATTATTGCCATACATTGAACGACTCGACATTTTCGGTGGGCGGTCCCCGGACATTTTTTCTGTGTGTGGGGGGTTAAATGACCTCCAATTTCCGGCCAAAAGGGGTGGGTCAAAAATTTCTTGCGGATGGGAGGGACGGCCGATTTCAGGTGGGGAGATCCGCCATCCCCCTCTAACATGTATGAATGATTATTGCCCTTTCCGTGAGCTATATGCCCTAGTCTGCCTGCGTGGATTTGTAGCCTATTGTCGAATAATTCAAAACACCCCCTCAGATGCCCCAGAATTAAATTTTCATAAAAAAACTTCTTTTTTTACGATTTCCGTATTTAATCGATGAATTTAATGATAAACGGGTTTTTCGCATTTTTTGACTCTAAAAATTTCAGAATGCCCAGAATACATAGCATCCTTCAACATTTTGCTTCCTCGCTTTCGTGCGTTACATTAAATTCGATAAATCAGTCGAAAAATGCAGCTTAACGATGCTGCTCTTTTCAGCGCCAGGCACGTAGCTGTGGGGTGGGGGGGGGGCCGGACCCCCCAAAAAAAATTCAGAAAAAAACGGAAAGATAGGACTTTTTACACATTATTTTGTGCTCTTTTTGGTTTAGACCCCTCCCCCAAATAGGTGTTGGTCCCTCCCCCCAAAATAGGAGGGCCAGCTACGTGCCTGTTCATCGCTAGATTTCTTGAATCTTAATAAATAATAGATTTTTTACTTTGATTCAACTCGAATAAATAATTTTATAATTTGCGCAAAAAAAGGCAGTAAGCTGACCAATTTAATGGTCAGTTGGGGTCGAAGGTCAGTTCAGTTTATAAAGTGAAAATGGCCTTAATACTTAATTTAGTGTCGAGATTAGTTAATTTTGTTTCAAAATTACTATTTGAAAGATTTAACGATTTATTTTGAAAATATTACGAAATAAAAAATTAATTTGCATAAACAGTAAAATACATTTTACGGATTATTCGGACATATATCAAAAAATATTGATTTATGCCTTTTTTCTATTACTTTACTTAGCTTTATTTTCTATTTTTCATCACTCTAGAGCCCGCTCTGCTTAGTAAAGTCTGCAGTTAATATCATTAGGCCCGCTCAAAACATGGGTTTGACGGTTTAACATCGTGTATGGACAGACAACCTGATTCTGGGGGATACGATGGGGCGAAATTAGCCAAAAATAGCGCCAAAAATTCAATTATGGAGGGCCTATCGATTTTGGAGCGGGCGGGGTTCGCCGGATAAAGGGGGATCCAAATCGGACATGTGTGTGGGGGTCTCTCTGGACCCCGGTGAATCAGGCGGACCACGCGTAGGTGTGAGGGGTATGCATCCCCCAGAAGGCCGAAATACTCCCCACCCCCTACAAAAACAAAGCCTTTAGAATTCAGTTTTTGAAATTTTTCCGTTTTTTGCCGTGATTTTTTGATGTCAATGAATAAGTGCTCGCTGATAAACGTTGAAAAACGGTGTTTTTCGCCATACCACCATAGGCGGGCGCCAAAGTTTTGGAGGGGGTGCAAGATTTTTTTCGAAGGTCAAAAAATGGCCTTAAAAAAGTGGTGTGGCGAAAAAAAACAGAAAATTTCAAAAATTGAATTCTGGGGGATGCATATCCTCCAAACCCCCCACCCCACGCCCAGGTATGCATACCATTTAAGACCATTTTTTGATCTTCAAAAACCTTGCCCCTTAGGATTTGGGTGCTGCCTACCTTTGAGGCGAATCCCAAAAATCGTTAGACCCCTAGAATAGAATTTTTGGTGCTATTTTTGGCAAATTTGCTCCGATGGACCCCCAGAATTTGGTCATTGTCCATGTAGGATCCAACCCCCCCCCCATTGACGCCCGTACGTGGTTGTCGTACTGCAGCATTTTTTAGGAGAAAAGAATCGCTCGGCGTCGGTCGTCGGCGAGCCACCGAACGTCGCTGTCGAAATCCGAATCGTCCGACGTAGCGCCGGGCGTCAAGTCGTCGTCCAAGGCGAAAGCGACGGCGGTCGCGGCGAAAAAGCCCGCGCCGACGCAAAAACCGGCGACGACGCCCGCCGCTAAGCCGCCGCAGCAGCCGAAAACGAAGAAACCGGCCGGCGGCGATAAGAAAAAATAAATGACAAATAGTTTTTATTTCGTTTAAACCCGTCGATTTGACGCTGTTCGCTTCGGCGGTTGTCCATTCGTTGATTTGATGCTATTAAAATGCGCACGGAATGTCGCAAACTGAATAACATGGTCACACGCATCGAATGAGCGTAGTAAAAATAGGCAGCGCGGCATTGGCGGGCGCCACCAAAGTTCTGGGGGGTGCAAAATTTTTCAAAGGTCAAAAATGGCCTTAAAAATGATGGTATGGCGAATCGAGCACTATCCATAGGCATCGAAAAAAAATTTTCTAAAATTTGAATGGTGGGGGTGCATACAACCCCAAACGCATGCCCAGGTATGTAGCGCGGTTTAGTTTTTGGGAAATCAGGGTTTACGCTACGTGGAATTGCAACTTGTTCTCAAGTAGTAATTAATTTATGACCCCGCCCCAAATCTACTTTCTTCCTAAGTGCGGTTTACGCTATTTGATTGATCATGGGATAAGTAACGTGTTGTAATTTAATGCCGATATAATTTACAAAGGTAAGAACCGGAAGTTTATAGATAAAAGGCCTTTTTCATTACGTTTGTTTTGACAGATGGTATCAAAATTCGGTTTTTTAGAAAACAAGCACAGGATGGTTTGGCGAGTTTCGCAGGGTAGGTAGGTAACCGACCGAATACACTTTATTTTCGGAAGCTTTGGTAAGGTGAACAATTTTCGCACAAAAGCCCGAAAGCCTCATACGTGTCCAGCAGCGAAAATCTGAGGGATCCGGTTGTACAAAATTCTGAAAAATGGCACCGAAAATTCAATTCTTACAGTGTTCTATCGATTTGAGGGGGGAAGTACCCGTCGGTTTCTGGGGGTCCGGACCACACATGAGCGGGAAGCGACATAAATTCTGAGAAGGGTCCGATGGGGCAAAATTGCCGAAAATAGCATCAAAAATTCAATTGTGGGTTGGGGTGTACCGATTTTTTGGGGGTCAGACCCCAACGCACGTCCATACGTGGACTAGCCAGACACTTCACGCACGGCCGTGTGTGGCAGTGACTGACTGATTTGCTTATTACCTACGTATACATACAATTTACTTGATTTTATTTACAAATTTAGTTCACGTTGCCGCTTATATGACCGATTTGCATCGGTTTAAACAGGTACATAATGTAAACAAAAATACGCATTCGAAAATATAATCCGAGCACGGAATTTTGTGCTTTGGTTAAATTTAAACTAAATGCTGAAGGTACGATTGGGGCGCGGGTTAACCTAATCACGGTATAAAAGTGTACCGAACCGACCTATCACACATACCAATAATCCGTTTCATTTAACTTTGAGGTTTTTGAAAAAATTTAAAGTGCCTACAAAAGTGGTTTAAACTAATAGTATAGTTGAGATATTCTACAGTTTATCGAGTTACGGAGAGACGCTTGACAATCATAGGTGGGCAGCACCGAAATTCTGGGGGAGGGGGTGAAAAAATTTTTAATGGTCAAAAAATTGTCCTAAAAGTGGTTGTATGGCGAAAAACACCATTTTTCGACGTTTCTCGTGTCGAGCACTATCCAATGGCATCAAAAAATTGCTAAAAAAAGCAAAAAAATTTCTTCTGGGGGGATATTTTGATTTCTGGGGGCAGGGTATTTCAACTTCTGGTGGGGGGGTGTATACCCACCAACGCCCATGTGTGTTGACAATGCCAAAGTACTGCATTAAAAGTTTGAATCACTTCTGTAGCCTGATTCAAGCGCATTAAATTCAAAAGAAAACTTGAAAGTTAAATGAAACAGACTATATACGGGCAGCAGCCAAATTCTTGGGGTCGAGAGGGTAAAATTGCTAGAAATAGTGACCAAAATTCAACGCCGAGGATCAATCGATTTTGAACGAGGGAGTGGGGTCCCTAGGTTTCTGGGGTTCCCGACCATACGCGTAAGCTGTAGGGGTATGCACCTACCATCACGCCAGAATTGAATTATTGAAAAATTGTTCGACGCATTGATGCCAATGGATAGTGCCCGATGCGAAACGTTGAAAAAACGTTTTTTCGCTATATTACCATTTTCTGAACCTTGAAAAATCTTGCATCCGCCCAGAATTCCTGTGCCGCCCACCTATGTTCCCGACCCCGAGCCCTACTGTGGTTGGCGCACAGTGCCGAGCGCACTTTGAAACCACCTGCGACTAGCTATTAATGTAAACTACTGTTCGGAACAGCCAGAAAACCAGACCAAGTGTTAACACAGAACCGAAGCAAAGAGGTTCAGCGTAATATTATAGTCTGTTTCATTTACATTTGAGGTTTCCTTTTGAATTCAATCCACATGAATCAGGCTACAAAAGTGGTTTAAACTTTGGATGCAATAATGCGCTTTGGCAATAGCAAGCGTCTCACATAGCTCGATATACTGTAGAATATCAAAACTATACTGTTAGTTTAAACGACTTTTGTAGGCAATTTAAATTTTTCAAAAACGTCAAAGTTAAATGAAACGGACTACAGCTTTAAAAAGAGCAGCAATTTACAATGGGCAGGCCTCATATTTGTCACATATATATCACGCTGACTGAAGGCAAAACCGGTGTCAGCTGGTGTTGAACCAGCCAACCTTTATGAGCGCCGACTCCCAGCACAGCTGTGTTACCAACTGCGCCAAGACCGGCTCTCTTGCTTGAGAACCTTTGTTTTCATATGCTGTTATAATGCAATAGAGTGGCTATCAGTTGTTTCGTCAGCTGTCATCCCTGACAATATGCCCTTTAGCCACGAGCGTGAATTTGACCTTTTTTTATTGAAACAACACGAACTCTAATTTATTTATCAAAACGAATATAACGAAAAACGACGATACTACGTATATCGTGCTACGCGAAATGCATGTGTCATCAATAACGCTTTTGCCTCACTGGAAGAGCATTCGCTCCGGACAAATATGGCTCAAGAAACGTGCGTTGGGGTGATTTTTCCGGCTTTTTAGTCACAGGATTAGCCTTATCATAAGCAGCCATCTGAAAAAAGCGGAATAAGAGCAGTGAATAATACGTTAGAAACATAATATAATAAATAACATAATAATGAGAATAAACAACACAATAAGAAATGATAAACAATAACACATAACGAATAATAATGATAAATAACAAATAAATGAGAACAAATAACACAATATTATAACGAATGACGAGTGCGAATCGAAAAACTAGCACTTTACTTTACACTGTGCCACTTCGCTTCATACTGTACTCAAAGATCCCTTGGGTTTTTTGTTCGCGACCGAAAGACGCTCAAAAAAAGCAATCGTCTCCGTTTATAACATACGTACCTACAACGCTACTGTACAATAACTCGCATACATACGTGGGCAGCAAGAAAATTCTGGGGGGGTGCAAGATTTTTTTGAAGGTCGAAAAATGGCCTTAAAAATGGTGGTATGGCGATAAAAACACCATTTTTCGACGTTTCTCATCAAACACTATCCATTGGCATCAAAAAATTGCGAAAAAACGAAAAAAATTTTCAAAAATTAAATTTCTGGGGGGAGTATTTTGATTTCTGGGGGGGTATTTTGGTTTCTGGGGGGGGTGCATACCCCCAAACCTCACGCCCAGGTGTGCTCGCATAGTGCTGGGCTTTAAAAAACCAGTGTATTTGAGGGAGTAAAAAAACCACCCCTTTTCTCAGTAAGCAAGAGGAGATACTGTTGAAAGAACTATGTCGTGTAGATAACAAGTGGGGCCTGATCTCTTTCCGGATCAGTCAGAAACTTGATATAAATTTGCCAAAAAGTTTCGCAAAACTTTTTTGGCGCATTTTTCATGCATTTTTGAGAATCGGTAATTCTATCCGTATTCATATTTGTAAAAATCTTTTAAGTGTTCACGTTAGATCATTAAGCAGGCTATTCTCCAAAAACATTTAGCCGTAATATCCTATCCATAGAGCTACAGTATACCTTCAGAGTCAAACCTAATAAAAAACCACTTGTAACCTAAAAAACAGCGCCGATTTTCATAAAACTTGACAGGAATGTTCCCCGTGAAGTCTTACGCGATGCCTGATAATTATTTTCTAGAAAGTATAGGAACACTCCACCAAAAATCTGAATAGGTGCACAAGGTCAGGGTCAGCAGGGGGGGGGTGTGAAATCCCATAAATCCGAAACAGTAAATTTTGTGTTCATAATTTTTTTGCTGTTTTAACGATAAAAATGTCAAAATAGCCCATAGAACGTTTTTTCGTGGTAATATCGCATTTTGAAAGCATTTTAGTCAATTCTGACTGCATTATATCACTTCTAAAAAATGCAAAAATCTATCAATTTTGGGCGCCTTTTGAGTAAAACGAACTGCTAAATACTAATCTGGCGCGAAGCGCCGGAAAATTTTGACATTTTTACTGCTTTTGACCTAAAAATGATGCAAAAAACGTTCCATCAGCTCAAAATCGCCGGACAGTACCTGTCCGGCTGACCCTCAAAAGGGACCAGGGGCGGATGTAGGGAGCGAGGGGGGGCGGCCGCCCCCTATTGGCCCAAAATAATGCGCAAAATTTAGTATTTTTGAGCGATTTTCGGGTTAAAACGGCTAATTTTTCCGGCCAAGTCAGGGTTCCGCCCCCCTTAGGGGTACCGCCCCCTTAGGAAAATCCTAGATATGACACTCAGGGAACCCCTCACTCTTCGTATGTGCATGTATGAAGCTTAGGCGAAATTATCGATTTTTAAAATTAGATGTAATAGAAGAAAATATCGGTAAAAAGTGAATTTTTTTAAATATGCTTGCGTAATCCAAGTGGCGTAAGATGAAGCTGTGACGGGAGATTGCTCTGATAATATAACTTTAAAGATTGGGGTATTTGTACACTAAATACATGCAAAAAACACAAAAAGTAGTTTTTTAGAGGCCAGCACTATACTACCGTTAAAACGAAGGGCAAGTATTCGACATTCAATCTTCAGTATTACGTAATGCAAATCAACAGAATATGTAAGCACCACAAGTAAGCGCGGTCTGACCATACCTAGGCGTGAGGAGGGAGTTTGGGGTATGCATGCACCCACCAGAAGAAATACCCTCCCTCCCAAAATTCAATCTTTGAAAATTTTTTTTTGTTTTTCCGCAATTTTTTGATGCCAATGGATAGTGCTCGATGAGAAACGTAGAAAAATAGTGTTTTTTCGCCATACCACCATTTTTAAGGCCATTTTTTGACCTCTGAAAAAGATTTTGCACCCCCCCCATAACTTTGGTGGCGCCCACCTATTGGTCTGACCAGAGAAATTTAAACCGGAGGCTCTACTCTACAGTACCTAAGGAATTACGGTACATATTTTTCTTTAATATTCAGCGGATATTGCAGATATTGCATTGTACTCAGTGGCGGATCTAGGATTTTCCTAAGGGGGGCAGTACCCCTAAGGGGGGGGGCGGAACCCTTGACTTGGGCGGAATAATTAGTCATTCTGACCCGAAAATCGATAAAAATCGCTCAAAAATGCTTAATTTTGCGCACTATTTTGGGCCGATGGGGGGGGCGGCCGCCTCAATCCGCCCTGATTGGGCCGGTCCCAAAAAATTTGTATACATCAATACTACCAGTCCTCAAAAATCGTCTGGTTAGCCACGTTCAACTGATTAAGTTAATTTAAACAAGGCTTTCAAAATTTATAAGAAAGGCTTTAAGCATTCGTTTAAATATTGCTATTGCTTAATATAAAATGAACCCGTATGAACGTTGCATTAGCATGCTAGATACTTCATGCGCGAAGCTCAAAACGAGCTTGGTTCAAACTTAAGCTAACCTTTAAACTTAAACCAGGTTCAACACTCGACTACACAGGAAACGAATTAATGTGAAAAAATTGAGTCATTTACGCCCGATCTGATGATTAAGCATAGTCAATGCCCAGGGGTAACAAATTTAAGTTTAAAGTTCGAATTCAAATTTAAACTTATGCTTTACACCATCTTCTCAGCCGCTTCCGTAAGCTTCTTTATGGGATCGTATGGTTCGGCAGCATCGGGTATCAACTCCGATTCCGATGAAGCGATTGGAGCCTGTTTGGCCGAAGCGGCGTCAAATTCCGCCACAGGTGAATTGAGAAATTGCCGCCTTATATTTTGCACCGGCTCATCTGCAACATGAGATTGGAATGAAGTCAATGCTTTCGAAATTCTGATCAAAACGACGCTTGTAGATATTATTTCTACGCAATAATAATTTTTCCTTTATTTTTAATTAGGAATTCGATCTAGGTCGCTTAGAATGATGGAAAATCTACCGACAATGAGAATTATCTGGCCACGAGGCATAAATGCTTGAAAACACATAAAAACGTTTGGTTGATACTGAATATACCAAAGAGAACAGGTGCAAAGTTTTATTAAGGAAACCTATTTTACAAAACTTTGTTGCAAATAACTTTATAAAAATTTGCATATTGTTTTAATATTCAAACTAATGAATGAATGAAAATATTAACATAACAATGTTACTAATTATTTCCCAAGCATGATGACATTACACATACAGGCCCGTATCCAAAAATTTTATTTCGGGGGGCCGAAAATTTTCGAGACCAGATATCTCGAGAAACATTAGGAGATAGGCGAAAATAAAGACAGTTTGATTTTATCTCGGCGAGCTCTATACGACGGTGGAGAAAAATTTCAACAAAAAAATTAGAAAATTTTCACTTTATTTCATATTGATATACAGCAAATTTATCATTTAAGCTGATTTCTCATCACCTAATCGACGAATTATTTCTTATCTCTTGCCTTTGTACTTAATCATTGTGTTTTACAGAAAAAAACAATACGGATAATGAAAAATTCGGCGCGAAGCGCCGAAAAAATTGACATGCTCTACATATCAACTTCAAATTTGAGCGGTTTTGAGCGGGCTAGAAGACAAAAAATCATATATTATTAATGAATACGGCGCGAAGCGCCGGAAAAATTTCATGTTTCCCATGTCATACTAAAATTTGAGCTGTTCTGAGTGAGCTAGAAGGCAAAAACTATAACTAAACAATGAGTCCGGCGCACAGCGGTAGAAGAAAATTAGTATGCTCTCTACGTCTAACTCTAATTTGAGCGATTTTTAGCGGTTTAGAAGACAAAACTATACATAAACAATAAATCCGGCGCGAAGCGCCAGAAAATTTTCGAGTTTACTAGCTCAAAAGTACGCTAAAAACCTGTTTAGGCGATGTTTCAGACGCACTTCGCCAATTTTCATTTTTCCCTTTAGTGGCACCCTTAGGAAAAACAAAAATTTTTTCCCGTCTCGGGGGGCAGCCCCCCTGGATACGGGCCTATATATACATATATATATATATATATATATATATATATATATATATATATATATATATATATATATATATATATATATATATATATATATATATATATATATATATATATTTAATTACTGCATATACATACCAAACGCTGGTTTCGCTTGAGCATTTACAGCCTGACTGCAAGCACGTGCTAGAGGCAATTTATATAATGCCCTTGATAGCAATTGTTCAACTCTGAGACTCAACATGGCTCAACGAATTTATGCAAGAAATTAGATCGCGAAAATCGAGAAGCAACGCTAAAGTATACAGTCTGCTATAACATCAGTGATAAAGAATCAATGTGTATCGACGATTAAACTTCAAACTACAAATATGCGTGCAATAGTCCAAAGATACAGTGAAGAGGTCAAGTTAGACCCAGGAAAAACTACTCGATTTTTACATAATTTTTTGACAGTATGAATGGTTTGTGAAAAAAAGAAGCGATTTGGCCGGGAAATGGCCGAATTTTTCGGGACATAAACTGATTGTCATTTATTTGAATCGTTTTACACATTCTCTACAATTCGTAATGAATGATGGTTGTTTAGGTGATTCTAGAAAATACCTACTCATTCACGTAATACGTTAAGATTAAGCATGGGAGTGGAGTGGGGGCACAAGCGTCCTTGAAAGAGTTCGGCAACCCTCAGAATGGCTACTGACTTCGCAAAATATCCGCGACCCCTTCACCAGAATTACTGGTTTTTCGTAAAAACTTTTAATGTACTTTTTAAACCTTTTAGCTCATTTTAGGCTCGAAATTTTGCGATTTTCGGCGCTTCGCGCCATATACACACTTTTGACTATATTTTATCCATTTTACTCAATTATTTCAAAATTATTAAATTTTTTTAAATGTTTAATTTTCTAGAAAGGACGACCATCGTCTGAAACGTAATGAGAATTTTTAAAAACAAAAAGCGTAACTGTTCAAAAAATTCTCTGGGCCCGCCCCCAGAATTCCTATGCTGGACATTAGTTTCAGGGCCTTTGCAGCCACTCCTAAAAATCCCTTGAATGAAATTTTGAAATTTTTTAGATTCAATGCCAACTGAATTAAGCTTAATAAAAAAATCAAAAAATTGTTTTTCGCCTTGGCACCAAATTTTTAACCCTCTATCAAAATTTTGTGAAAATTTTTCGATTTGCGTCCACAATTTAGGTGCAGCAGCTCCGATCCGGTACGGATAAGAGACTCAAAAAACAAGCCAACCATTGCGAATTTCCCAAAACTTTTTTTGAATGTACGGATGCGAAATGACGATGGAAACAAAACTGTAAAAAAGATGCAACAATTAAAAAATGAGATCAAATTGACAAATGCCCCGAATTTCCGAGCTATAAATATCAGGTAAAGAGCACACACGGGCGCGGGGGGTTTGGGGGGTATGCAGCCCCCAGAATTCAAATTTCGAATTTTTTTTTGCTTTTTTAGCGATTTTTTGATGCCATTGGATAGAGGTCAATGAGAAAGGTCGAAAAATGGTCTTTTTCGCCATACGACCACTTTTAAGACCATTTTTTGACCTTTGGAAATCTTTTCACCCCCCAGAATTTCGGTGCTGCCCACCTATGGTAAAGAGGCAAGAATTTGAAACAAATTTCAGCTCATTCCTGGCTAATTGACAACTGGAAACGACAGTATTTCAATATTTTATTCCGCATTTACAATCACATAATTTACAGCACAAAATAGACGAAACCGCAAAAAAAATCAATTCGTTTCCATCAATTCTTCTTGTCGGTTCGATTCGTCTTCGGAATCTTCCTGTTCGACTTTTATTTTGGCTTTGAGGCCAGCGGCGGGCGATTTGATCAAATGCATATTCTTTTGCACGTTGGTCAAAGCGTGTTTCTTTCTCAAAGTCTTGCCCCTCTTCAATCTGTAATTTAAAAAAAGTAAAAGAGAAAAATAATTAAACTCAAATTAAAAAATATAAAATTAAAATTAATTCATCAGTGATTAAAGCTGCAATTCGGCTGGAAAAAGAGTTTAAATAATCGGAGCGTTAATAACGCAACGTGGAAAATGTAAACAAAGGTATGCTGTAATTCTTAAGAAAAATGGAAACAAAGGCATACTGTAACAAAGGTATGCTGTAATTCTTAAGAAAAATGTAAACAAAAGCATACTGTAGCAATGGTATGCTGTAATTCTTGAGAAAAATGTAAACAAAGGCATACTGTAACAATGGTATGCTGTAATTCTTGTGAAAAATGTAAACAAAGGCATACTGTAACAAATGTATGCTGTAATTCTTGTGAAAAATGTAAACAAAGGCATACTGTAACAAATGTATGCTGTAATTCTTGTGAAAAATGTAAACAAAGGCATACTGTAACAAATGTATGCTGTAATTCTTGTGAAAAATGTAAACAAAGGCATACTGTAACAAATGTATGCTGTAATTCTTGTGAAAAATGTAAACAAAGGCATACTGTAACAAATGTATGCTGTAATTCTTGAGAAAAATGTAAACAAAAGCATACTGTAACAAAGGTATGCTGTAATTCTTAAGAAAAATGTAAACAAAGGCATACCGTAACAAAGATATGCTGTAATTCTTAAGAAAAATGTAAATAAAGGCATACTGTAACAAAAGTATGCTGTAATTCTTAACATTCATGTAAACAAAGGCATACTGTAATTTATGATGCCACTCGACAAAATATGAATAAAAACGATCAAATCGAAAAATAAATTGAGGAAAAATTAAGACTTAAATTGAATTAAATTCTGACTGGTATCATTATACGTAGCTAACCTGGCTTTAATATGCTGGCCCTGTCGCTTATCTTTCAAATCCTGCGATGTTTTAGCCGCCTCAACTGAAAAGTGATGCTTAAATGTTAAATTTCGTAAAAATACGCAAATAAACAATATAAAACACATAAAAGTGTAAAAATATGCAAAATCAAATCAATAAATAAAATATTACAAAATTAATATGTACATAGGAAAAATGAATAAGCTTTCTATCTTATATAATAAAATAGAATATTAATTAAGTAAATGTATAATAAATTATAGATTAGACATTAGTTCGTTGGTCATTAGTCATGCAAATATGTACATAATAAGATTAAAATTTGCGAGCACTCCATTTCACCAGGACATTTAGAGAAAAAAATTGAAAAATATAAAAGAAAAAAATGAAAGGAAATTTAAGGAAAGAAAAGAAAAAGAAAAAATATCCTAAAATTTTTTGTATTTGTTAAAAAATTGACTATATCGAGTATTTGTTTAAAAAATCGCTTTTTATTAAAAAAATCATCTTTCTTTCGAAAAATTCGTCTTCCGAACAAAATAATTTTTCCAACAAAAATCGTTGTTTAAAAAAATCGTCTCTTCCCTTCTGTTTCTTCAAGATTAGCGCGAATAAGCTAAAAATAGACCGACTCACAAAGTACACAAGCAATAGTCATAAAAAATATATATTTAATTCAAATACCAGAATAAAAAATGAACCGTTTCTACGCAATTTGTTCATTTGTTGATTTATTCGATTATGATCTTTTAATTACTAAAATATTTAATTATTCACTTATTATTTCTTCAATTATTTTTGTGTTTTTATTACTAAAATATTTAATTATTCACTTATTATTTTTTCAATTATTTTTTCTGTATTTATTATTAAACTATTATTATTAATTGTACTTATTATTAATATTTTATTATTTCTCTTATTCAATTACTTTTATTCAACTATCATAAATTATCAATCATTTTCACTCAAATTCCATCATTTCAACTATTTTCATTTTTCTTCATTTTGTTTACTTAACTTATCTGATATTTTTAACCTAATTTATTCGATGTAGAGCAAACATATGAATATGTGTATGTGTACTTCATCAATTACTATAATTATTAATTAACTATATTATAGATAAATATATTAATTCGTCTGACACAATATCTATTTAAATGTTTTAAATATAAATATAAAATAAATATAAAAATATATATATAATATACTTATGGATTCGTTTTAACCTTAATCTTCGATTTAGTTTTAGTTTCCGTATTTTCACTGTTCACATAGAAGCAGATTACCGCGATAAGTGATTTAAAAAATATTAATTATAAAAATAATTAATTTTAATAGAAATAATTTATAAAAAAAGAATAATTTTAAAAAAACTATTACAAAAATTGATTAGGTCACAAAAAATTTCAAAGAAATCGTAATTTGTAAGAAGTGAGTAATAATTATTGAATAAACTTACAAAAATCAAAACTAATTAATTAGATAATTACTGAATCAAAATTTATAAATATGCATACATAATTTCCTTCTTCTCTATATTTAATTAATTGATTATTCATAATATTTCGTGCGCTTTTTCAGCATTTTATTTTATTTTAAGTTTTAATTTTAATTATTTTTATTTATTTTCACTTATTGATTTTCATTATTTATATTATTAATCCCTTTCACTTATTTTCCCCCAAAGTTATCGCACACGAGTGAATTCCGACGATGACCAAATTAAAAATTATATAAAATATAATGATAGGTCATAAAAAGACATTAAATTAAATCGTAAAATTAATTTAAAAAAATATAAAAACAAAAAGCAAAAAGAAAAAGAAAAATGGCTGAATGGAAAATTAAACATTACAATAGAATATGAATAAAAAAATTAAAAATAAGTGTAACAATCAACAATACATAGTATAAAACATAAATTAAGGAATAAATAAATAAATGGAAGTCAGATAATTGAAAAAAATTAAGGAATTCAATAAAAACACTTAAAATTTAGCCAAACCGTAAAACCGAAATAAAAAAATAAGGGATTAACGAGGCGGATTAATCGTCCAAAGGTGGCCAACTGATATATTTTAAATTACGGTCTGCATAAGTTTACACCATATTTTAATTTTAACATTGTGCACTAATTATCAACGAATTTGAAAAGTTGGTCACTGATTTTTAAATATTATTTACCCATTTGCCTAAAATTGATAAATTTAGTCAATTTTTGAGAATTTGGCTCATTGCCAATCGATGTGACTAAAATAGTAGTTACACGTACCAATATCTTTCCACAATTCTCGACTATATTTAACGGGTTCGTTTCGTCGTTGTTCGAATTGCAAAGTCTCGTCCTGACACAAATCTTTGCCACGTATTTTACGCGACGCCTTAGTCCATCGAATTTTACGCGGGTTGCGTTTCATGTTGAACGATTTGCGACATTTTGACCGGCAAAACCGAAAAATCTTAAGGAGCAAAAACATTTTTACAAAATCCGAAAATATAAAAATTAAAAACGCAAGCATAAAAGAGAACTCGCAAATACAAAATCAACATTAAGTGCTTAGTGTTGAGAGGCATGACGGGACGGGAGCATACCTGGGCGTGGGGGTTGAGGAGGGTATGCACCATACATGCACAGCATGGGAATTCTGGGGGGGGGATTGAAAACCTAAAGTGCCTTTTTTGGGCCCAAAAATGGCCGGTACGCGTTGAAAAACATCGTTTTTTGGCGTTTCTGACGATACTTTATCCTTCTAGAGCAAAAAATCATTAAAAAATTTCGAAAAAAGTCGAATAAATTGACCAATATATCGCTTAAAACATGAATATATGGCGCTAAGCGCCGAAAATTTGGCGATTTTGAGCAAATAGATAGCCAAAAACCCTTAAAAAGACACTTTTTCTACCAATTTTCAGGTAAGTTTAGGAAACTTTTGAAAAATCGCCAATTCTGGGGGGGGCGAAAATTTTTTTTGCGGGGGGGGGTGAAAAATGATTTTACGGGGGTGAAAACCCCCCAAACTCCCAAGATCATGCATGGTATGCACCCACCCAAATTCAATTTTTGAAATTTTTGGTTTCTTTTCGCAATTTTTTGATGCCAATGGATAGTGCTCGATCAGAAACGTTGAAAGATAGTGTTTTTCGCCATACCAACATTTTTAAGGCCATTTTTTGACCTTTCGAAAAAACCTTGCACCCCCTCCAGAACTTTGGTGCCGCCCACTTATGGACGGGAGACCTTACCATAGACATTGGGTCAAAATTTCAATGCGGCAAATTCGACAATTTTTTCAGGGGTAATGATCATCTATTTTTGGCCAAAAATTACAGAAAAAGAAGAAAAAATTGCTAAAAACGCGCTCTTTCGCCACAAATCGGAAAAAGAGGGGGAGTAAATAATATCAGTCTTCGAAGAGATGGGGACGAGGCAATACTGCGTATAATGCAGCGGAGCTTGCGGTCATCCAGTGATCGACCAGGCCTGAAAATCCGATCCGGCTGGGTTTAAAGTCTAAAGACCGGGGGTAGGGCTCGGTCTCATATATTATATGGTATATATTAGTGATGTCCCGGTGCCGCTTTTTTTACCGGTGCCGGTGCTACATTAAGCATAATATATAGTGTACTATGCTTCTTCAAAAAGGATAAATTTGTACCTACTTTTCACCGGATATACATATTAAGGGCAAAATTTCATTTGGCTAGGTTAACGACTTCATTATTTTTAATTTATGAATACATATTAATTTTCTCACTTAAGCATTAAACAAACAAAAAATTGTAATAAAATTGAAATTCGAAGAAAAATAAAAGTTTAATAGTGAATTATAAGTTTAAGTGTAGCGCAATCAAGACTGGCTTGTGCAGTAGTTGATTCTTTAGTCAAATTGAAATTTGGTTTTAGTGCATTAGTTAAATATTCAACTAGTAAGAAACAAACATGAAAATAGCCACAAAAACGTTTTGAAGTTTAATTATTTGAGTTTATCATTTCACATTTTCAAAAGCCTCTGAAAACAAAACATGGGATATATTAGTAATGCAAAAGACTTACATAGAAGTTCATTTACAAAGTTTTAACAAGCTTTTCCTGAATAATTTGCAGGAAAAAGTTTTGCATAAAAACTATTTTAAAATTCTGGCTGCGTTTTACGGTCTTCTGCTCACGAAATGGAAAAATTAAAATAAAATTGATGAAATTAAGTTGAAAACTACTCTGTAGTACTCATCCTTCTTGCCTACAGATTGTAGAATTAGAAGAACTTTCCACTCTATATGTCGATGTTTTTAATTTTAATTTACTTTATTTATTAGCGTCCACCACACATGGCGGGGATCGGGGGGGCTCCGACCCCCCAGAAACCAAAAGACCCCCCCCCAGAAATCAAAAGACCCCCAGAAATCAATTTTTGAAAATTTTTTTCGTTTTTTTCGCAATTTTTTGATGCCAATGGATAGTGCTTGATGAGAAACGTCGAAAAATGGTGTTTTTATCGCCATATCACCATTTTTAAGGCCATTTTTTGACCTTCAAAAAATCTTGACCCCCCAGAATTTTCTTGCTGCCCACTATGGCGTCCACGCTTCTTGCTGTTAATTGATGTTTTCAATAAGATGTGTTTTGTTGAATGAATAATTCATTTTTAAAGCTCGAAGACTTGTTCTGAAGTCCAGTCAAAATGCTTTTCTATGCTAATCAGAAGATTTTATTAACAAAATGCCATCTTTTTGCGCCTTTATTCATTAAATTGGTGATAAATGAGCTTCAATTATTCTTTTTACACTAATTTTTTCTCTTTATCTAGCACCGGCACCGGCGCCGGTACCAGCCTAGCACCGGCCCGGTGCCGGTGCTTAGCACCGGCGCTGGTGCCCAGGACATCACTAGTATATATCGTATATCGTATCGTATATATTAGCTATACATATATATACTCGCATACTAATATATCTCATGTACCCTGTTTTATTTTTTGTAAGAGATCGTTTGTACGTGTACAGAAATCTGTGAAAAAGTCTTTGTACGAGCGAAATATTTTTTGTACAAATATAATATTAGGTATATTCTTAAAATATATTAGGTAATATTCTAAAAAGTACTCACTTCTTTCATTAAAAACATTTTTTCTGAATTTTATTAAAAGTTCTATAAATTTCACAAATTAAGTCTTTAAGTGATAAAAACAACTCTAGGTACCTAAGTCTCTTCTACATCCTCCGCAAGAAATCAGTGCAAAATTATGCGAAAAGTAATTTCGTTGCCATGACAACGTATACTTAGCATCATACATGCACAGTATCAGAATTCTGGGGGTGAAAACCTAAAGTGCCTTTTTTGGGCCCAAAAATGGCCGGTACGCGATTAAAAAACATCGTTTTTTGGCGTTTCTGACGATACTCTATCCTTCTAGAGCATGAAATCATGAAAAAAATTCCGGAAAAGTCGAATAAATTGACCAATATATCGTTTAAAACATGAATATATGGCGCGAAGCGCCGAAAATTTGGCGATTTTGAGCAAATAGATAGCCAAAAACCCTTAAAAAGGCACTTTTTCTACCAATTATCAGGTAAGTTTAGAAAACTTTTGAAAAATCGTCAATTATGGGAGGGGGTGAAAAATTTTTTGCGGGGGTGAAAAATGATTCTGCGGGGGGTGAAAACCCCCCAAACCCCCCAAGATCATGTATGCTTAGCATTGGTCTTTTTTAGGTTACAATCGAACTTTTTTGGCAGTTTTTGGGGTGATTCCTATTTTTTGTGAAAAATAAATATCAGGCATCGTGTAAGGTGCTATGAGGCACATTCCTGCTAAGTTTTTAAAGAATTGGCGCTGGTTTCTTTAGGTTACAACTGGTTTTTTTAGATTTGACTTGGAAGGTATACTGTAGCTATGTGGATGACAAAGGACAACTAAATTTTCTTCTAACATTAGTCTGCAAAGGAATACGGGTAGAAATACTGACCCTCAAAAATGCTTTAAAAAAATCATAAAAAAGGCAATATTTCTGGATCTTTTAGAGGCCAGCACTATAAGACTTTTATCGCACGAAAAATCCTTATATGTACATACATATTAGAGGTGCACTGGTGCTACTTTTTTTGCCAGTGCCGATGCTTAGGCACCGGCGCCGGTGCCAACATAAGGCTATCTTTTGTGTATGAAAATTTTTAAAAGGCGGCGTGTGTAAAACTAATGCAGATCCACGTAAAATATATCCCATGATATTTGCCCAAAGTTATTTGGCGCTAAGCGGCAAAAAAATTGATAATTTGAGCTAGAAGATCAATAAAAGTACGTAAACCTGTTAATTTCAAAGTTTTTTCGGAAAATAGAAAATTGTGATCAGTCGCATTTTTTGGAGGTCAGCATCGGTAGCCAGTCTTCGGAAGTCACAGGCCACTTATCCCTCCCAATAAGGTAATAGGTTTGCATGCACCGCAGTATTTTATTGGTTTCAGCTGTTCACAAATGAAAATGTCTACTAAAGTGTTCATAGCAAGTCAATCTCGAACTTTGTTTTTAGAACTTGACTAGATAATTTTTCTTATATCAAGTAGCCAAATTTCTGATTTGATTAGGAATATTTATGATTGGTCTAAATTATGAGCCACAAACGTAAACGAGAAAGATATTAACATTAGTTACGCATAACGAGCATTAATGTTGTAATTCATTTATCCCAGAGATTCAATAGAGGAATAAAAAAATAAATCGTTTGAGAAACACTTAAGATTATTCGCTCAAATCTACTTATGCGTTTACTAATAAGCACCGGCGCTGAGTGCCACCCTGGCAGCGGCCAGTGCCATATACCTTGGCACCGACGCCGGCGCTAGTCCCATCCCTAATACATATGTATACAAAGACGGTCACAAGTTTTTTGACTGCCAAAAAATCTCTGCTGAATACAAAACTTGTGAGCTATTCACGTTTTCTGACGATACTCTCGTTTTTCTTATGATTTGCCACGTTAATCGCCATGCTGAATTCTCATTCGCTTGCTTCTTGCAACAAGGCTCATTCCAATAAATTCTGTCCATATGGACATTTGTTAAGTATATCGTGGAATTAATCAAATCAATTCATGTTTCTAACGTGGAATCACCGGTCGTGCACAACGAATGCGCTACTGGCACTAGCGTCAGACAGGAAACAAAGTAATATGATCGAAAAGGCTTATTACATAACGACTACATGATGTGTTTGTTTATTGAATTACTTTATGTTCAAAACACTTGAATATTTTTTTAAAACACTTAACCCAATCTTACAATTTAAGCAAACTGCAGACCCGGCGGACGGCCTACTTTTAGTCGGGGCCAGGGCCGGTCCACCCTCAGACCGACCGGGGCCGGGCGTCCGGTCGATCACTGGCCTCATCCCCTCTCCTCAAAATGTTTTCTACCATACACGGGCAGCGACCAAATTCTGGGGGTCTGGGTGGTGTAAAACTGTCAAAAATCACAGAAAATGTCAAAAATTGAATTCTATGGGTCTACCGATGTTTTTGCGGTGCAACAGATTCTTGGTTTGGAGGTCTGAAACCCCAAAGCCCATGTATGTTTTCTACCCAGTGTTTTTTTTTGTACAAGGTCCGTTTGTACATGTACAAAGATGGTCCCCAAAAGTCTTTGTACATTTTGCACATGCAAATTTTTGTGTACTATAATATAGTACAGTAGCGATTTTAGTGTGGTAAAACAGGGTTTTCGATCTTAGGTAGTGTATTTTAGCTAATTTCTGGGTTTATGACGCTAAAAATTACTAAAAATTATCTGAAAACGGCGCAAAGCGCCGAAAAATATTGACATTTTTCCATTCTAAATGCAAATTCTGCCGTTTTAAAGATATAAAGGACAAATAATTTATCAGTTCGGCGCGAAGCGCCGAAAATTATGGGAATTTTACACCTTTTTACAGTTTTTGTCTTCCTAAAAATCTTTGTACATTTTGTACACACAAAATTTTTGGGTACTATATTATGGTACAGCAGCGATTTTAGTATCGTAAAAACAGAGTTCTTCGACTTTTCGTAGTGTGTTTTAGCTAATTTCTGGGTCTCTAAGGGTAAAAATCACTAAGAATCGTCTTAAAACGGCGCGAAGCGCCGAAAAAATTTGACATTTTTACTTTTGAAATGCAATTTCTGCCATTATAAAGATATATAGAACACACAATTACTCATTTCGGCGCGAAGCGCCGAAATTTTTCGAATTATAGACCTTTTTTGCAATTTTTGTCTTCCCAAAAATCTTTGTACATGTACAAAGACGGTCCCGAAAAGTCTTTGTACATCGGGAAAAATCTTTGCCGAATACAAAAAAAACCGTGTTTCTACCCCCGTCCAAAAATTTTTTTCAACCCCCGAATCGGCTTAGTGGAATTCGAGAAAAACAACGATCGCAGAAAAAATTTCAAAACGAGCACTTAAAAACAAAAGTTCAAAAGTTTACGTCTGAATGGCAAATCCTCAATTAGTAAATTTGAGTGAATATAAGGATGTTCTTACCGTGCAATCGTTTCGGACAAATGTTATTCCGTGACCGGGATAAATAGTCGAAGAACAGAAATAACACTTTTCCAAACGCATTTTTAATTATGGTAAAAACAATTTATTGTCTAAATATATAGTCAATTTAACAATGATAATATTATAACAAAGAGTGTCGTCGTGGTTAGAGGAGGCGGAGATGGCTTGGCTACCATAGAAAAGCAGCAGACAAATTCTAGGAGGGTCCGATGGGGTCAAATTGCCAAAAATAGCACCAAAAATCAAAGCTAGGGGTTCTATCGATTTTGGAGGAGAGAGCTTCCAGATTCTCAACCAGGAAGGGAGTCCAGCAAGACCCCCAACCTAACGTGTGGTGGCTACCACATAAGCGTGTGGGGTTGGGGGTTTGTACCCCCCAGAAGTTGAAAAACCCCCGCAGCAGACCCCCACTTCTATTTTTAGTAACATTTTCGGTGATTTACCCCACCCTGACTCCTCCATAATTTGGGTGCTGCTCATCTGCGATGGCTTGACTAAACCTTATGAGCCATTGAAAAATTTTCTCAACAGGTATATAAAGAACAAAGTATGTAAAAAATTCGTGCGCTTTGTACATAACGTTTTTAAAAAGCTATTTAGCACAATAAGACAAGCATCCTGACATGGAAATATCAGAAAAGTTCCGCGATTCGCTCCTTCAATTTTATCTATGTATTTATCAGCTGCTAGAAGTAAGATTCGGACGATATTATGATAATTTAAAGTAAGAATTCAAGATATCAGCGTTTATTTTGCAAAATTTTCCAGGGCTCTACCCCGGACCGGACCCCGCTGGGAACGTTTGAGCGCGCCCCAGACCCAAAAGAGGTTTTTCGTTGCATTCTTTCTGATCTAAAATCCTGCCTGAGTAGTTAAACTTGCAAAATGTGCAGCATTAATTGCATAGGCGTAGGCAGAATTTTTCCCAAAGAAAGAGTCCGAAGATTTTTTACTTTAAAAGTCGATATAAACGTATGAAAATGCATCCTATATGATAGGGATGCAACAGGTACCCGAACCGAATACTCGGGTACCTGTACAAAATTCAGGACCTGAACCCGAATAAACTGAACTTGACTACCCGAACTCGAAATTATTTTTCCTTTTTTTCTGCATGTTTTGAAAAAAATTCCTTTTTCAGTTTTCAATTTGTGGCGACAGCAATTGCTTGCGGATTCAGATTGGTGCCAGACATGGGCTAAGCCTAAGGCATAAATAGAGCAAAATTTGCTCCGCTCACTTCACTCGCTCCGCAATTTTTGCTTCATTTATCTCAGGCTTAGCCCATGCGCTGGCATCAATGTGAATGCTCATAACTAAGCCTAAGCCTAATACATCAGTA
The DNA here is from genome assembly GCA_036768485.1 of Mermis nigrescens. Classification (NCBI taxonomy): domain Eukaryota; kingdom Metazoa; phylum Nematoda; class Enoplea; order Mermithida; family Mermithidae; genus Mermis; species Mermis nigrescens. Next base: position 6,825,554 of record JAVLUZ010000160.1, read on the forward strand.
ACCCCGCTCAGTCACTGTTCCCCGACGCTTCGGAGACTAATCCGAAACATTCCTAAAGGCAAAGCTCACTTTTCGCCTATCCTTGAACACATGAACTTCAACAGCCTGTAACTCGGTAATAATGCCGACCGACACCTAATCCTTTCAGATTTGAATTCCTTGACCCTTAATTAGATCAAATCAACCGGGCAAAGTTAATTTCTAGAAGATCACTACGTTTTCAATATTAGCCAATGTTTGCAAGTAGGCAATCTTCTCATGGAGACGAACGCTTTGTAGTTCCATATTGCCACCCAAGTCAGGAGAGCCAAAACTATAAGAAATCGGCGTGAAGCGCAGAATTTTTCGGGTTTATTCTCAAAAAATCGTCACACTGCGTTAAGCAACCGCATAGCTCCGCGTCAAAAAATTCGAAATTTTCTCTAGAGTGGAAAATTCCCCAACTTCACCCACTGGCTAATCCAGTGATTAGTTTATGAAAAATTTTCAAGAAAAAATTATTTAATAGGCATTTTAATAATAATAATAATAATAATAATAATAATATTTATTAGCCAATCACTACCGTAAAATGCAAGAAAAAATTACATGAAAGAAGGATTTAACGAAAAATGTCGAAAGAAAGAAAGAAAGTCGGCACTTATGCAGCTTAGGACAAAAATTTTGAATATTTTTTCGTCCAAAATTACCATTTTCTGGGGTAATTTTGTATCCTGATAAAGAATCCAACATTCATTTTTGATTTTAGACAAAATTGGTTTTTTTTGTCATTTTTGTGAAAAATTTAAAAAAAAATTTTCTCCGTATTTCATAAGCGAGTGACCTTAAATGTGATAAAAGCGAGTCGGGGGACTGTGACTGAGCGAATAGCCAATGTCTTAGGCTTAGGCTTAGTTAGGTGCATTCAGATTGATGCCAGCGCATACGCTATTGCTGTCGCTCCAAATTGAAAACTGAAAAATACCCCAAACGTCATTTTTTCCCTTTTTCGTCTATCCTTAAATAGGTACGAAGAAAAAATTTTTTTGAACTTTTTCACAAAAATGACAGAGAACCTGATTTTTTTCTCAAATTTTGACGGGAATGAAAAATGCATGCTAAATTCGTCATCAACGTGCAAAAATTACCCTAGAATGTGCAAAAATGCTAAAAAAAATTTTTAGAAATTTATTACAAAAATGACAAAAAAAAACCTCATTTTACACCCAAATTTTGTGTGAAATCAAAAATTAATGCTGGATTCGTTATCAGTGTGCAAAATTAACCCAGAAAATGGTACTTTTGGAGGAGAAAAAAGTTTCAGAATTTTTGACCTAAACTGCATAAGTGCCACAAAGTTTACAGCATAGCATAATAGGTAATGGCTGAGACGTAGGCGGATCGCGCTCACTCATCGCCCATATATAATGTTTCAGGACAATGTGAAAGACCAAAAATGCAGTATCTCACACTTAGGACGCATTTTTTTATGTTTTTATCGATTTTTGAAATAAAAAATAATTTTGGAATCCCTCTGGGAAAAATATTGGCTACGCGTAAGTCTCCTTTCCATAAACACATGACATGAGAGAAGAAAAATAGAGTTCCCATCCGATTCTGAGAGCGTATATGCAACAAACGAACACACGAGGCGAAACACTTAAACTACTGGACGGAGAGCTACAAACGAAACTACGGGACTTCACGATTAACGATTGATAAGAAATGGTGACTTCCACTATACAGTAAACAGAATCTAAATTATTTCAGTTCGTACTTCGCTAAGCGATACGACTTGCTACATTTATTTCCCAGACAAATCAATTTCCTGAAATGTCGTTCTCCAGATTAAGGGCCAAATTTGTAGTCTGTCTTTATTCCGCTAGCCTTCGATACCCATCGCAAACAACAAGAACAAACTCTTATTGCGCCCTCTCTTCTATACGTAGTCTCTTGGACATTTTACGGTTTAAGAGTCACTTCCCGTAAGACTCGACTCGAGATTGGACAAGTCAAAAATTAACCTCCCCTGATTTTAACGTGTATTATGTAGTTTTTGACGCTGTTTAGTGGTGCTAAGCATTTTTCTTGAAAACGAGTGTAATGTACCAAAAATCACGGCTTTTGTCAAATTTTACAGGGTCTCACGTTTTTCATGAGAACTTCGGATCAATACTATCGAATTCGATAATTCTTTTTATTCGAGAGATGAATAACTTTTACATTTGTAAAATAAATTCAAACTAACAGTATTCCTTCAATATTTTCTGATACACTAAGAAACATAAGACAAAAACATCAACAATTTAAAGATCAATTTTTTCAACAATTTCCAATATAGTGCATATACCATGCGTGGGCCCTCGTTCATACTATAATGTTCTATAGCTTATCACTGGAGAGTTCTATGACAAAAAATAAAATCAATAAAAAGACAAATTTTTGAGCAATATGTTTGAATGGAATATGGTATGCTAAGGAATGGCTGAAATTTGACGGATTAGCCTAACCTTTAATTTATCATTAATAAATTTGGGCGATCTTTTATACTACATCGTGACGTTGGCTGTTATAAGGGGCTTATGCATTACATGAAAAATTTTTATATAAAATGACCACTTTCAAGTAACAGACCTTAAACGGGAACATGCTGAAACATTATGAAATTTGTGAGATTATGACAGTTAATGTCAAGATAATTTTGTCTTACTTTTAACAATGTGAACCACAGCTCACATTGTAACACGTTGTTAAAACTATCAGGGTCCTCAATAAAAAATTCAAAAAAATCAGACGATCACTTTCTGAGTTACACATATTACGAGAGAACATGAAGTGCTGAGTAATGATCAAAATTACACTATTTTGACTTAGAATGTCAGGATTTTTCTCAATAAAATTCTTTAATAAAAAATGGCTCTCAAACACTACAATTAACTTATTATATCTTATTAAACCTTGGGAAAAAAATGAAAAATTTAATGACCACGTTTTTAGCAGCAGACATTACATGAAACGTCGAGTAACTTGGAAATCATCAAATTTTGAGATCTGTGATTTGTGAGTCAAGCAAAGTATTTTCCTACTTTTGTTGGTATGTACGTACTTTTATACATTTGGTCCATCATTTGCTGTGTGACATGCTGTTGAGGTAGTATTGTAAGAGGCTCTTGTAAGAGAGACGAAAAAATATAATGGTAACTTATGTATAGACGTTAAGGAGCTTGAAATTGACAAATTTAAAATAATTTCGATTTAAAATGATAAAATTTTTTCTTATTCTTTTCTTCTTTAATAATTACGCACGAATTTGTGTCAGAAAAACGTTGTACGTGCTGCTCAAAATGTAATAATTAAGTTCTTCAGTTTTTCTCAAGGACGAACAAATTTTAAATGAGAAAAGAAAAAACCGAAAGATTTTTGGTTAAAATTGTTCAAATTGGAAATTTCTCAGTAAATTACGTTTCTTCCAAATGTCTTAAAAGAATCTTTCGAATGTGAGCCGACGGATTACGATAATTATATATCAAATCAATGTAATAATCGCAATCTGTCGGCTTTTGTCAGCCATGGTTTTTAAAATTTATATCTAAAACTTGTGTGAAACAGACTAAGCACATACATATGTAGGTGCGCCACATGCTCAACAAAGCATAACTGGGGTTTCTTTGCCGAGTATGGGGTAATTTTGCCAATCAAGGTTTTTTTATTGCAGACTGCCTTCATTGTCGCAGGTCATGTGTGGTGCGCTATTTTTCGATGTTTTCGATTTATTACTGTATTATCCATCTGGCAAAATAGAAAGAATGGATTCTTTGAGTTTTTCGTGTGTCTATCCTCGTTTTTGTTAGGGATGTTATTTTTTAGCAAGTTTTTATCAACTCATAAGTGTTCAGGCCACTCGAAACCTGAAACTAATTGTTTTTATTGTTTAGGCTTATCGAAACTAGAGATATTTTGCTTCCAGAAAATGTGTCCTTTTTCATATTTTGTTGTATATAAAGTTTCCAGAAAAAACGGTTGGCAATGTTACCCCCGTAACCTATCATAAAATGAAAAATGGTTATACCCTATTGTTAAACTCGAAAACTCATTAAAATAAAGGATTTTATTTATGTTTAAGCACTGACAATAGTTTTGAATCGTGCTCTTCGGTCTCTGGATAGAAATATGGGCAATCTGTTATCAAAACTAATATTGCCTAGGCTTAGATTTTTTTGCATGGGGCAAAGATTTTTGGAGCGATCTTTGTACAAGATTGTACATAAAGCATAGGCGATTTTTGGCTGATTTTTCATTGTACAAAAAAATCGGAAGGTTTTTATACCAAAAAAACATTGCCTAGACTAGATTAATTTATTCCTTCCGTACCTTCCCGCTTTTATTGCGCATGTTCAGAAGTTTGTATGATTTTATTTATAAGCTTTCGCATGATTTTGTCATTGTATAATTATTTTGTGGCAATTTTTTGCACGCTTCTGGTAGCACTTGTGTTTTTGTATTGGGCTTGGGAATTATTATGGAAAAATTTATTAGGAAAAGTATGAGCCAAACCATTCTGAGGGGATGGTAGCTAAGTGACCTCCAAATTTCGCCCAAAAAATGGCAAAAAACGCTGAAAAATGGCCTAAAAATGCAGTTTCCCCTTGAATTTGGGGAGGTAAAAATTTCCCCCAAGGGGGATGGGGAGATGACCGATGTTGAATTGGGGGATCTCCCACTCCCCTGTTACTCGTATGTCGACCAGGACTTCGAAAAGGAGACCACGTCAGACAATTTTAAAAATTCCACATCTTGGCAAACTTTACCCGCCTATCCTTAACACATATTTTTTATTACGACAAAGCATAACATCGTTTTTTTACACATTTGTCGCTGTTTATTTATATATTTTATCGAATTCACTGGGTATTTAATTTTTTCTCTGTTTTTCAGGCATTACTGATGACTATTTACGAATCGACACCACATTTACTTGCTCTATTTGGCTTAATTGAAATTATTAGCTGCAGCGCCAATTATTATTCTCATTGGACATTACGAATTGTATTATGCCGGATTTAGCCATCAATACCTAGTCGGATTATCATGATCTGAAGGTGTGATTTATTTGGTTCTCCCTGCAACAGTGTATTTCTGAATATGCTCAGGGAGTGGCAAATTAACCCCACTTCAAGGTCAAACTTTGCCATACCACTTTTGTGTAAATTATTCATTGTTGTAGTCTGTTTGAGTAGAATAATTAAATGGAATACATTCAACAACTCGCTCTTTATGTTTTGGCAAAATTACAGTATCCAAAAACTATTACATCATAAGTTATACTAAGAAAAAGCCAAAAAACGTGGCAATGTAACCCCAGTTGACGGCCTACATAACTACGCTTGGTACCTATCGTGATTATAGCTTCAGTAATCGCTTTTTTAATCGATTTATATTGAACTGAAAATTTTGATCCATGCACAAAGTTTCGTGAAATAGACTATAGTATATGGTATATTAGTTTATTAATTCAGTTTAATTCCCGCAGGTAGCTTAAAAATGTAATTTTATCTCTGTTTCTAAATTCTTTGGACTTTTTTACAGTAAAGTGATTCGGAAGTATATGACAATTCATCCAATCCGCAAAGAGCAGTTTCTTTTTACCCGGCTGCATCAACGATTTGATAATTGTACAATGAACTATATATTATCTTAAGCTTCACCGCCGCTTTCCAGGTGGTCTGTCAGTACTACTCACTTTAAAGCGAGAAATACGGAGCTCCACTCCACGCGCTCTAAAGTATTTTTTATGTCCGAGGCTGCTTTATCGACAGTAAGCCGAAAGTTACTAAAATCATGTATCAGATCAATGCTATATAGTCGCAATCATAGATGGGCAGCACCTATGTAAATTCTGGGAAAGTGTGCAAAAGGTCGAAAAATGGTCTTAAAAATAGTGGTTTGGCGAAAAAACACCATTTTTCAACGTTCTCATCGACCACTACCAAATAACATCAAAAAATTGCGAAAAAACAAACAAATTTCAAAAATTGAATACTGGGGGTATCTTGGTTTCTGGGGGGAGGTATTCGGCCTTCTGGAGGGGTGCATACCCCCACGCCCACGTGTGGTCGCAATCTGTCAGCTTATTGTAGATAGTTTTAAAATTTATGACTAAACTTATGTGAAACAAACTATAGGAGTAAAGCTGATCCAGAATTCCAAAGCGCAAGCTTTGAGCCAAATAACGTGCAGTAGACGGTAGCCAATTGGATGAAAGGCCCAACGCCGATTGGCTGAATTTTTACTGCTTTCCAATCACCTTATCTGTAAAAGAAGACTATAGAATTTTGAAGCAGACTATGGGTATGTATACATTTCTTTGTGCAAAATTGTGCTTCGATTTATTTGTTTTGACTGGAGCCAAGCTGCCAATAATAACGCTCAAGAACATGGGAAACATCGAAATCAAAATAAAGAGATCGCATAAACATTATCAGTATCGCATCATCAATTTCGCTTCATCATAGCTCCAATCGCTGAAGGCGATCGACGCTAGTGAAATCCCCGAATCGCATTACCATCTATCATATCCAAACGCTTGTTGAAGCCGAATCCACTTTGATCCAACCGATCAAAGGCGCGCTTTTTGTTGAAGCCGCTCAATCCACCGGCATCGAAACTTCGAAGGCAGAAAGAAAAAGTTAGATAATTGTCGAAAACTCAAAAAATTAAGATTTAAATGTTTTTAAAAGATTAAAAGCCGAAAGGTTACAAAAATTTCACAGTTAAAAAGTAAAACGAAAGCAATAAAATACGACGATCAAAAAGACGGAAAACTGAAAAAGAATTTCGTCGTTTACTTCTCTAAGGTATGTATATCAGAATAATAATAATAATAATAATAATGACTTAGCTGTAATTTTTAAAACATCACGCAGTAATTTTTATTTGTTTTACTTTTGAAGGTTTTCTTGATAAAAAAAACTATATTTGTGCTTTAATTTTCAAACGAACGATTAGGCATGTGACGACAGAAATGGACAATTGATCAGCCTGGAAATGGCCGAATTCCGAAAAATTCGATTGGTTTCAAAAACGAATCGATTTTCTAAGCATATGTAGGAATTTTGAAAAATGATGAAGTAATGGAAAAAATATCTCTGCTAACAGCTTCTGGTCAGTTTGAAGCACTTTAAAAACCTTTGATTTTTGACCTTTTTAGGTCACAAACCATATTTTCGTCAAAAACCCTCTTTTGACCCTCCTAAGGTTCATGATTTCCATATTTACGTTCATGTCTGCTCTGACCAGACCCCAAACTCCTTGCACGTCAACGCACGACCCAAAAATTTTTGTTTTTCCTTTTGTTTTTTTTTGTTGCTTTTTTTCATTCTACCTTGTCTTATTATTTCCTTTTTTCTTTCTTTCTTGTCAGTTTTGTCGTCTTGATTTTCTTCTCTTATTTAGTCAAATAAGCTATAATATTTAGGAACGTTCATTACCATCCCCCGAACATAACTTATAAACATAAATCAAGTTTCTTTCAACCATTTCTGAATAAAATTTACGTTTCAAAATTTAACTCACTTAACGGAGTGGGAATGCCAAGAGTTTACAGATAAAAGAGTCGCACAAGCATATTTTGATAAAACTTATTTTTCAAGGCCTTCTGAACATAAAAAGATTGCAAGATTTATTATTTTTAAGACAACCCTTCGTTAGTAAAAATATGGAATGAGTTGTCCAAGCGGTTCTGAAATTTCGGAAGTCCGGAACAAATGTAAAAAAATTGATAATAGGGGTGGAATCCTAATTTTTGAAGTTTCTCAGCGTTACCCGCTAACATTCAAAAATTGAAAAAAATCAAATAATTTTTAAAAATTAATTCCGGTATAGTCTCCGGGGCGTTTTTGGAGTCTCGGGGTCTAAACGACAAAAACAGAGCATGGTCGATCTGGGGTGTCAGCCGGTCTGGGGGTCAAGAATCGGACTTTTTGGGTCAAAAGGACCTCAAAAATCGAAATAGGCGCTAAAATAGCTTTAAAACTAAGTTGTTACGCACTTTTGGTTAGTTTAGAGTATTTTGAAGAAAATTTTCAATATCCCTTTTTTGCCTTAATTTTACCTAATTTTACTAGGAAAATTTTCCTTTTTTCGATTCTGAGGGTCAGGACCTCCAACCCCCCACCCCACGTGCACGTGTGGTCCAAACCCCTCCTATCCCAACCTTAAGCCCGTGTGCACAACGAAAACCCAGCTTAGAGGAGCGGAAATCTCGTAATCCTACCAAGAACAAGCGGATCCCAAATTTTGCTCAATTTAAGCGATGAGAAATAAATAACATTTTCCGGAAAAAACAATTTAAGACCGTTTCATTATTGTGTGATGAAGCCAAATTTGTCATTTCAGTCAAATTATTCTGGCCATCGTCTGTGTGGCATTTATATGACTCTGATGAAACCTGCAACCTTTTTTACAATATTTTAATGCAGCAGAAACTTTAGAGAAAATTCGGAGTAAAAAAATTAGAACTCGTAAATTATTCAAACTATTGTAAAGTAAGTCAAGTCAAAACTAATTTATCAAAGTTAAAACCGCAAGCTAAACGATAAACTGCAAAATCTATCTTTAAACAGATGAATTTCTCGCTAATGCTTCTCAACAATTAATGGCATTTGCCAAAATAATGGCAAAATGCGAAAATGAAAAACCAAAAAATTCAAAATTAAAAATGATTAAAAAATAAAGTGATTGAAAAAATTTAAAAAAATTTAAAAAATTAATATGTGAACCGGTCAAAAGGCCTTTTGTTCAAATTTCCGAACGCGTATCCGTCCATGCGGTCAAAAGCGCGTTTAGATCGAACCAGTAGGGGAGGTGAGGCTTCGTTGAACGTTAAGTAAAAGCAGGAAAATATCTTAAAGTCAGAATAAAAGGAAAAACTATAAAACAAAACACAGCAAAACACACAAAACACACGGAAATGACATTTAAGAGAGAAAAACCAAATAATCAATTTTGTAACTATTTATTCAAATATGCGCAAAATAAAGCTGCACTAATTACAAAAAGTTTATTTTAGTAAAATGAAATTTCGGCTAAGCTATAATAGGAGTAAACATTTTATTTATCAGTAAAATTCCTCACTAAATAGCTTTTATTTGAGTAGACCTTATATTTATTTAATGTCATATGACTATAATTTAATATCGATTTTGGAAAGTGCCAAATTTTCTCAATTTTAAATCTCACCTTGCTCAATTACATCATTATTTAGAATAAGTAACAAATAAATACAAATTACTTCTTACAAAATTTTTTTATAAACTTTACACACATTTAAGAAAAAAAGCACAGGTGCGCAAAGGTCAAACTTTCAGGAGGGGGATGTGAGAAGCAAAAATCGGTAGATAGCTATGTCCTTCGTAAAAACGGGTCTATAGCACACCTGGGCGTGGGGGTTTGGGGGTATGCACCCCCAGAAACCAAAATACCCCCCCCCCCCACAGAAATCAAAATACTCCCAGAATTCAATTTTTGAAAATTTTTTTCGTTTTTTTCGCAATTTTTTGATGCCAATGGATAGTGCTTGATGAGAAACGTCGAAAAATGGTGTTTTTATCGCCATACCACCATTTTTAAGGCCATTTTTCGACCTTCAAAAAATCTTGCACCCCCCAGAATTTTCTTGCTGCCCACGTATGGTCTATAGCCTTTTTAGGCTCAGAAAATTAGCTATATAGCCTTTTTGGGCTCAGAAAACTAGCTATAAAGCCTTTTTGGGCTCACAAACACAGTTATATAGCCTCTTTGGAGTAAAAATAGCAATTTAGCCCTTTTTGGAGTCAAAAATAGCTATATATCCTTTTTTAACTAAGAAAAAATAACTGTATAGCATTTCTGTGCTCACACAGTAAGTTTCTGAGTCCAAAAATGCAATATAGCAAGATTTCTGAAACCACAAAGGCTATGTAGCTTAATTTCTGAGCCCGAAAAAGGCTATATAGCAATGCTTTTTCGGCCGAAATGGCTGTATAGCTATACTTTTTTTCAAAGCTCAGGGGGGTTAATACTCCCCGTCACCCTAATGCTCTTGTATGAAAAACTTACTAGGTTTACTAAGAATAAGCTTTGAAAAACGGCGGATGATCGATTCATGGCTCCACAGTCCGCTACTCAATATATTTTATGTAATGAAAATCGTTCGCCTTGAAACACACAAAGCTAATCTTCGCCAGCGGCCAATAATCAGAAAGCTCCTTAAATCGCGATCGACAAAAGTGGATAAAAACTGCAGTTGCTTATTGCTAAGAAAGATACTGTAGATTACAGATTATAGATTTTGGACAAACGCAGAATTGCTGGTACTTTGACTTTAATCAGGAGAAATGCCTGTCATTCCGAAAAAGCAAAGGAAGTAGTCGGGGTAAATAAAAGACGGCATACATTTTGGGCACGTTCGAAAACGTATTCGAAAATTTATCTTTTTTTCATGTTTTCTATTGTGATCAAGTAGCAAAAGCAGTCTTTACAATTAAGTGATTTCTGTTAAGCAGAGCGTAATGCCACGGATGTTGCGTCATTCATTGAACAATTTTTAGCCATCTCTACATCCAATCCCTGTTATTTTCGCAACAACGGACATTTTTGCGAAACTATCGACTTTCACATCCAATTTGAAGGTATGGCCAAATTGTGTGTAAAATTAGTTTTAAGAAATAAACAATTCCAAAACGGAATTTGCGAATCTAACCTATTTCGTGAGAATTCTGCTGGTTTCTGGCAGTTCCAAATTTTAGAACCCGTCCAAGCCCATGATACAATGGATCCATACACGTAAAAGAGGAATCCCTATTCCCCAAAGTCAGAAATTTTTTTACCCCTGCTCAGGTTTTTGGTAAGAGTAGCTTTTTCGGCCATTCAGTGCTAAGCTTTTTGGCTCAATGTGGAAGGTCACAATCCCACCCTAAACAAAAAGTCGACTACCCAATCCCTAAATTTAGGCCGCTAGTTTGTTTACATCTCATCTAAGGGAGCCTCGAACGTCACCTGAGCGTAAAATGATAAATAGAAACGCATCAATTAAGTTACACGATTAAGGCCCAAAATTGTCAAAGATTTTGTAATACGATTGACATACTCGTACAGAATATATCAATAAATAATACGTCAGATAACAATCATACATCCTATTATGCATAATTTACGCGATATACGAAAGGTTCAGGAAAATTGCGTGAGAACGACACAATCCGTACGTTTTAATTTATTTAGAACTTTGAGTCGGTTCGGTAGTTACCTACTTAACATGGGTACTTTTCCAATGAATTTTTATACCAAGTTATAACGCCATCGCGCAATCGACGAGCTCAAGAGCCCTATTAAAGCGGCAGTAGCGAGCTTCCTCAATAACTCTCTTATGGTCGCTGGGGAGTACAATGTTTCCACATCCATTGATAGCAACTGTTTCAGAATCGAATTCATACAAAATGAAAATAATGAGTATTGTATTTATGCATTTCGCCCCCATAACAATACAAGTATTGCACGTATTAGGGCTCATTAAAATGTAAAGAATCTCTGTTGATCATCCGCGTACGCCGATTGATTCCATGTGCTAATTTTCCATAGTTTTTGCGCAAAGCCATTAAAAGCTACAGTATACGATAAGCATAAGGATGGCAACGTGAGATCATTACACGTGTGCTCGCATTGCGTATAAGTGCGCTTATTTATTTTTCGCCCCGAAACGCCATTCGTAATTAGTTTCTGCTTATCAGAATTTTTAAAAAGAATCGTAGGATTTCTTTTTTGGACCGTATCAATTGAATACGCATTCACGCGTATGTAAATAAGACGCGGGGCTTTGAACTATCGGCTTCTTGACTTGAATATGTGCGAAAGGAATCGAATCGAATAGGCGAATATCGGTTGGAGAATCACAGGAAGTGTTATTACGCATTTGGGACTTCGCAGCTCGATTGATACTAATTTTAAACGAGCTACTCAAAGTAGAACTCGAGGGACATCGATTTCCAATGAAACTAATGATATGGAACGTTCAGGACGCGCAATTTATGCAAGAGCGGTGACCTATACAGGGGTCATAAATAATTCCTTTCAATTCTCTATTCTAGCTATTTTATTCATTGTAAAAGCCTACGTATCTGATTAAAACGGAAGTATGTAGGTACAAATATTAGGTATCTATGCAAAAATCCAACGCACTTTGACTTTAATTGCTAAACGTTTTATCGAGTAGTTCATTTAGGCATAGCCTGTGAGTAAAGCCGGATCAAGACTGGACGCAAAAATGTTCAGACTTATGGAGTGGTTTAAAAGAGACGGATAAGTGTAAACACTGACTTAAAAACTATTTCGAATTTTTATCCACTTTGACCATAATTTCGCTTACTTTTGTGAAACTCTTATTTTTTCCTTTTTTGGATGGGTACTAACTCAAAAATCCCATGTACACCTCATCCTTGAAACCTAAAATTACGACATATGTACATTCAGGGCCAATTTTACATCTTGCTAAGATTATTGGCAAAGTATACCCCGCAATTTTGACACGGACTAATTCCAGAACACTGTTCAGGGAGATGAGGCAGGATGCAATCTATTAATTTTTTTGCACAAAAATGAGTAGGCATAAGCGAAGTTATTTCTCGAAATTTTTGTACGCGTTCCCAAAATGGCTGACTCCTGCCTGACATAAGGAAAAGCCAAGCTTGCATAAATGCATGATTAAATGGGCATCGGCAGTTCACCCCTTCGTACAGAATCGAATGAAAGATCCATTCGGAATTGTTCTATGTATGACTTCAAAATAAACGATAGCTCTTTGAAAAGGAGGAAAGACAATTTGCGATAATTAAGCATTTTCGTCCGATTTAGCACGATTTGACCTTCATTGTACTTATGAAAGATCCAGCACGTTAAAAATATATAAAGTTTTTAATTATAGATTTTGGAGTAAGGTTAATGTTACGGATATGCGTGCGTTGAAAAGGCGCTTCAGGTGTTTAAAACAATAGGAAGTTGATTGGTTTTTGAATCTTTGAGGAATCGGCAAAAAATTCCCTAAAGACTGCAGCACCACAAAATCGCGTGTGCACGTAATGAGCTTCCAAAGCGCGTGAAAATGATTAGCTTCTATACAATGAAATGAGCTGAACGAACTGTACAATCATGATATCGGAAAAGAAGGTATAAACATGATGCTCATACTCGAAAGATGAATCTGGCTATTTTAAGAAAATCTACAGCAAATGAAGTCAAATTTAAAAAATACGAAACGTATCTAAGAACGTCTACAGTATGCTAATTATTATCACTTCAAAATGAATATGCATCAGTCTAATTACAAGAGCCTGGTGCGTTTTTTCGCGATGATTCTTTTTAACGATGAAGAGAAATAAAAAAATTAGACCCATAATTCATTTACAAATTTAAGCGTTCGCTCGCGTAAAGAATATAAATGATACAACTTACGATAGAATTTCGGGACAATCTCAGAGTGAGAGAGAGACAATATAATCAGTGAACTGCAACATCAAAAAAGTGCACATAAAATAATATATCGATAACCAAAATTAAAAAAAACAAAGAAAGTCCTAAAACTTGTCGCAATCGGAAGATTGTCTGAAAGGCAGGTATTCAGGTAGAAAGGATGAACGATTTTAGGTAGGTACCTATATTTAAGTAAGGGAATTTCGTGTAAAGTGAAAAAATGGTAACGAACGTGTAAACATAGGTCAGATAAATGTAATTTTAGTATGACCGTCTCTTCCATTCGAAGTGCAGTGTAATATATTTCTTATTATAAAGAAAGTCACGTTGTATTTATTTATATCACTAAGAGAAGTCTTTAAAACTATTGTAGATGAACGTATTACAAAAGATCAGACTACCGTAACAATCAAGATTGATATACAGTAATGCTGTCACGCGCGAGCTTTCTCATCACTGGTCTGCAAAAATATAATTAGTTCAAATAATAGACGATTTTTTGTACATTTGAATTGTTAAAGCAGTCACATAGTTTACACTCCTTAAAAATTACAATGATAAAATACCTAAGCTTAAACTAATTAAAATTATGCAGATAAAGATAGAAAATCTCACTTAGCGCGTACCAATGTATGCACAATGTTTCTACAATGATAAATTTTTCAATGTAATGCTTTTAATATAGCATATTTCGTTAAATTCTTTGACTTTAGAGTAGCTACAGTCAATTTCACGAAACCCAGTGCATGGAAATCTATTTTTAGCACTCATGCGAATAGCTACAAAAGTGGTTTATAGGCAGTTTAATGTAATGCGATTTTGCTTGCCAAAATTTTATGTGCTGATCAGTTCCAATGCACAGCATCGTAATTTTTGCTTCAGTTTAAACCGCTTTTAGCGATCGATGCGCACTAATTCAGAAATAACGATCCATGCACAAAGTTTATCGCAAAAGACTATAGTCTGTTTCATTTATCCGAGAGCTTTTTCTGTATATGTTTTCGGAGGCTACAGTATCCCCTTCTATCTTATATACTGTAGGTCGCTAGATCTCACTGTAGCTACGTTGCAAAGAAGGGTTTTTCAATAACATTTTTGCGGCATAATTTATTCTCGTCTTCCAGCAGATCAATCAACTAACACATAAAAATTGCGCATTCAGCTTATCCAAAGTTGACACTTTAAACATAATAGACTAATGTTAAGAAACGCCGCGAACCCCGCATAGCTCAGTGGGTAAACGTCTGCTTGTCGTCAAAGCAACCCGTATGGGTTCGATTCCTAGCCGGTAGCTTTTTATTCAGCGCACTTACTGTAGTATGTCCAAGCACTGATTGAATGCCTAAATTAAATTTACATATATGGGCGGATTAGTGCATTAAAAATGGAAGAATTCCAGCTATTCATCCTCGCAGAGCTGATCGTGCCGAATGACAGTAATTCATCTTGTTTCGCTTAATGTAGCCCTTAAAAAAATTTACTAAAAAGCTCTCGAATAAATGAAACAGACTACATAATAACGCAACTTGTGGCAAATATTTTTAAGGAAACTAAACAGTTTAACAAATGTGGTTTTGACTTATTGTCCGTTTCATACGACTTTGATCGTTTTTTTAAAAGTGCCCATGTTTTGATATTTATGCAGCATAGCGTACCGATGCTAAGACGCTTGCACTGCTTTAAAATTTTAAATCGCCTTTGTAGCCAGATTCACGCGGATTAATTAAATTCCATAAAGAACGCAATTTAAATAAAACAGAAATTCCATTTTTGTGTGCAGTAAGGCAATTTACGAAATCGTTTAACGATTCAGTTGCTCCTCCAAGTTCCATACATTTACAAAGCAACTTTAAGCCTAAAATTTTCGTTGCATACAAATTATATGAACTTACAATAGACGCCATGCAGTGCACAAAAGTGCGTCACTGAATTTGGCAGGTTTCTCAGTTTTTAGGAAAGGCTAAGCACAATTCCAAGCGGCTACATCCTTGAGAATTTTCTCCAATATGGTTGCCTCCATATCAAAAATCTGCCCGCAAGGAAAGTCAAAACCACGCATTAAAAAATAAATAAGACGGAATCAACTTCATGTCTTAGGCGAAATAAATTTTCCAGCGCGGTGCAACGCAAATGTAAAAAAAGTTTTATTTTTTGCCCAAATAATTGCATGGATGAGATATTTCGGCGTACTACTCAGTGAAAATGACATATTGAAACAAAAGCGAAGGCAAAGCTACCGAAAACTCGATTTAGATCAAAATTCCCTATTTTCTTAAAAAATGACTGAAAACGACCAATTTTATTCACACGCATGTATCATAATTGACCGAAAAATAAATGAGGCAGATAAACGTGCGGCAAACTCCCATTATAAACAAAGGCTTAACGAGACAATTACGCTTTAGCATACACAAAAAATAATCCGTTATCTAAGAAAAACAAACGCGCAAATCACATTTTTTGCGTAATCAGCCGGCATTATTCATAACGTCTGATAATTTCAAGCGCTGACTATAACGACATTTGCATTAATCGATCATACCGTAACGATAATAGAAATAATGATAATGAAGCTGGCCAATTAGCAAACCTATTGACCTTTAGCTAGTAGAAAATAAGCTAAGAAAACAAGCTGAGCTATTAAGATTGAACATATTTTTCTCGCAATTAGCGCGCGCAATAATATTTTTCACGCCAAAAAAAACATAAATTCGAATGTAAATTTTATGTTTGATTTTGTGGCGTTTTAAAATTAATTTTTTTCGTTTTCCCCGTTTGAACTGAAACACGCAGTTTCATCTTCTTCATTATTCTTTTTCATTTTTTACTTTACTTTCTACGTTATTTTTCGGATTTATTAATAGATCAAAGAGGAAAAGAGATGGTGATTCGAAAGCAGGACCGCTTAACAGCTTTAAACTCATATTGCATAAAAAAATTGAAAAAATAAAAATAGTAAAATATAAAAATCCTAAAAATAAAAATAATAAAGTTCAAAAATCCTAATTTTATACTTTGATTCAATCAGATTATTCGAAAGAGGCGTTTATTAAGTCTGTAAATTTCATGAAACTGTTGAGAAATGATCACCCATTTGTTTTTCCGTTCCCGTTCAATACAATTCACCAAAAATTATATAATTGTATTAAAAAATCAATAGTTGAATATAAATAAAAAATGTAAAAATGAAGCAAAAATCTTGAGGATTTTGTCAGAATTCGTTCATTAAAATCATCAAATGATAGGGAGTCATCAACGTGGCAAGAATAAAAGAAAAGAATAAGAATGGAAAAATAAAATCAAAGAAAAACAATTTAAAATGCAAACTTACTAAATATATTAATTATCAAAGCGACTAAATCCATAATATGATTTATTGATGTCAAAATACGACTGCGTCATTTAAAAGCAGTATTTATTTTGTTGACAGAAAATTATGAATATGCACGATTAAGTATTAAATGAAAAGGTTTTTTGGCCCATATGCTCAATGCAGTTATATTGCCTTATTTAAAATGAAGAAGGTTTGGAATAATACTCTACAAAGATGGATCTAATCATAATTACTAATTAAATTTAATAATAGATTATATAACAAATACAATTATGTAATATTAATTTTATAATTAATGTAATAATAACTACTTATTGAGTCTGTTAATTATTTAAACGGATTTAAAATCTTAAAATAAAAGATTTGCCATACATGATCTTCGGGAAATAAATCTTGAGGAGTTTCGGGGGAGGGGTTTAATCCCCGCCAAAAAGTTTTTCAGCCCCTAATTTTTGATTTCCTAAAAAAATCGGGAAAACGTTTTGTTCAAAGCGATCTTTCAGTTTAAATGTACTAAAAACATTAATCGAACAAATTTAAATTGAAATTTTACAAATGTAAATGTAAAAGCAAAAAAGAATAAAAAAATCAGAAATCTGTGGAATCATTCTTTGTATTGGGGATAATATTAGAAAACCGACTAAATGATAGATGAGACAACTTAAGCCGACTTTACACTCCTACAATTCATCCAATTCGGCATTCGGCCCTTTAAGAGACCCCGATCGAGAAGACAAAATAAATTATGCTTCCAATTTTTTAACAATGATAGAGCGTACATAATTGCAAGTCCTTAAGCTTACAGTAAGCTCGAATAAAACTTACAGCATTCCAATTCGTACGACTTTGTCTTATCCCACAGCTGCACGCTGTCCAGGCCAATAACGAAATTCGAGGGCATTTCGTCAGCAACGAAAATCAACTAAAAATTGAACGAAAAATGATTCCACTTACGAATTTACGAAGGATTATGGATATAAGCCTTTTTTTGATCTAGTCTGCAAGGGACTGTGTCTTAGCCTGGGCGTAAGAAATTCGTGAGTAAGAAAAATCGATAGATTTAATAAATAAATATAAATAAATTATAAATAATAAATTATAATAAATTGATAAATTCACTCATCTATCAACATCAGCGTCAGGATACTCAACACGTTGTTTAATAATACGCTTTACAACAGTTACCTCACTTTACACTTTAAACAAAACCGTCGTGTCAAGCTCACCGATTATGCTCAACGTTAGCTCCGAAGAAGCACGTTTTTAGTCGAGATCAGAGATAATTTTTCAAAAGAATTTTAATAACGAAATTTTTCAGAAAACGTAAAAGAATAGCCCTTCGGGATTTATCATAGAAGTTAGTACGGTAATACATTGTAATTATTGTAGGAAATGTTGGTGGTGTAAAGTCAGTGAACAATTTAAAAACCAGTTCGAAGAACACTTTATAGGGTAATTTTTCTTATTTTATCGGCACAAAATTTATTTAATTTAGGTTTCAATGTGAAGAAAATGGGGAGATTGCAGCAGTGGCGTACAAAAAGATGCAAAATGAATTTGAAATTATAATTTTATATTTAAAAAAATCGATTTTAAGGTAGTTCTATTTCATGGGTGGCCGTTTAGAGCGACGAATCAAGTTAATATCGATTTTCAATGCGAAGAAAATTGACGAATTAAAACAGTAGAGTATAAGTAGATGAAAAATAATTTAAAATTACAATTTTAAATTTAAAATCTCATTTTAAAATAGTTTTACCTGATGGATGACAAGTTTGACGGCGAGTCGGGTTAATTTCGATTTTCAATGCGTAAAAATTGACGAATCATAATAGTAGCGTACAAAAAATCGATTTAAATTTGAAATTTATGATTTAGAAAAAATTGATTTTAAAATAGCTTCATCTGACGGATGCTTAGTTCGAGTAGTCGAGTCATTTCGATTTTCAATGCGAAGGAAATTGCGAAATTACAGCAGTGGCATATGAAAAGATAAAAAATCAATATTATAACAATAGCGTACGAGTAGATAAAAAATTAATTTAAATTTCAATTCAAAATTTAAGAAGTTGATTTTGAAATGATTCTTCTCCATAGGTGCCCAGTTTGACCAGCGAGTCGAGCAAATTTCGATTTTCAATGCTAGAGAAATTGGGAATTCGCAGCAGTGGCGTAATGCGTAGATAAAAAATTATTTTAAAATCAAAATTTAAAATTAAAAAAACCAAATCGATTTTAAAATAATCTCACTTGATGGGTGCCAGGTTTGAGCGGCGAGTCGACCGTTTGCCAGCCGCTAACTTTGCCCGGCGCGTTGGGGTCGACGTTTTCGACGACGGTCGTGCAGTCGTCGAAAGAGCCGTCGCAGAGCCGCAGGCGGCCCGCGCGACCCGTCAAATGGTACGCGAACGTCAGCGATGAATGCAACGCCGTCATGAAGGGTCGCGTCGCTAACGCGAACGACGTCGCGTTGCTTTGCTTGCCGTCGCGCTGCGCGTACGCGTAGCCGCCGGCTGGACGAGTTAAAACTTTTAAACTTTTTTTAGGTTTTACAAACTTTGTTACTTTTTAATTCATAAGAAATACCATTTCATCTTAAAATTAAATCCATGATTTGGTAATGATTTTAAGCACATTTACAAAAGATCTATATTGTCAGCCATTTTAATAAAATTAATATTTGCTTTATTTGTTTGTCTATTTATTTATTTATTTAATTTATTATTTATTTATTTATTTATTTATTAATTTTTTTATTTATTTATTTATTTATTTATTTATTTATTTATTTATTTATTTATTTATTTATTTATTTATTTATTTATTTACTTATTTATTTATTTATTTATTTATTTATTTATTTAACACGAGAATTTCTTATCGGGTTATTCTGTGTCAGCACGATCAGGATATCTTTAAAGTTATTTTATTCTTTTTTGCCTTAACGATTTATAAGTCAGTGAGCATACATGTAAAGCATGGGAGATCTGGACATCTTGGCTCCGAAGTTTTTTTCAAAATTACTTCTATTTTAGGCCAAGAAACGACAGAAGAATTAGTTTATTTGAGAAAATAAAAGCCTTTTAAATCGATGATTCAGTGACATTTAAAAATATAATCAAAGAACGTGAATGCGTTTGTTTAATTGTCTGTTCTGTGGAACGCGTTCAAACTCAATGCATTGTCATTTTTCGTGACGTTTTAGCGTTGCATTTTTCCAAATAAAATATTTTGTCGTATTTACAAATATTTGAGCAAAGCACAAGAATAAAAAAATAAGACGCGGCGAAGGGTTCTAAAATTTATCCGTCGAGCTCGAGCATGCTCCAGCCAGACCCCAAAAACTCCTGAATATATCTCATTTGAACCATGCACTTATCTACAGCAGAAAACTTCTGATGGGCTGAAGGAGAGATCAATGCAAGAAATTTGATAAATTTATATGTCAAGAGCGAAAAAAAGAGCTAAAAACGTTTTAAAACAACTATATTTTCTGGGATTTCCAGGAAAATAGAACAACCTGCGTGGGTTAGCAGCATAGGTGGGCAGCACCAAAATTCTGGGGGGGTGGAAAATTTTCAAAGGTCAATAAATGGTCTTAAAAGTGGTCGTACGGCGAAAAAACACCATTTTTCGACGTTTCTCATCGAGCACTATCCAATGGCATCAAAAAATCGCTAAAAAAGCAAAAAAATTTCAAAATTTGAATTCTGGGGAGGGGTATTTCGATTTCTGGAGGGGGGGGGGGGTATTTCAACTTCTGAGGGGTGCATACCCCCAAACCCCCCACGCCTACGTGTGGTTAGCAGTATTTTGCGGTGGGTTTTAAGAGGTTTAAATCATCGAGAGTACGTATGGTCCAAACCCCACAATGGCGTGGGTGGGGTAGACTTCCGAGAATCCGTCAGACACCCCAAAAATCGATAGACCTTCAGGATTAAATTTTTGACATGCTTTTTGGGGTTTTTGCCAGAATTACACTACTCAGACCCCAAAGTTTAATCGTTGCCCATATGTAAATGATCCGAACCGTTAATTTCATTGCATGCATATCAATTTTCAGGTTTATTAGGCGAAAACTAAATGATTACTCATGGTCGGCTGTGCGAGAATTTGGGGTTTTGGGTTCCAAAATTCAAAATAATCCGACAAAAGTCCCCAAAATGAATTAGTTGTCAGTTTTTTTGCAGCTTTTAGCGATTTCTAGCGCGCAAAAAATTTTCATAATGGAAATGGAAGAATGAAAGGAAAATAAATTCAAAACAATTACAATAACTAAAAAATTAAAGTTCCAAAGCCACCCAGAATTAAGATGCTGCCATACGTTTTCTTGATGAGTTCTCACCCCCTTCCCGCAGTTTAACTACTGACCCCCGCAAAATGGCTGCGACCCCCCTCCCCTAGCATTGTAGATTTTTCGTAAAAATTGTAAAAAGTGCGCCTTTTTAAGCGTTTTACATAGCTCATTTTTGGCTCAAAAGTCTCGAAGTTTTGGCGCTTCGCACCATATACACACGTTTTGACTATATTTTGTTCAATTTTCTCGATTTTTCCGAAATTTGTTGTTAGAAATTTGTTTTGTTTTCATGTTTTGGAAAGGACAAGCATTGCCCGTAACGTCTAAAAATAGTGTTTTTGACGCGTAACCGTCTTTTAGCCAAAAAAGGCACTTTTTGGAAATTTTCCAGGCTTGCCCCCAGAATTCCCATGCTGGTCATGTATGGGTGCTTCCCCTAAATAAGTAAGCTTACAACCGTTTTGGTCGTGCGTTATGCCGATAACGCGATTGCCGACGGTGCGTCGCGTCTGGCGCCAGCGGCCCGCCGCGACGTTCGCGTACTTGCACAATCCCTTGTGGTCGAAATCGCAGGCCACCAACGGACACTTGCTGGCGTCGATGACGACGCGCAGCATTTCGGCGGCACCGACGCGTTTGCCGCCGAGTAGCAGCGACGCCAACGATCCGCCGCCGCCGCCGTTAGCGATGCCGCCGTCCGGAGTCGGCGGCGGCGGCGCGTCGTCGCCGAGGAACGGAATGCGTAATTCGGTGGCACCGAGCGCCTTCGATGGCGCGGCGTCGGTGACGTCGTCGGATAACTGATTTGATTTAAATTGGCCTAAAGAAATTTACGTATCATTAGATAAGGAATCACGTATCATTAGATAAGGAATCGATGGCGTATGTATAAGTAATCAATAAAACATTTAAATACAGGTTTGGTTTAACCAATATAAAAGATTCCCCGAAATGCATACTTTTAAGTAGTGACCGGATTTTAAGGGACAAAAAATGAGCCAATAAGGAACAAGCATCGACCGATTAGGTGCTCACAGTGCCGTTTCCGAGGCAAATTAGGTGCAAAACAGGCTTAAACCAATCAAAAAAACCAGAAAAAAATTTCCAAAAAATAGAACTTCAAGGCGCTCCCACCTAATAATCCAGTCCTAATTATAACATAACGAAACAGTGTGGCAAATTAAGCAACATCATCATGAAGTACTATTTGGAGAGTTTTTAAGGGGTGGGCCGGGGCAGTGGCAGCTCCAGGATTTTCCTACGGGGGCCGGTACCCCTAAGGGGGGGGTGGGCGGAACCCTGACTTTAAAATCCTTAATTCAGCGCACTATTTTGGGACACTGGGGGGCGGCCGCCCCCGCCCCCCTAAATCCGCCCCTGGGCCAGGGGAAGCGGCCGCCCCCTATTGGCCAAAAATATTTGCCGAGATAAAGAATGCATTTGTAATTTGCAATGATTTTTGGCCGTCAGTAATCATAATTTTTCTAATTTTACCGGCGCTCGTGTTGGATAATACCTTTTATTGACATTTATTTACTTTCCTGGCGACCTGGAAGCCATTTTTTGTTCACGCAATAGGTTTCAAAGCAATTTCAACAGCAGAAAGAGCAATTTTAACATAGTTTTCTTCTATTTTCAATCAGAAACTTTTCGACGTGTCGCGTCAAATGCTACAAATACAGGAAACCGAGCAGTAAATCAAGCTTCTAGACGTCCATCCGCCGGAATTTCACAATTTTTTTGCCGCTTCGCGCCTGATTTTCGAAATTTAATGATTTTTTCGCACGAAATTATCGAAAATTTTGAAGTATTTTTGAAAAAATATTGCGTCAAAAGTGATTTTAATTAACAGAACACAATGTAAAAGCCAAAAAACGCTGTTTCGCGCGTGAAGGGTAAATTTGTAAATCTATTTTTGACTGCTTTAAGAAATGTTAGGGTTACCGCCCCCTTAGGAAAAGATCCGCCACCAACTCCACATGAAATAGTAAAAAAGTGACAATTTGTTCATTATTTTGCTTTTTTTTAAAATTCTTTATAAAATACTCGAAAACTTGCGGTACTATCATTGACTAAGAACGATTTTTAATTTTGATATAAGAAAAACATAATTAGATCGGAAAAAGGCGTTTTAAAATCATCAATGGATCAATTTCCTTAGCATTCTAATGAGCATACCCATCGAAGCACGGTATTGAATGTCGTCTATTGCTACGAGGCTGTTTTGATCGGCTACTTGCGCTACGAATATGATCTAAATTAAATTAAATTAAATAATGAAATTGAAATACCGGATCAGATTTAGTTGCATATTTATAATTTCAAGTTGAACTTAAGTCAGACGTAGCAGGTCAAGTCCACGTCATCCGTATTACAATTAACTTTGACACTTTGTAGAAAAGAATTGATTTTTGAACAAAAATTATGCTTTGTTTACAAACAATCGCTCATGTCATACTGATAGCGTATTAAAATATATAAAAGCCTCATATTTTCTTATATATTGTGCATCTTGAAGCTCATGATCGTTGCCTTCCGTCGAAAAAGAATTTTAGCATGTCTGAAAATGTTAGAGAGCGTTCTAAGGTTCAGCAAGTACTATACATTACCTGGGTTTGGATTTTGATTGGATCGGATTTTCGCTGTAATAAGATTGAGATTTGATGGCTTTTCCCAGATTTCACTCATCCCTCCTTGACCCGACCGACCTACTTTGCCCATTCATGGATATGCCTGTAAATTCCGATTAAACTAAGCTGCCTTTAGGTCGGTATGACAGTGAATTATCCAGGAATTACTCCGACTTCAGATCGAATGCCAGGCTTAGACATAAATTGAGCTAAACACGTAAAATCGATATAAACTAATAATTCAAGCCACGATAAAGACCTGAATTATCAAAAAATATTAACTTCATATAAAAACTTATGGTGAGTGATTAATTATGTTCATAGTATTCGTTAAATTTGTTCTTAGATAAATAATAATTAAAAATAATAAATAATAATCAATAAATTTTAGAATTCATACTTCAAAAGATGAATCGCTGGGAGGTATAATAACCCTATCTTTGACCCATTGCAGGCCTTGAAAATTCGGCGCAGACGTATACCAGCTGCAGTCGAGTGCGTTTGGATAGCCGGGAGGTTTTCGTCCGCACACTTTCAGTCCGGGAGAATTTTTGCTTTTCCAGTACGCGAATGTCAAAATACCGGCTCCGATTTGTCTACGAAATACAAAAGGAAGTGCTAAAATCGAGCCAGATACTAATTTCGAAGTAAAAAGCAGCCCAATCAAAGGCGCATACGCATAGAGGGTCTGGAGGGTCAGTCGGGACGTAAGCTGACATGCATGTGGGGAGAGGAGTTTGGTGTTCAAGATGGCCCGAAATTTTTCAAGGAAATGAGGCAAAATGAGCACCCAAAAATTGATGCAAATTAAAAAACTTCTTCAAAAATATTTTAAATTGACCAGAAACTGTGTAATAAGGTAGTTTTAGCGCTATTTTTGCGCTTTTAGGTACCAGTTTTGAGGTCATTTTGGCCCAAAAATAGCTCATGTCTTGACCCCACAGATTTGTCGTGC
The DNA here is from genome assembly GCA_036768485.1 of Mermis nigrescens. Taxonomy (NCBI): domain Eukaryota; kingdom Metazoa; phylum Nematoda; class Enoplea; order Mermithida; family Mermithidae; genus Mermis; species Mermis nigrescens. The sequence continues at coordinate 6,850,249 of JAVLUZ010000160.1, forward strand.
TGTGCATCTATATTCATCGTAAGATGTAGATATGAACACTTTTGCTTAAAAAATTCAATTTTAATGCAGTTTTGGCACTGGTTTTGCAATATTTATTCCCAGAATTCCTTTTTTATCTTTTGAGGTCTATATCATTCAAACCCTTACACGTGTGTCCCAATTTTAATTAACATTAAAAATTATTTATAATATTAGATTTGCAATTTGGATAATAAATCCAAATTAACGAGATCGCGTTGTAAAAAGTTGCCATGTTTTATTTGCGCATTTACAATCAATCAAGCTACAGACTTTTACCCTTTACGCTAATGAGAATTAGCAAATGTAGCTCAAAATTCATACAGCTTTAAAAGTATGTATTTTATTCGTATAATCCGCCATTAAATCTCGTGCCACTTTTTTATATTTTAGAATAAAATGTATTTTTCGCTTTATTTCAATAATGCCTTTTTAAGATGCATAAAGAATGCGAATTACATCGAGGTGCGAAAAGCGCGCCTGCATTCATTAATTAATTGATTAATTAATTAATTGATTATTTAATTAATTATTCAATAAATTGATTATTAATCACTTTGGAACTTCTGCGCTAACTAGCCAGGCGATGGATCCACTTGATCCCGATGCATATGCGTAAATATCGGCTGAAAAATGAAAATTTCATGGTCGAAAAATCATGTCTTGAAAGTAAATTTACTTTCGGTTCTCGTTGTAGCCATGAAAGTTAGCGATTGAGATTCAGCGCAGTCGGCCGAAAATGCCAGTTTAGATGACTTGCTTTGTTTTAGCTGATCTTTTAGACAAGCGCCAGCTGCAATATGGGAAAATAAATGAATGTAAAAGTTAACAAAAAGGCAAAGACTGTGAAAAGCCATGCATTCTTAATACTAGCAAAGAAAAATGCTTCGATGGAACAAAAAAGGTGAATATACTTGAATTTCTTCATTGTTAAGGATGTAGGAGGAAGGGACTAGGGAAAATTTCCTCATATGTGCAGAAGCCATAGGAACGTGCTAAACAGTTAGACTTTCCCTGAACAGCTTAAAAATCGAAGTATATCCTGCGGCCTGCGAAAAATTAGGGCGTAGTCACAAAACGGTTTTAAGTGTTTCGCAAAAGTGCATTGAAGACACTTTCGTGACTATTAAATAATCAATGTATTATTTATTTAATGAAATATTGATCTTCCATAATGCTCAGGCGTAAGAGATAATAGCGTAAACTTTGAGAAACCACAAAAAATTTCTTTAAATTTTCCGAAATAAAGTAATCAAAATACGTAATCGAAATTACTACGGAAAATCTGCAGAAACGCGCATAGGCTGCAGAATATACTTCGATTTTTGCGTTGCTTAGGGAAGTCTAACTGTTTAGCACATTCCTATGTCTCCTGCGGATATAGGAAAATTTTCCCTAGTCCCCTCCTTTTACATCCTTAAAAATGAAGAAATTCAAGTATATTAACCTTTTTTGTTCCATCGGAGCATTTTTCTTTGCTAGTTCCCTTCATTTATTAAAAATCTAAGGCCATATATCCGTACTAGCCAGTCAAACAAGATGAAGAACAAGAAAGATCGTTTGAGTTTACGCAAGTCTGGACATATCCTTTGAAAGTAATAGCGTTAAAACAAGAGAGTAGTCTAGGGATGAGAGCAGCCGTGAGGAAGGCAGCCGTCCTAGAGAAGGGGTTGGCCTTGGGAGAAGGGAACCATAAGGGTTGGAGACCCCCTCCTTGACATCCCGCGCTCCTAAGCTACCGGACCGATCAATGACAAGCGACTGACCAACCAACTGCAGATAAAGGAACGATCGACTGGTGCCAGATGACCGACCAACCGCCTGAAGTCAGGTAAGACTGCTCCAAGCTGTCCGCCGTGTAGAGGCGGAGCAGCTTAAGGTGTTTACGCCAACCAATGACAGCATTTACTTTACACTTTAAATTCCTATTTATACACTCAGTTTGTATCTAATTTTTTCTTGTTTGTTTTTCAGGTTTTTGGGTCGTGAAGAGATCACTACTTCGGAACAACGACTTTTCAATTTCTTCACCCGTTTTTCACAATCTTCATATTATTTTTATCGGCCGAAATGACTTTACACTTTCTATTTGTTCACTCTAAATCATTAAGTTTCTTACTTCTTCTGGTTTTTGACAAAAATAAAGTCTAAAATTTTCGCTTTATCCACCTCTAATTCATCAACTTTCCTTTTGTTTTAGTTTTTTTACCTAAGAAGCTACACGTTTTATGGTCATTTTCCAATTGGACGGAGCACAATTTGACAGCGATAAAGCACTTTTTTCTGCCACTTTCGAAATTTTAAAATATTGTGGGCTGAAATATATGAACGCGACATTCGTAATAATGAACGTTTCGCAGTAAAATCGTTGACAATAAAGGCGCAATATAAGACTTGTGCATAAACCGCAAATTGAATGAACAAAAATCGAATTTTAGTTGCGAGGTATTAAAGTTTTTTACGATTTCTCTGAAATTTATACTGCCTAATGTCCTCATTCGCTTCGCCCGCAAATTCAACAATCAGTTCATTTATCCGCTTCATAGACCGCAAAATATGGTTCATTAGTCCCGGGTAATTGTCTATTCGACCGGATTCCTTCCAAAATCAGGTGACGTGGATCGGAGTTATGATGGAGTCTTCAAGCTCTGTTAAAGTTCCTTTCAACCATTTTTGGCCTTCATTTCGCCTCAAGTGCCCCACAAATTTTCCATTTTAACCATTTTAGTGATCTAGAACCCCGTGTGCATGTCCGGTAATGAGACCTTAGTGAAAATGGGCCGTTTTGAATGGAACAGACTATAGTGAACTCGCCCAAAAAACAAATTTTCTTAACACCAGATTTTTTCATCGCATGACCCTCCATATGTATAACAAAATTTGCTACCCACTCTGTCGAGCAAGTGAAAAATCGAGCTCTACAGTAATTAGAATGTTTTTTGAGCGGATCCATGCACTGCATATGTACATATAGTTTCCCTTTATTATGGGCCGTCCGGAAACCGGACGCAACTTTGATGGCTCACCACAGCCAAAATATAGTAGTAAGGGGTGTGATCCTGCAAACTAAAATACTTAATAGGTACTTAAACCTAAATGCTTATGCACTTTTACCACGAGCAATTACCCTGAGTGGCCGCCCAGCTAAAAGGACAAGGGTCTCTATAGCCGCGGATCCGCGACATCGCGTGCGGTGTCGCGGGGGTACCCTTTAGCATTGCCTGGGATTTTTTTGAAACCTTGATAACTTTGTACCTATTTAGATTGCACAAAAAAACAAAAATCATCGAATATATGCGTTGCAGATAAAAAATTACTGTGGTATTTTCAACCCTGGGACAGGTGATACCTTGTGGCCCTTAATTAAGGGAAAGAACTATTTATAGTCTATTTCACGGAACACTATGTGCATGGAATTCGATTTTTAGCGATCTAGCGAACAGCTACAAAAGCGGTTTCTACGCAGCTGACCGTAGCACACTTTTGCATAATAGAACTTCATATGAATATTCATTGCTATGCACAAAATCGCGATTGCTACTTCAATTCAACCGCTTTTGTAATCAATTCGCATTGAATCAAGAATTGTGATCCATGGACATGGTTTCGTGAAACAGATTGTAGGTACCTATGTACCTACTGTATTACTTTATTTGAGGCTGTGATCAATCAACGGTTAACGAGCATGTGTTTGGTCATATTTTATGAAATTGGCAAAAGAACGTACCAGTAGGCGAACCAATACGTTGGCGTGGGGGATTGCGTCCTCACATATGCAAGTTGAACAACCCGCGCAGATTGCATTAGACCCCAGAATTCTATTTTTAGTAACATTTTTGGTGATTCCAACCAGCCAAAATCCCCAGAATTTTCTCGCTGCCCACATATGAGGCCAACACTACTAGAATTAATTGAAAAAACAGTGATTAATACAGGAATTATGGCAAGCAGTGAAATTTGCAACATGGCGCGTAAATGTTCTTCGCTGCATTCACGACTATTAAATTAGCATTAACACTAATTATCAGATTCGTAATCTACAACTGAGGGGCAACATTTTTTAAGAAGATTGGCCCTTGCAAATTGTTTGATACCCAATGCTCTGGGCGGAACAGTGCTTCTCAATGCAAACTTTACACTTGCGCTAATGACTCAATATTGGGTGTATAGAAACGAAATGAAGTAGGATCTGTAACGCTGGCATATTTTAAGCATAATCAGCATGTTCCAATTACTTAGCGAAGTAGCTGAAGAAAATTCTTTTGTCGTCTTGAACCCTTTACACTAAAACGATCACATATCAGTAAATACTGCTTTAAAAGAGGAAAAAATTTAGTTTTTGAGATGTTGTAACCTTCTACATTATAAAACTAATTTGACTGCGCAGAAACTAAAATTGAGTTAGATAAGCTTTAGGACACGCAAAGAGTAAAAAACCTGTATACCTTACAATTTTGTCGCAACAACCATTTAGTGTAAAGAAATTTTAAGGTCAGATTCGTAATATACAAGTCAGGGGCAACATTTAAAAAATAGCCCTCCGCAAATTGTTTGATACCCAACGCTCTGGGCGGAAAAGTGCTTCTCAATGTAAATTTACACTTGTGCTTATAACGCAATATTGAGTGTATAGGAACAAAATAAACTAGGATCTGTAACGCTAAGGTCAGGGCACATTTTAAACATAATTAGCATGTTCCGCCTACATAGCGGAGTAGCTTAGAAGAAATTTCTTTTTTCGCCTTCGAACCCCTTACATTAAAACGATCACAGATCGAGAAATATTACGTTAAAATGAGAAAAATATTGGATTTTGAGATATTGCAACCCTCTACATTATAGAACTACTTGGACCGCACAGAAAGCAAAATTGAGTTAGATAAGCTTTGGGACACGCTTAGAGTAAAAAACCCGTATACTTTACACTTTTTGTGTTACAATCATTGAGTGTAAAGAAATTTTAAGGTAAGATTCGTAAACTACAATTCAGGGGCAATATTTTTTAAAAGAATTGGCTCTCCGCAAATTCTTTGATATCCAATGCTCTGGGCAGAAAGTGCTTCTCAGTTTAAACTTTACACTTGTGCTAATAGCGCAATATTGGGTGTATAGAAACAAAATACAGTAGGACCCGTAACGCTAAGGTCAGAGCACATTTTGAGCATAATTAGCATGTTACACTACACCGATCACAGATCAAAAATAATTGCGTTAAAAGAGAAAAAAATTGGGTTTTGAGATATTGTAAGCCTCCACATTATAAAACTAATTGGACTGCACAGAAACCAAAATTGAGTTATATAAACTGAAGGATACGCAAAGAGTAAAAAACACATATACTTTACATTTTTGTGCAACAACCATTGAGCATAAGGAAATTTTAAGGTCAGATTCGTAATCTACAATTTAGGGGCAACGTTTAAAAAAACTGGCCCTCCGCAAATTAATTCGATTTTTCGGTTTACACTTTACACACTCATTGCTAACTCGGCATTGAGTGTAAATGAAAAATTAACATCGAGTTTTTTATATATCTATCGATTTAAAAAAACCGCGCCACCCAGGTATGTGCTGTTGTTGCTGTGAGGGAGGGACACAAATTTCGCACACGCTGTGATAAACATGTGAGAAAAAGGATGGCCAAGTATATTATAGGTAGCGCTATCGCGCTACCTATGATAAATTCGCGCAAGTTGATTGAATTGAGTAGTTATATTGGATAAACACCCAATTAAGTTGTAAGTAAGTAAGATTATAAAATAAATAAATGCAATCTTTGTGCTAATAGATTATTTGGATCTAGTATACAATTTACTCCGCCACCGTTTTTTAGCCGATTCAAATAAGCTACAGTGACCAACACTGTTGATTCAAAAAAGCTACAGTGACCAACACTAGTTTTATTGATGCGAGTCAGAACGTGTTTGATAATTTTTGTGTAAAGTTTGGTCACTGTAGCTTATTTGAATCGGCTAAAAAACGGTGGCGGGTAAATTATATACTAGATCCAATTATTTAACTAAATTACTACTAACTACTATTCAACTAGTAATAATCACGGGTGATCGAACGAAGTGACAAAAAGAAATTATGAAAGAGGAAAAAATCTCAAGTTCCAAAATTGCAGCACAAATCATTCAGAAAATAAGAATTGAGGCCAATCTGAAGATGGTAAGATGGTGTCCTGAGTTGCACCAACCATTTCTCTTATCGTGAATTTTGGCGGCTCAGTTTATACCGTACCAGAAACTATTTTAAGCAAATTTCGTGAATTTAACTAATTTCATAATCATAAGTAATAATATGAATCAAAGTAAATAAAAAGAAAAGATGAATATTATAAAAGCAAACAATATATAAAGGAGTAAATCGTATAAATCCAGTCTTCTGGATTTTCTCAAATTTACAACTTAATTCCAGGATTTTCGTAATGAAATAATTCTTTGAATTTTAATTTAATTGATTAATAGAAGAGAGCCTACAGCCCTAACCGATGATATTCTCAAAAGGATTTTTTAGACCTGTTTGTACAACCCAAGTATAAATATTAATATAAATCAATATGTTTAGAAATATAAGCAATTAATATTAGAATAAAAGATGAATTTTCATAATACCGCTATCGTTTATTAAGCTAAGTATTGGTAAGTGATGCCAAGCGGTCAAGGTGACCGATTGAGCGGTCTTCCAATCATCGGTGTCCTCCAAACCAGACGTCCCATTGAACCAATTGCAGGCGAATTCGAAATTGCAATCTAAATCCGATGCTTCGGCAACTTTAGCTCGTACAAAGTAGCCTGAAAGAGACAATTTCAAAATAAAGATACGAAAATCGCCTAAAAAATGTGAGTATCTAAATTAGGTGCAACAACTGTAAAAATAAAAGAAAAAATTGAAAATAAATTCAGTACAATTTATTCAACTCAAAATTGACGATTTTAAAATGTTATTACTTAATGTAATTCAGAATAAATTAAATCTGATAGATTTGATATTATTAAGGTTTAAATAATAAATTATGGTACCTAATCATAAAATAAACGAATAAATAAATAAATAATAATAATTGTACAAAAATAATCAGTTGTAATTAATTAATTATTATTAAGTAAAAATATTGCAAATTTTTATCATATTATTCCAGAATAACCATTTAAAGAGTCGAGAAATGAACAGTTTTTTAGCTAAATGATAAGTTTAAAAATGAACTTACATTTTGTGAACAAAAACATAAAACAAATTTGATAAAGCATGTCTGCGTGAATTTTTGAGCTTAGCTTCATAATTATCAAAGTAATAGAAATACAGCAGATTCAAAAATTCGATAATTCGAATCACACGACTACTCAACAACAATTCTGAAGAAACAAATGCATTGAGAATAACTATCCATATGTTGCATGCGCTTTTGTGTTTTGCGGGATTCTAGGCCAGTCGTTTCATCTTGACGTAAAACGGACGGAAATTAGTATCATACGGTCATGTTATACGATTTTTTGGTTAACTTCGATTAAATAAAAATTGCGTCTTTGAAACAAACGGATGAGAGTGACTTTCTTTTTTTTCGCAGAAAGTACATTCCTGCTATTAACTCGAAAAATAATTGCTCTACTTTACGAACAAACTATAAATTCATACATTTCGAAGGAAAAATAGTTAATTTGCAGTCCATTCTAATTAAACGGACCCACTTACAAAAGCACTTTATTTCGACTCAATTTTTTACGAATTGTTATTTTTGGGTGGTTAACTTTTTGGTTGAAATATTTGCATAAAAAATGTGAGCACCGACTCTCGTATTAGTAAACGCCTCGTTTTAACAATAAAAATTGCAGTCGCACTGGAAAGGGAATCTGGAGCGAAAACTTTGATAAATTATGCGTCAAATAAATTCACATACAATACGTACCTCAGTGGTGGATCCAGGATTTTCCTAAGGGGGGGGCGGTACTCCTAAGGGGGGGGCAGAACCCTGACTTGGGCGGAAAAATTAGCCGTTTTAACCAGAAGATCGCTAAAAATCGCTCAAAAATCCTTAATTTTGCGCACTATTTCGGGCCAAAGAGGGGGGAGCGGCCGCTCCCCCGCCCCACCCTAAATCCGCCCCTGCCTATGTACTTGTTTGGGGAGGCTTTACTTTACCTTAGATGGCCGCATTAACTTTCTAACCATTTTTTTGAGCCTAAAAATCGCTTGATTTGAAAAGTTTTTCTGCAACATTACCTGGGTAGACTATGTACTTACATAAAAAAGATCAAAAGCAATAAATTTAGAGTTAATTTTTAGCTCAAACTGTAAAGTTCTTGGCGCTTCGCGTCGTATAATACTCATTTTTTAACTACCTACACTTTATTCAATTTATTCGAACCTTCGTCCAATTTTCTCGAATATTCTTTCGTTTTTATCTTCACTGTCACGTTCACGAAAGAGCGAGCATTGCCCGAAATATAGAAAATAATGTTTCTGACGTGTGTCCAACCGTTTCTAGCCCAAAAGGAGCATTTATCGAATTTTTTTTGGCTGTCCTCCAGAATTTCAATGCTGTACCTGTATGATGGTGATCGTCAACCTCCAACTTTCGCCAGCCCGAAAAATACTCAGTTTCAGGCTTGATAAGCTATAGCAAAAGACATCGTAGTTCACTTTAAACTCAGCTCAGCAAACAGGCGCTCAGGAGTACATACATTAGGTGCCAGACGTAAATATACAGCATGAAAAATCTAAGGTGGGGAATTATGCCTGAAAAATTTTACAAATTGCGTTTTTTTGGGCTAAAAAACGATGCGCACACGTCAAAAACCTTGTTTTTTGACGTTTCAGACAGTGCTCGTTCTTTATAGAATATAAAAAGGTGAAAAAAATGTCGGAAAAGTTTGAAAAAATCGAGTAAATGGGATAAAATATAGGTAATAAATGTTCTAATGGCGCGAATCGCTGGAAATTTGAGATTTTTGCGCCTAAAAACGCTTAAAGGGCACATTTTTTCAACTTTTACGAAAAATCGAGAATTCTGGGGAGCTGGGTCCAGACGTATTCTGGGTTGGTTTGGACCACCCCCAGGATGGCAACTGATCCCCGCAAAAATGGCTGCGACCCCAAGAATTATCGATTTTTCGTAAAAGTTGGTAAAAGTTGCAAAAAGCGTGCCTTGTAAAGCGTTTTCAGCCCATTTTTGGCTTAAAAATCTCAATTTTTCGGCGCTTAGCGCCATACATACATTTTTTGACCATAATTTGTTCAATTTACTCAATTTTTTCAAATTTGTTTGAATTTTCTTTCGTTTTTATGTTCTAGAAAGAATGAGCATTGTCTAAAACATCAAAAAACAGTGTTTTTGACGTGTACCCATAGTTTTTTTAACCCAAAAGAGGCACTTATTAAAAAAACTTTTGGGCCTGCCCCCACCCTCTCAGAATTCTCATGCAAGTGCGGATCGAAGCTATTTTGCGGGGGGTCAATAGCAATTCTGGGGGGTTTACACCCCCATTCCCAAGAACACGTGGTGGGTACGTATTCCATTTTGAAGCAAAATGAAAGACAAGCTTGAAAAGAGCATCAAAAGTCGCACCACTGATTTATACTAATATTTGATCAGGCTATGAGACGATTTCCTGCCATAAGACCGCTAAAAGCGCAACATGTAATATGCAAATGTAATGTATGTACATAGGTAATACAAACTGGTGTTGTAAAAATAGTGTAAAGATCTTCAAATATGCTGAAAGTTGACAGATACGTTCCAAATGTTCCTAGTTTTGTGAACGTGTATTCCGCGTGGTCCAGGAGATGAATTTTCAAAAGTGGAAAATTCTGAGGTCACACTGCTCGCGCGCGATAAATTACAGAACCATACTGGTCCAGAAAAAAGTTACCTACGTAAAATTGTTCAAACTGGTTAGCACGTTAAGCAATGCTAGTGTTGTTCATGAAAAACCATTTTTTAAATAATGTGGAAATCTTAAAATTCTCAAATCTAAGGACACTGCTACTTGGCATCGCCTCGAATTTCCGTAGTGTTTGGAGATCTCAAATTCACAACTTTAAGAACCACTTATTTAGAAAAGTACCTGCATACTTACAATTCAATCTTTTAAGCCATGATGACTTAATTAGAAAATCATGAATGGAATGTAAAAATGAGTCTCAAGGGGGTTAGGTCCGGACCCCAAACGAGGTAACCCTAGCTCATCCTAAAATCGAGCGAAACCGCCCCAACCAGCCAATAAAATGTTTACATACATATGTATGTATAGTCCGTTTCATTTAGCTTAGAGGTTTTTGAAAACAATTTAAAGTGTCTACAAAAGTGTTCTAAACTAATGCTTTAGTTGTATACATTTTACAGTATACCGAGGTATGGTAGAACGTCCGCCATCGTAAAACCGTATAAGAGTATCAAAATTTTAAACCAATTCTGTAGCCTAATCGGTGCGAATAAAATTCAAAAGAAAACTGCAAAGCTAAATGAAACAGACTATAAGTACCTAATTAATTACCTACCTAAGGATTTTCCACGTGACCAAACGCATACAACATTGTGCTCCTATCCTTTATTTTTCGCCTTCTTAACTGGTACCGTGGGCTTAATCCATGATTCGGTATGGGATTCCCACTCAGCAAGCAGCAAACCAAGAGGGCTGAGAAGCAGTATTTAATATTTTGTAACGGTACGTAAAATCGCGCGGTCGGGAAACAAATGTCTTATTACTGTAATACCTCGATTTCTCTGTTGCATGACGGAATAGGGTCGACTTTTCAATATGTTTTATTTAAATTTGCAGTTTTCTTTTGAATTCAATCGCAATAGGCTACAAACGTGCTTTAAAATTTTGATGCAATAACGGGGCTTTACAATAGCGTATGTCTCCATAGGTCTCAAAATGATCCAAAATACCATAATTTGCTGTATTTGAAAGACTTTCGTAGTCGCTTTAAATCTTCCAAAAAAACTTCACAGGTAAATGAAACGGACTACAGATCGTCTGTCGAGCAGTGGAAAAATGGAAGATAAGTACAGTAACAATTGCATACTAATTAACTGTTATTGTGCAGTGTGCACTAAGTTTCCAATACAAATTACAGGTAGGTGCGACCCAGGATATTTGTGGAATGAGCTTTCGAAGTAGTTTACACTACACTAATGATGATTTGCAGGTTTGACATTTAGCATATTTATTTCTTAGTATTTTCTCGGAATTACGATAGGTAATAGACAGCCGGAAAAATCGCTAAAAAAATCATCAAAAAATAAGTACTTAGTGATAATCAAGGCCGTATCCGGGAGGGGATTAGGAAGCTGATGATTTTTTGTGTTTAATCTTAATATTATTTGCAGCATTCATAGATTTAAGGTCGCCGATTTTAAAAATTATAATTGGAGTCTTTTAAGTCCCAAATCTCAAATTTAGTTTATACAACGTAAAGCTTAGTTTGAATTACCTATATGAGTCTTATGATCTTTCGCCGGTTTTACGCAGAAAATGAGATCCGTGCGGTATAGATGCACAAGTGTAGCGTCGGCGGGGGCACTGATTATTGGCCAATGTTGGCCCCGAATTTTTCGTTAGGCCAATATTGGCCAATAACGCGTGCATTAGGGGCCAATATTATTAAAAATACAGTATGTGATGATAAACATATTATGTAGAAAAATTAGAACCTGCTGAAAAAATACTATTTACATTCAAGTAAATGTTTAACAGAGTTTCAACCTACTGTAAAGCGTAAGATATCACACGCCGAATCTGTATGACCAGAATTAAGTATAGTCTGTTTCGTTTATTGGAAAGCTTTTCCGCTGAATTTAGTCCGCATAAACCAGGCCACTAAAGTGACCTATAAGTACATACCTTATATCATGCAGTCTTGCCTCTTAGCAGTATCAAAGATCATAATGCAACTCGATGTTCTATAGAATATACCTATTTGCTGTCGCATTAGTAAAAAACACTTTTGTAGCCACTTTAAACTTTTCAAAAACCCTCGATCAAAGGAAACACACTATAGTTGCGTAGGTACCTTTTATACATATAGTCTGTTTCATTTATCCGAGAGCTTTTTCAGTGAATGATTTCGATGGCTACAGTAATCCTTTTTTTCTTATTTACTGTAGGTCGCTAGATCTCACTGTAGCTATGTACGTAGCAAAGAAGGGTTTTTCAATTACATTTTAAGCGGCATAATTAGTTCTCGTCTTCCAGCAGATCAATCAACTTACAGATAAAATCACGCATTCAGCTAATCCTAAGTTGACATTTTAAACACAATAGACTAAGATGCTAAGAAACGCTGCGAACTTCCGCATGGCTCAGTGGTAGAATGTCCGCTTGTCGTCGAAGCAACCTGGGTTTGATTCCAGCCGACAGCTTTTTATTCAGCGCACTTACTGTAGCATGTCCAAGCGCTGATTAAATGCCTAAATTAAATTTATATGGATGGATTAGTGCATTTAAAATGGAAGAATTCCAGCCACTCGCCCTCACTGAGTTGATTTGCCCAATTACAGTAAATCGTCTTGTTTCGCTTACTGTAGCCCTTAAAAAAATTGACTAAAAAGCTCTCGAATTAATGAAACAGACTATACCTATTGTCCTGCTACATAGGTAGGTAACCTCTACCTAGCTATTTGAAATCGCATACTGACATGCACACCTGGGCGTGGGGGTTTGGGGGGTATGCACCACACCTGGGCGTGGGGGTTTGGGGGTATGCACCCCCCATAAACCAAAATACCCCCCCCCCCCAGAAATCAAAATACCCCCCCAGAAATCAATTTTTGAAAAATTTTTTTCGTTTTTTTCGCAATTTTTTGATGCCAATGGATAGTGCTTGATGAGAAACGTCGAAAAATGGTGTTTTTATTGCCCTACCACCATTTTTAAGGCCATTTTTTGACCTTCAAAAAATCTTGCACCCTCCCGGAATTTTCTTGCTGACCACGTATGCTGACATGGCATTATAATATTTATGCACACATGTACGTACATATGTATTTATGTAGGTACATATGTAGGATTTTGCATTACGTAAGGCAAACCAACGACAATTAGAAATACCTACCATACAATTCAAACTACTTAGGCATAAAAGATAGCATAAGCAATCTCTTTCAAACAAAAAATAGCAACTGCGTATACATAGGTACTGTATATAACAGATAGCATTAGTATCATTCTTCAGAATATTGATCAGAACTTCGCTATGGCGCAGTGTGCGCGCGTGAGTTTACCAACACGAAAGTACGGGGTTCGAAACCCACGGATGTGTAGCTTTTTAAGAATTTTAAATCTTGCAAAAATTGGCCCCTAATGCACGCGTTATTGGCCAATATTGGCCTTTAACGAAAAATTCGGGGCCAACATTGGCCAATAATCAGTGCCTCGGCGGGGGGCTATAATCTCAAGAATCTGAAATAGTTAATTTAGTGTTCACAATTTTTCACAATGTAAACGACGTAAATTGGTCAAAATCACGTATTTTTTTAGCGCAGAGCAAAAGAAACCGGTACCAGCTAACGAAAAATTTTGGACATTGGCGCCATTGCGCAAAGGCTTTTTTAATGAAAACATAGAGTTCTTAGCATTTTTCAAGAAAGCTTCAAAATTTTTTGATGCTTCGCGCCAAATGTGATAAAAATGTATTATTTTTTATTTTCCTACCGCTGGTCCAGGTCCTTTGGTACTCATGCAGTTTACTGCCTATCGAATTTTTCTATCTTTTTTAATATTTAGGGTATATATAACATTTTGCAAAAATGTTAGTATAGTAATTTGATTTTGTAGTTTCATCCCCTAACTTTAGTATATTCAAATCTGGATTAATTTATGTCGACTTACCCAAATTTATTAGAGGGCGTGCTTAAATCGTCATTTCTATGACTCGCTCGGCCACCTTTTGCTGTACATTTTCACTGTATTGACCGTACGTTTTATTATTCTCTCGCATATTTCGTAATTATTGCGTTTCAGCAATAAATTATTTCACTTTAAGTTTCAGTTTCAGTAATTTGGAATTCTTATGCACATATATGCACAGGCCAGTATTCAGGATTTTGTTTCGAGGAGCGCTACACGGCTAAACTTTTTCTTAACATAAGGTGGACCAATGGGTGAATTTTAGTATGCAAATTTTGCTACCCGGCATCTAGTATATGGTTAGAATCCAATGGAAATCATATCTTTTAGGGCTTCTAGGTGACTGCGAGATGCGGTCATGCTGCCTTGGAAAATTTTGTGACTGAGACACTTTAATTTCGAGTCTTATACAGGCCCACATGCAGGATTTTGTTTCCGGGGGGGCACGACCAAAATTTTTTTAAACAAGGGGGAACCTAAGAATGGATTGAAAATGTTGTTTTACGACCACTAGAGCTGTAAATTATTTTAATTTTGCTACCCTCATGCCTTAAATATGGTAAAAATCCAATGGACGCTCTCTCAAAAAATCTCATCTTCTGCATGATACCTGTGTAAAACGAAGACAGATGCAAAATACGCTTTAGATTGCATAAAAACTAGAAAATGGAGTGTTTAAACTGCGCGTTTGGGACTAAATATACTTCCAATTGTAGTTTTGAAATTCGGCGCGAAGCGCCGAAAATTTTCTGCGACTTTTGGCTATAAGCGCAAAGGGGATTTAAGGAAAAAAATCATTCTCATATTAAGTCTCGGGAGGAGGGCACGTGCCTCTCCCTATCCCCTTCTGGATACGGGCTCTGGTCTAAAAGGTATAAATTTTTACAGAATCGGCCGAATCAGGGTTCTGAATTGACTCTTTCTTGGCACTTTGCGCCACTTATGATTTCCGAAGTGTTTGTCAATAGAAAGCCCATAAATTCTACATGAAAACGGTAGAAATTCCAAAAATTTTCGGCACTTCGCCGCGCTTACACTATTTTATATTTTTTTGATCGTCAGAAACCCATAAATTAGCTAGGCTTCACTACTAAAGGTCGAAAAACTCAGTTTTACTATACATAATGTTACTAGCATTCAATGCAAAAGTAGTCTTAAAAATTTTTTGTAATTGCCTGAATGCTTACCATTCTGAGAGAATCATAGCGGCTAAAATTTGGCTTCTGCCTTAAAAAGGGTGCAGTTAGATTTCAATTTACTTAGTAAAGTGTGCCTCGTCATTCGTGATAACGGGCTAATGTTTTTAAAACGAAAATTGGCAAATTCAAAGATGGCGGCTGCTTCTTGCATGCCCTCCACCTGATCGTAACAAATAGTTTAAAAGCTAACGTGTTGTTATTGAGATGATCGCAAAAGTAAATTCAATACAAATCATTTTTTTACAAGGTTCGTTTGTACATGTACAAAGATAGTCCCCAAAAAATTTGTACATTTTGTACATGCAAATTTTTGTGTACTATAATATAGTACATTAGCGATTTTAGAGTGGTGAAACAGGGTTTTCGATCTTTGGTAGCGTATATATTTTAGCTAATTTCTGGGTTTCTGACGCCAAAAATTACTAAAAATTGTTCTTCAAACGGCGCGAAGCGCCGAAAAATTTGACATTTTTCTATTCTAAATGCAAATTCTGCCATTTTTAAGATACATAAGGACAAACAATTATCTCATTCCGGCGCGAAGCGCCGAAAATCTTGGGAATTTTACATTTTTTTACAGTTTTTTGTCTTCCCAAAAATCTTTGTGCATTTTGTACAAACAAATTTTTGGGTACTATAATATGGTACAGTAGCGATTTTAGAGTGGTAGTTGTTCGACTTTTTGGTAGTGCATTTTAG
Organism: Mermis nigrescens; assembly: GCA_036768485.1. Classification (NCBI taxonomy): domain Eukaryota; kingdom Metazoa; phylum Nematoda; class Enoplea; order Mermithida; family Mermithidae; genus Mermis; species Mermis nigrescens. The sequence goes on from JAVLUZ010000160.1 coordinate 6,866,018, forward strand.
CTAATTTCTGGGTCTCTAAGGGCAAAAATCACAAAAGAATCGTCTTAAAACAGCGCAAAGCGCTGAAAAATTTTACTTTTTTCCTTTTAAAATGCAATTTATGCCATTATAAAGATATGTAGAACACACAATAGTGACAGCGAAAACGAGTTGAATGATCAAGACGATAAGCAATTTGTCACTAATCTCCCTGTCATTTGCATACTTACCTTTGAATAAAATTTGAATGATAAATCGTTAGATTCGAATATATTACACTAATCAATCCTATTGCTACTGTACCTACATCACATGGAGCATATATGTCCTATATTGTTTGTACTCATACTCATATTATATCTATAACAAATCCTCGGTCCCTCAGTCCCTTGGTCCTCGGCCTCGGCCCATGCAAGGATTTCAAAGTTCCATCGGCCTCGGCCAAGGGAAAAAAAGACCCTCGTCCGATCCCTAGGGTAGGGATCAAGGTTTTTTGTATTCAGCAAAGATTTTTCCCAATATGCAAAGACTTTTCGGGACCGTCTTTGTACATGTACAAAGATTTTCGGGAAGACAAAAATAGCAAAAAAGATCTGAAATTCGCAAAATTTTTCGAGGCTTCGCGATGAAGTGAGTATATAATTGTGTGTCCTATATAGTGCTGGCCTCTGAGAAAACCAGTCGATTTGTAACCTAAAAAAACCACCCCTTTTTTTCCATAACCAAAAGGAGATGACTGATGATATTATACTGGCGAACAAGCTATGCCGTGAGGATTACAACTGACCCCTGGTCGCTTTCCGGATCATTCAGAAACTCGAGATATAAATTTGTCAAAAAGTTCCTAAAAATTGTTATTTTTATGATTTTTTTAAAGCATTTTTGAGGGTCAGTATTTCTACCCGTATTCATATTTGGTGGAATCTTTTATGTTTTCACGTTAGGCTCCCTTGCAGACTAATGTCAGAAAAAGATTTAGTTCTCCTATGTCATCCACATAGCTACAGTATACCTTCAAAGGTAAACCTAAAAAAACCAGTCGTAACCTAAAAAAACCAGCGCCAATTTTCACAAAACTTAGCAGGAATGTGCCTCGTAGCACCTTTCATGATGCCTGATATTTATTTTTCACAAAAAATTAGAATCACCCCAAAAATTGCCAAAAAAGTTCGATTGTAACCTAAAAAAACCACTGTAACCAAAAAAAGACCAATGCTAAGTATACGTTAGCCATGGCAACGAAATTACTTTTCATCAAGTTGCATATTTTTACACTGATTTCTTGCAGAGGGTGTAGAAGAGACTTACCTAGAGTCGTTTTTATCACTTGAAGACTTCATTTGTGAAATTTATAGAACTTTCAATGAAATTCAGAAAAATTATTGATTTTTATGTAAATGTAATAAAATGAACGGAAATATCGTAGAAAACGAATTTTTTTTCAAAATTGTGATCGTTTAAGGTCAACTAACTGTTTTACGCTGCCAACCATGCACTTCGCATAATATTTTTGGGGTGGTTTTTTAGTTCCCATGGTTTTTTTTAGGAAAAAGTGGTTTTTATTCAAAATTTCGTATTTCATGCAAGCGTGCTATGAAATATGGCGCTTAAAAATTCTTCCATGCAGCAAGTAATAGGCCTAGGGCAGCTGTCAAAAATAGGTGTTTGTTGACTTCTTCAATGCTATTTGTTCTGAAGTTATGAGCCAAAAACATGAAAATGGTTTTTTTAGAGGCCAGCACTATATATCTTTCTAATAAGACGATTCTTAGTGATTTTTTCCTTTAGAGACCTCGAAATTAGCTGAAATACACTACCAAAAGTCGAAGAGCTCTGTTTTTTAACACTAAAATTGCTACTGTATGTACCATATTGCATTACCCAAAAATTTATGTGTACGAAATTTATAAAGGCTTTTGGGGACCATCTTTGTACATGTACAAACGGACCTTGTACAAAAAACACTGTCATGACCGTCTTTGTACGTGTACAAAGATTTTTTGGAAGACAAAAATTGTAAAAAAGTTGAAATTCCTGAAAATTTTTCAGCGCTTCGCGCCGAAATGAGTAATTGTTTTGTCCTATATATCTTTAATATGGCAGAATTTGGATTTAGAATGGAAAAATGTCAAACGTTTCGGCTCTTCGCGCCGTTTTGAGACAATTTTTAGCACTTTTTGGCGTCAAAAACCCAGAAATTAGCTAAAATACACTATCAAAGATCTAAAACCCTGTTTTACCACACTAAAATCGCTGCTGTACCATATTATAGTACACAAAACTTTGCATGTACAAAATGTACAAAGACTTTTGGGGACCATATTTGTACATGTACAAACGGACCCTGTACAACAAACTGTTAGGGATAGCAGAATTTTTCCGACGCTTTGCGCCAAATTGTTTTGTCTTATGTTTGCCTTCTTAAAAGTCTTATTGCTCAAAAGATTAACACGAAATTCGTGCTCAAAGATAGATTATGCAATTGATCAGAGTCAAGCAAGAACGAACCGGATAATGAAAATCAGTCGTCTTGATAATTTGAACACAACAGATTTTTTGTATGAGTCGGCTCGAAACACAAAAAAATGTTTTTTTTGAAAATATTCTCCACCATTGTGCAGAGTTTGCCGAGAAACGCACAAAAATATCATTATTTTTGCCTCCCATCTAGTGACATATTTTTTGGTGCGCTTATGAGAGGCCTCTTTGCACAAATGTCCTTTTCCGGCCATGAGCGGCCGGGTAAATATGGGTGGTACTTAAAAAAACCCTAGTCAAAATAGTATATAAAGCGCTTTTTTGTGGGATTAGCGTATTTAAAAGCATTTTCTGTTCGTTTTTACTGCATTCTATTATTTTTAACACTAAAAAATATAAAAAAATTGATTAATTTCAGACACTTTTTTGACTAAAAAGCCTATAAAAGTAAATTTTGGCATTACTGCTTTTGTCCTCAAAAATGAAGCAGAAAACGTTCTGTTAGTTCAAAATCGCCGACAGCACCTTTCTGGCTGACCCTTCAGCTGTGGTAATAATCCCCTCACCCCCTCCTCCCTCGATGTGTGTGTATGACGTGCAGGAAGCGAGAATGATGGACATTTTTATCTATGATAAAAAGCATTAATGATGAAGTTTGACTATTTTTAGACTGATATCTGAGCCGAAATTAGGCTGATTTTATGAAAATTTAACTTTACAATTCCACTTTAGGCGTTTTTTCACAAAAGTTTCCAGGCTTTACCCCGGATTTTGCTGAAAGCACTTGATACACCACCAAAGACCCTCCACGCTCTGGAAGAGAGGGTATCCCTTGAATTCCCACCATATTTTTGAGGTATCTGGGTAGCGAAATAGGCACTTCTACAGAATAGTAAAGTACGTTGTTAAAACGATCAATAATAATCTGCTTTATTTTTATCCTTAGGCTCAGGCTTAGTTTAGTGGGATTAGCTGTTTATACATTGTCAGCTGTTGAGTAGTAGAGGTCATCGCATTATCAAAAATGTGACTATTGCAACTGTTACTATCATAACCATTTTGTTGATGACGTCATAACAGATAAACTATTCTGTAGAAGTACCGCAAAATTTCAAAGTGTGCAGGTCTACTGATCGTAAAACGTCTTTTTTAAATTCTTCCACTGGCATTCTTTTTTGAAAAAAATTTGGTCTGTTTAGAGCCCCTCCTCTCATACAAAATCTTGGATTCGGGCTTGACTAAGTCTACTAACTTTTTGCCTTTTTTAAAAAAGATTTTTGGTCTGTTGTGCTGATTAAGTAGCTTGGTATTTCGTTTTCTTAATCTGTTGCCCGAAAATGCCTGAGTTTGGGCTTAAATCGTTAGAATATGCATCTTCACAAATCGTCTTGCATCGATAGCTTCTGATATATTATGTAGTGTTCGTGACGAAGCTGTAATTCGAAATAACTGATACCTAAACATGTTTAACTGCTCGAAATTTCGGTGAGAGGTAGTTTGCCATTTTTAGAGAAGATCTTTAATAAAAATGGCAAAAAACACTTGGAAATAGCCGAAAACGTTAGATTTTGCCCGAAACCTATGGTGGGGGTTGAAATTTCATGACTTTGGTCAGGATAAGGTATGTCCCACTTTTGTGTGAATCTTCGCCTACCCGCTGTTATATATATGCTGAATGGTACCTATGAATTGTATGATTTTCGTGCTTAGCCTCGATTTATGAGAACTTTCAAGAAATATTATTTGGCAGGTGTTTATTAAAAATAATATGGGAATACATCTTCACATATATAGGTGCGCAGGGTCAAACTTTCAGGAGGGGGAAGTGAAACCAAAATTTGGCAGATAGCTAAGTGCTCCGTAAAAACGTTCCTATAGCCAAAAACGATGGTATCGCTTCGAAACAAATTCTTTTGAGCATTTTCGGCCAATAAATAGCCTTTTTGAAGTGACAAACATACATAGCTTTGTAGTCTTTTTGGACTCACTAAGATAGCCTAGCTATATAGCCATAGGTGCGCAAAGTCAAACATTCAGAGGGGGTGCAAACCAAAAATCGGTAGATAGCTAAGTGCTTCGCAAAATGGTTATATAGCCTTTTTTGGCTCAGAAAGTTAGCTATATAGTCTTTTTGGGTTCAGAAAACTAGCTGTATAGGCTGTTTGGACTGACAAACATAGCTATGTAGCCTTTTTTGAACAATAAATAGCTATTTAACTCTTTTTGGAGTCAGAAAAATAGCTTGTATTCTTTTCAAACTCAGAAAAGAAAAGTAAATAGCATTTCTGAGCTCACACGGTAAGTTACTGAGCCCAAAAAGGCTATATAACTAGTTTTTCGAGCCCAAAATGGCTATATAGCTAATTTTTGAGCCTAGAAAAGCATATGTAGCAATGCTTTTCCACCCGAAATGTTTGTATAGCTATCAGTTTTTCAGAGCTCAGGGGGAGTAATACCCGCCCCTCACTCCCATGCTCTTGTATGTATATAGCCTTTCCGGACTAAAAAGAGCTATTTAGCCCTTTTTTGGAGTCGAAAAATAGATATATATACCTTTTGAAACTCAGGAAAGACGACTATATAGCATTTCTGAGCTCAACACGGTATGTTTCCAAGTCCGAAAAAGGCTTTATAGCCTGTTTTATGAGGCCAAAACTTATATAGCTATTTTCTCTGAGCCCAAAAAGGCTATATAGCAAGGTTTTTTCTGCCAAAACGGCTGCATAGCTATCAGTTTTTGAAGCTTAGAGGGAATAATACTCCCCCACTCCCATGCTCTTGGATGCATTTTCAGAATTTTTTATTTGATTTTCTATTATTTGATATATATGATTTATATTATTTTATTATTTATGTTTTGATATTTTATTACTTATTTTAGTGGTATTGTTTTATTATTTTATTATTTTGATATTATCCATCTAATTTAATATTTTTATTTCCTTATTATGTATTTTTTATTTCCAGTAATTTAGCCATTATGAACTCAGCAGCGACCTTTGAATTGCCAGGTGTGTTCTGATACACATTGATTAAGGTTTATAAGTCTATTATGATTCATTTCAGCCCTGAATTCGTGTTTTTTATTTTCGTGTTCTGCTTATGAACGTACCATATCATCGAATCCTATTAAATTACCGAAAATTTTAATGTATGGAAACGTCGGACAAGGTAATGTTATATCCGCCGTTCCAGGGTCAGTTGGACACGTCGAATGACGGTGATGAAGTGTCGATTTCAGACCTGAACAGGTATGCAAATTGAGCATAATTTTGGCCTTTTTAGCTGATTCTGCGATTTAAAAATCTGGATCGGGTGACGTTAAAACTTAATGCGCACCACCTGTGTCGCGTGTGTAGGATTCTTATCTTAAATGGCCGATAGTGCATAGCGTAGAACTCAAAATCGATTATTGCGATTATTATTATTACTAATAATCATCCATGATCTTGGGGGGTTTGGGAGGTTTCACCCCCGCTGAATCATTTTTCAACCCTTCCCCCCCCGCAAAAAAATTTTCACCCCCCCAGAATTGGCGATTTTTCCAAAGTTCCCTAAACTTACCTGAAAATCGGTAGAAAAAGTGTCTTTTTAAGGGTTTTTGGCTATCTATTTGCTCAAAATCGTCAAATTTTCGGCGCTTCGCGCCATATATTTATCTTTTAGGCGATATATTGGTCAATTTATTCGACTTTTTTCGGAATTTTTTTCATGGTTTCATGCTCTAGAAGGATAGAGTATCGTCAGAAACGCCAAAAAACGATGTTTTTTAACGCGTACCGTCCATTTTTGGGCCCAAAAAAGGCACTTTAGGTTTTCACCCCCCCCAGAATGCCCATACTGTGCATGCATGGTAATAATTGATTATTATTAACATACATGATGATAAATAAAGCGTGATTGAAAATTTGTCATATCGCTACTATGAACTGTTGGAGTTGGACGGAATTTTCACGGTTGAGAAATATTTCTCGACAAGAATTTGCGCTCTTTTCAATGTCAAACCGTCGCGTTCGCGTTTCGTTGTTTTTTCGATTCATTTCGATAGCATTCGCAATCTAAATATGTAATTTTGTAAGTGTTCGTATGCGCTAATTGTAGAATTATCATCCTATCTCTTAGTTCACCCTTAAACGTTTATTTTCATGTTTTGGTTCGAATTTAGTTTTAATGATTTTGTGCGTGATTTAATAATGTTCCATATTGTGGTCTTAAATTTTTATTGAAGTCAATAATTCTGGAAGGACATTGAAAAAGTCATGCTTCAAACTGCATAGTGAGGTCGGTTGTTTAAAATACCGTATTTTCCGCCGTGTGTTACCATAATTATATTAAAGTGGTGTCAGAGAGGGCTTTCATCCAGTAGCAAAATTTTGACCCCACCAGAAATTTTTGAACCCCTTCAGAATATGGGATTTTCTTAAAAATTTCGGGAAATTAGAAAAGGTGCTGTTTTATGCGTTTTTAGTCATCTGTTTGCTCAAAAGTGCCAAATTTTGCTCTAGATTTATTTTTAGTCAATATTTTGTACAATGAAATCGAATTTCCCTGATATATTTCGAAATTTTATTATGTTTTAACGTTTCGGAAAGTCGAAGCATCGTCAAAAATGCCGAAGAATGATTTTGAGTGTTTATACTTTTATTGAGCCCCAAAAAAGGCACTCCGAAATTTCAGCCCTCGCCCTCAGAAATCCCATTCTTTATAAGTGTGGTGTAAACTTATTTGACTGTGATCTATTTTGATTGCGATATGCACATGTGCACTCTGGGGGCATACCTGGGCAATGGATTTTGGTTCTGAAGGTACCGGGGTCCCTTTTGTTGAGGTTGTTTGGTTGTTTGGTTGGCTAGTTGGCTGGTTAATTGGCCGGTTAGTTGGTTGGTTGGTTGGCTAGTTGGTTGGTTGTTTGGCCGGTTGGTTGGTTGTTTGGTTGGCTAGTTGACTGGTTGGTTGGTTGGCTAGTTGGTTGGTTGTATCATTTTCAAACTTTTTTATTTTTGGGTCAAAAAATTCTACCCCCCCAATCAAAAACTGTTTTTTCTGGCGCTACCCAGCGGGGGTTCTGAAGGTACCGAAGTGCCTTCTGGTGCCACCCGGTGGCGCGGGTGGCGCGGCATTGCCCACCTGTGTCTGGGGATATTGAGGGTATCCCCCTTCCTGGACTTGGGAAGCACATCCACTTTCCCCCATCACACCTTAAGCCATTGGCAATTTTAGACCAAAACTGATTGCTTGAAACATGAAATAAGCGTCAAATGACGTCTATTAGAGAAATTTAAAGCCGCCTATACTGGTGCCGCTAGGTTGCAGCGACAGTGAGAGGATTAAAGGCACGAAACTATGACAACATAGTTCCTCTCTGAGGACCTCCTCTGTTTATGTGATTTTTTTAACGTTTTTTCCTACTTTTTGCGTGTAGATTTTCTGTATATAATCCTGCCTACTTTTTCTGCTTCATTAAGACTTGCGCCTCATAAAACACGTAATTCTCATGATATAATTTTTTTAGGTACACTTGTGCTCTTTCACGCGTCCTTTATGTTTCTTCCTTTCTAATAGCATGATGCACTTTTTTATCTCTGTCTTTCTTTTTTCTTTTTATTTATTATTTGCTTTTTTATTTATCTGTTTATTTATTTATTTATTAATTAATTAATTTATTTTTATATATTTTCTTTCTTCTTTATCGTATTGATGACTTCTCACTATATCCTCATTTACACTTCGAACTCGTTTTCGTTTTCCCGCTAAATCCTCATAATTCGTCAGCAATTTTTCTATTGTTTATTACCGCTTCGATTGGTGGAACAAACAAAAAGCATTTGTAACGTTACGTGCGCTCTGCGCTTTAAAAATTCTTATCAAAATAATTGTCTTTCCCGGATTTCTGCCAAATTTTCTTTGTCCCATTTCGAGCCGCCCTTGTCTCAAAATTCGTCGTTATTGTAATATTGATGGCCTAACGAAATAAGCTAGCGTAAATTAATCGAAGCTTATTATTTGCGTATTCTGGCGAATATTTAAATAGGAAACCGGATGCTGCGTTCTATATGCGCGTACGCTTTATTACAATGGCCCCCGTGGACTTCTCGGTCGCGTTACGGGCTAATTTCATTGTGTACCGTTTAAAGTCGATGTATACAAGGAAAAATACGGTAGATATTACAAGAAACGGAACAAGTGCTCGCCCAATATTGGTACTTATTTCGATGCCCTATGCTACAACGTAGCGCACCTCGCCACAGTATATCTTAAGATGGCACCCGTACAACATAGCAAATTAATGCGTGTAGCATATTATAATCATTCTCGTAGGATGTCTTATATATATAGCATAATAAAGACGGGAATCATTTTCTTGACGGGTTTCGGCGTTAGCCGCGTTTTCTATACATCGGCTCGGCTTTGCTGAACTGTTATTAGCCGGAAAAATTAGCGAATAATTCTACAGCTAATATATAATGCTGGTAGCTCAGCTATGCCGCCCTGAGGGCCGTTCCAGCTTTTTGATTGCCCTCGACGAATAATTCAATGCGGATTTGGGTTACGTCTTCTCCGGAAGCTTTTTCGTCATTCGATTTTATGCCCCGAGCTTGCTCTCTGCTCTTTTTCCCCACCGTATCGTATTTCAATTAAGCTAATAAATTATAGTCGGCTAAAGCGCGCTTTGTGACCTTATCTCTTTCGCCTATTCGCATTTCTTGATCCGGTTAGCTTAAGCCGATTTTCTTTATCCGGCTTTAAGCGTCTATAAAATACAAGCTTAAATCGTGGAATTACTTGGATACCCATTTTAGTTTGCTTCGAATTGAATTTTCTGCCCTGGAAATATCTTTTTAAATTTTTATTAAAATGGAAGTAATGGTTCAAACAATTTATATAAGCTTCAAGAGAATCGTTTGAAGGCGGAAGGAGTTGAAAATATCTATTTTTCGAAATAGTCGAGGTACGCGCGGCAATTTTGATGTTGATTCGATTGAATCGCATTGAATGATTGGATTTTCATTTTTTCTAACGATGTGCAGAATTTTCGAATCACAATCTCATGATCCTTTTTGGCCAGCAGTGGCGGATCTAGGATTTTCCTAAGGGGGGGGGCGGAACCCTGACTTGGGCGGAAAAATTAGCCGTTTTAACCCGAAAATCGTTAAAAATCGCTCAAAAATGCTTAACTTTGCGCACTATTTTGGGCCAATGGGGGGGGGGCGGCCGCCCCCCTGCCCCCCTAAATCCGCCCCTGTTGGCCAGTGATGTATAAATTTAAAATTCGTTTCTAACCATGTTGGATCCTGTTCCGATTCGCGGCAGTCTTGATTGTGTTTAATACTTTGAAATCATTTCATCGATAGCTCAATTTTGCTTAGTGAATTATTTGATGCAAACTGATCGCATATTGGCCGCGTTCGATTTCGGTGCGATAACCCGCCTAGCCATACAAATTTATTGAGTATTTGCGAATTTCCTCCTACTAGACGCTCCACTGTCCCATTTAATCACCGTTTAATGTACGGGTATTGCAATCAGCAAAGGCCGAGCTGCCAAAAATTTCAATACAAATCGAACCACCGCTGTACCGGCCACTAATGGCTCGGTGACAACGAGTGGGGATGCTGGTCGTTTTGTCGACCAAAGTCCTACCATTTCCAGCACAACCAACTGCGCTTTTGATTGCAAGGTGGCTCCGTCCACCTCTTTGGGGTCCGCGGAAGCGCTGGCCATCGACGAGAGCGCCCCTTTTACGAACAGCCAAATCGATTCGTTCAGGTCTCCGGCTTTGGACCGGACTGATTGTTATTGGCAATAGTAAATTATCAAGGAAATATTAGTACATGGCTTTGCTGAGTCACATTTTCTGGACTATTTATCTTATTTTTTAGTTTAAATTATAATCAATTTTGGAGTTTTTGCGTGCGATTGGGGGATTATTTTTAATTCTTTATTTTCTTCCTATGGGTAATAATTAGAGACATGCAACGGGAAGAATGGGATCCCCTCACCCAAAGTTGGTTGTCCTCCCGTCCCCCAAAGCCGGAAAATTTTTGACTCCTCCGATTTTTAGAAAAATTGAGTTTTTGACCGTTTTTAGGTGTTTTTTCACCATTTTCGGCCAAAAATTGGAGGTCATTTACGCCCCTCCTTTACCCCTAAAAATGGCCGGGTACTCCCACCCAAAATTTTGAGCCAATATATACATGTATGGTAAAAATCTTTTTTCGGCTGAGAAGACAGAAAAATTTGTCAGTTAGTTTTATTTGAAAATTAAGTTGGTTCCTCGTTGGATTCTGACTTAGTTCCTCAAAATAGTCTTCCAAGGACAAATCAGTCAGTGATGGCGCTGAATAACCGATGTAAGCATTTACTTATTTTCCACAAAAGTTGTGGAAAATCTTGACTTATGCCTTTTTTTAGTTTAGTTTTCCGTCTTTTTTCCGCGGACCTTTTTGTTAATTGTTCCATGCTCCAATAAAGACCACTTAACTTTCACGCGCCTATCTTCTTTCTAACACTTTTTTGATTACCTGCCGATTGAATTTCGCCTGCTTAAATTGTACTGCAGGTCGAAAGAAGATTACAAAAGTTTCAATAAAAATTATTCAATTACTACTAGGTACGATTCTGATCATAGGTGCACAAGGTCAAACTTTCAGAGGAGGGGTGAAAACCAAAAATTGCTAGATAGCTGCGTGCTTCGTTAAAACGGCTCTTTAGTTCTTTTGGGGTCAGAAAATTTGCTATATAGCTTTTATGGTCTTGAAAACTAGCTGTATACCCTTTTTGGATTAGCAAACATAGCTATATTGCCTTGGCAAAAAAATCGCTTTATAGCTATCCGTTTTTCAGAGCTTAGAGGGGGGTAATACCCCCTCAACCCCCATGCTCTTGTATGATTCTGATGTATTTATATGTATATAAAATTTAAGTGAAATTATCGATGAATATTTCACGGCTCTCTGGATTTATATATGGGTTAGAAGAGTAGATGGCGCTGTGTTGATTAATTTCATCAATTTTTTAAATAATTTTCTCAATTTGTTCCATTTTTTGTTGATTGAGTTAAATCTTGCTTACTTATGTGCGTATGACATGCGCATTTAATTTTTTACATAGCAATATTAAAATTTTTTCAATAAAAATTTCCTATCCTTACCTACCGTAGTAAGTGGCAGACTAGCGAAATAAATGAACGTATTACATTTTGCTGACTAATCGCCAGCATCAAATGGACATTACACTAGCTGTATTAAATAACCAGATTGCCTATATTCTGGGGCACACATTCCCACAGAGGGGTGAGGGGGTGGGGGGTATTACCCACCCCTCAGGGTCCAAGACTCATGTCACTATCAGACGTTTTTTGGTGAAAACCTTTTGAATTTTTTTTAAATTAATTTTTACTATGGCAGGAATGCACTCTACTATTATAATTTCATGAAGTCATACAGTATTTCTGAATGTAAGCAAGAGTAAATAGACAAACTAACACTATAAAACATGCATGTAACAGCTCAAAATTTTGGGAGAGGGTGTCCTCGGCATACATGTAACGGCTTGAAATTTTGGGTAGGTGTCCCTGGCCAATTTTAGAAGGAGGGGAGTTAGCGACTGCAATTTTAGGCCAAAAATGGCGAAAACACCTAAAAATAAGCAAAAAGCGCAAGTTTTCGCCAAAAATGGGGGAAGGTGGTCAAAAAATTTCTGACTTTGAAGGTGGGTGCGGGGCGTAAAAGCGTTGGTGGGGGGTCGCATAAACCCCTGTTACATTAATGTTTCTCGCCATTTTTAGGGGATGGGTGTAAGCGGCTCCGATTTTTGGCCAAAAGTGGCAAAAACGCCTAAAAACAGCAAAAAGGGCAAGTTTTCGCCAAAAGTAGGGGATGGTGGGTCAGAATGTTCTGACGTTGGGGGGGGGGCGTGTGGGGAGGGCGTTCAATCTTTGTAGGGTAATTCCCCAAAGCCCCCTGTTACACGTACGGTTTTCGGCCATTTTAGGGATGGGATTGGTAAATGACCAAATTTTGGCGAAAATCGCAGAAAAGGCACCAAGAAATTCCCAAAAAATGCAGGTTTTCGCCAAAAATCGATTCCGGCTCGTGTGTTTATTTTTTGAGCCATCTTCATACAATGTTAAAATACTTTCTGGGGCAAAGTGATAGTAATTTTGACGTTTTTTAGTATTTTTCAGAAAATTTCAAAAATTTTAGGCGCTTCGCGCAAAATGTCGCTAATATACTGTATTTAGCTTCAAGGGGCATTAAACACTCCAAAATCAACCTTTGTGTTATATAGGCATCTTTATGCAGTATCAAATATCTTTTGTATCTATTTCTACTGTTTTTAAAAATTTTATGCAAAAAATAAGTACAATTATTTTTGCACTTCTTTTGCCGTTCAATGATAAAATTGACTAAGTTATCTTGATGTTACATTGGATTTATAAGCGCAGTAGTGATTATTGCAAGATCTGATTGGCATATACAATTTCTGTAATATTTGTGATTTTGCAGTACAAGTTATTTTAGATTTCTCAGTCGAGTATTATGTGTAAATTCTATCAAAAGCTCGTACAAAATTTAGGCGCTTCGCGCCCAACTAATATTATCAACTAAATTAACGCCGAATTATCACATTTGGCGCATGCGGGTCGCAGGTCGCACACTGATAGTATATAAAAATGTTTATTTAATAATAAATTCAAATAATATATCTACAAAAATTTGTCCGCTCATCCAAAGACTTTTTCAAAGATTCTTTGTACCATGCACAAAGAAGCTCGTACAAACAGTGTCGGCTAATAATAATACACCACTGAATTTATTGGTGCCCTGTTTTGGGGTTTCACCCCTGCCTCAACTCTGGACCTTGGGAAACTATGTTCTGGGGGATATATATAATGCGATTCGAAAATTTTAACATCAAAAAAGTGTGAAAAGATTGATGTTAAGAAAGTCTGGTTAGCAAAGTCTTTCTAGCCATTTTTTAGAGATTTTTTCATTCTAATTAAAAATGGGTGAAAAAGGCGAAAAAAACTTCGATAAATTCTGTTTTTTTAGAATCTGATCGGACCAATCTCTGACCCGTCACTCAAATCCTCCACGCTTCCTGTTTGTCTTAAGGGCGTTTTTAATTCAGTTACCTGTCCTTTTCAACACACGTTTTCTTGTTGAATTCATAATAGTTATTTTGTTTAATTAATTTCTATTATCCGTCTGAAATTTTTTCTAATTTTGGCTCCTCATTTTTTATCTTCAATTTTCGCATATCTACCTCATTACTCGTACTTGTTCACGTTTTGCTATTTTCAGTCCATTAATTGCTATTTCGTTTAGCGTCTTCGTTTTTCTGACATAAATCTCTATTCGAGAAAGGGACGTAGATGCATTAATTTTCGATGAAATTGCGCACTTTATTACTTTTTCTGCAGATTTTCTCATTATTTTGCTAAATATAGTAGTAGACTGGATTTTTTATTGTGTTATTCGATGAAATTTTTCCCATCAACCGGTTTTTGCATCTTCTTCGTGACAGGCACCAATTATGAGTGCCCTAATTATGCTCATTTTATCCTATTTAATCAATCGTATATGTTCTGTTATTCGTAATTCAAAACGAGCAGCGGATAACCGCAAAAGCCTTGTTGTCGGAAATTCGCATAAAAATTTTTTTATGATTACGACAATTGCATAAGCTCAACTATTTTCGAATGCGATCCCTTTTTGCGTATTAAACGGAATTTTGATAAACAAAATAATTAAAATCACGCTATGCGTTATTTTTTCCACTAATTTCTTTTTTTGACAAATGGCCCCTCATTTGTTCTTTTGCCGATTTTTGTAATTTCGGAAAACTATCGAAATTTTGAGTCGCTTTGACTTGTATATATGTCGAGGAGAAAATAATTAAGAGAAACGAGTTTTATATTTATATGCAAATTAGGACGGCTTATTACAACAAAAAATATATAATGAGGCTCCTGCGCCTATTCGTATAACAGCCTGCAATTTCAATTGGGATGAGTCGATCAGGCTTTTCATAAAAAAAGAAGAATGTTTGTTGACTAATCGAGAAGTAGTGCAAAGAAAATTTCGTTTTTGCCTAAAAATCGATTTAAAAAGCCGAAAAGGCTTAAAAGCGGGCTTTCAGTAAAATTTTAAGATTGGAATTTCAGAAAATATAGGGGTGCGACAATCGACAATGCCTAGGAGGGAAAATTATTTTAATATATTTTCATATTCTTATCAATATATTTTTATCACTTCTATTCTCAAAAATCTATGTATCTGCAAGTATTTCGTTTCCGAAGGCCATTAATAACTAATAATAATGTTTGAAATCGATTAATGACCAGCATCAATCATGTTGAATTAATATTGAACAAAAAGTATCTGAATTTTCAGGCTTATTTGCCGAATGAAGTAACTATTTTTTGCAAAAAATGACATAATCAATTGTTTGGCGCCCCTTCAACAGATACAGTCTTTTGAACAATTTTGTTCATTTTGATCGAGTTTTTCTGTTTTTTGAAGTTTAGTGCGTTTACATTCCTTAAAAACCCTGTGGTGTAATAAAAATAAATTGAATTGCGAAAAAATATATGATATTATACGAAATAGTGATGTTGAGCGAAACAGGTATTTTTTTGAATAAAAACACAAAATTGGTTTTTTTTTCCTTTTTTTACGACTACTCTTAGCTAATAAATAATGCCAATGTATTCTTGTAAACTTATATATGTACTTCGATGACTAATTTATTCCGATAAACAATCAATAAGTATATAAAATAGCAAAACTATGAATTCTTTTTTATATTTTATTACAAAGATTGAATATTATCCAGTAATTTATTATATCTTAATTAATTACTATTGTTCGAATAATATTTCCAAAATAACCTCGATTACCGTTCATGTGGACCGTGGGCCACCTACATTAAATAGGATTTAAATATGTGAAAAAGTTTTTACCACGATTCTTCTCATGACTAAGTCATGTTTAACATTTGATAATGTGCTAGCGCTGCATTTTAAACATGGTTTACACCGCTGCTGTGCTGTCTACGCTTTAACATCTTGGCGCTCACAATTCGCTATACTAAACGCTTCACTCCTATGCTGTTTGTTTTTTTCTCTGAAGATGCTTCTTTCTGTACTACCCTGTATATTTACAAAATGTATGTAAATCGTGACTAATGAACACATTAAATTTTTCCGAATAAAATGTAGTAAGCCAGCTGTAAAAACATATGTACACAATGTGTGATTTTGTGTGGAAAAATAAACAAAGCGGACGTACGATCGCACAGCTTGGCACCGCTCACTCAACGTTGTATTTATCTAATCGCGTTTTTGCTTATTGTTGCGTAATAATAAAAATAAAAATAATAAGCGTAGTGTAAACAAAGTGGAAGGATTCCCGTTCGTACTGCTGTGTTAAAGAATACAGCAAAAGACGACTGAAGGATTTTACAGTCGTAAGTATTTCAGGAAAAATAATGGAACTCACTGCCTCTTAATTGAGACAGCTTATTGCTCGCTGATAGATTTTTTAAATATAAATATAAAAACCACTAGATCTTTAAATATAGAACGGGATTCGGGATATCCCTAAAAAACTTCTAAATTGAGTTTGAGCTCATAAAGTTGTACCGTAAAAAATTTGGGAAAACTGAATAGAATTCAATAATGCGTACCCAGTTCAAAAATTGATTCGTCGTAAAAAGTCAAAGCCCGGAAATGGCAAACAGCGCTCAGCTTAGCGTGCTTTTCAGTTGTTCTAAATATAGAGTTTTGCTAATGTCGGTACCCTACATGATTTTGGGGGGGGAATTAAATTTTTCACCCCCCCCTCCAAAATGGCGATTTTTCAAACGTTTCCTAAACTTACCTGAAAATTGGTAGAAAAAGTGTCTTTTTAAGGGTTTTGGCTATCTATTTGCTCAAAATCGCCAAATCTTCGGCGCTTCGCGCCATATATTCATGTTTTAAGCGATATATTGGTCAATTTATTCGACTTTTTTCGAAATTTTCTCCATGATTTTATGCTCTAGAAGGATA
Source organism: Mermis nigrescens (assembly GCA_036768485.1). Lineage (NCBI taxonomy): Eukaryota > Metazoa > Nematoda > Enoplea > Mermithida > Mermithidae > Mermis > Mermis nigrescens. Next base: position 6,882,531 of record JAVLUZ010000160.1, read on the forward strand.
GAGTATCGTCAGAAACGCCAAAAAACGATGTTTTTCAACGCATACCGGCCATTTTTGGGCCCAAAAAAGGCACTTTAGGTTTTCACCCCCCCAGAATTCCCATGCTGTGCATGTATGGTCAGTACCGTTTAAGGATGGGCCAAAAAGTTGGTGGTAGAGCTAAAAGTACCATTTTGAGACGGAAAACGATGATTTGTCAAAAATTGAATTTTTTGGAAGGTGATTGCGGGGGGGGTTTCAGATTGAACTCGCAAACACCTTTAAAACGAACAACACATAATGGTTTCGGCCTACCTAGAATCTTACCGTCCCAAAAAAATTATAGTTTTTGTTTACTCTAATTCATTGTAAATTTCCATTAAAAAGTTTGGCTTGTTACGTGCCTAACATGCCTTTCAGTTCGGACGATGAGGAGGAAACGAGTTCTTCGACCGGACGGGCCTCCGGCTCTAAATTCGCCCGCATTGATCAGCTCGAACACGGCTCGGACCCGTCTGTGTCCGAAAAACAAATTACGGCCAAGTAATATATTAGCTTCCAAAATACAATTTTTTATTTTTTGACTTTTCAGCCTAAATTGTTTTAATTACATAAATTTTCGTAGATTTTTTTAATTTACTGTAACTTGTTATTATTATTGCACTTCAATATGCAACGAAACATAAAAGCTACGGGTTGAATAAATAGTGCGTTGTTCATTAATGCGCTCACTTGAAGATAAACCTGTTTGTGTGCATTTAATGGCTGAAAATTCCGGAAGGGGGTTTAGTCAGCTTATACGTAACAGCTCGTAATTTTGGTTTGGTCTCCGCCGGCCATTTTTAAGAAAGGGGTAAATAAGTCTAATTTTCGGCTAAAAATGGCAGAAAAACACCTAAAAATGGCAGAAAAACACCTAAAAATGATCAAAAAAATGCATTTTTTCACCGAAAATTGGAAGGGGAGTCAAAAATTTTGTGATATCGGATGAGGGGGTTCCCGTACCTTTGGAGGAGCTTTTTCCTTTTACATATGCTACGAATACAATATTTTGATACAAAATGAGTAATCGTGTTTGGAATTTATTGGAGGTTGTCTACTAGAAGTTATAAAAACATCTTAAATTGAAGCCAAACTCGTCTTTGGTATTGGTTCCGTATCTTTTATCAGTATCATTCTTATATTAAAAATAACCTCATGTTAAGTTTTTCATTTGTCCGTATTTTCATTTTTTTGCCGAACGTACCTGCTACGGATGAATGGCAATTCCCCACTTAAAGTCGGTTGTCTCCTATCAAGCTGGAAATCTGCTTCCGATTTTTGGCAGAAATGTGCCTTCTCGTGTAGTTTTTAAGTGCCGGTTTGCCATTTTTGGCTAGGAATATAAGTTTTTGAGTCTATATAGATATCAATTTTGAGTCTATATATATGTGTATGATGCGATAGTTGAGTATCAATTGTTGTTGCATGTTATCTTTTTTATCGGAAATTTTTTTGTTTTTTGAAATGTCTGCCAGGCACATATCTCTGGGGTGAATGGGGGTTCGGACCCCTAAAATTCAGAAAAATAGGACTGTTTAAACGTTATTTTGTGCTATTTTTGGCCTCTTTGGGCTTATTCCCCCAGAATTGGTGTTATTTTTTTATCATCTTTATCATATTGATGACTTTCTATTATTAAAACAGAACAATGCTTCCTTTAATACTGATTATACTTATTGTTATTTTCACTTGTCAAGAATCTGTGGAGCTACTATTCTAGTGTTATTATTATTATTGCATATTAATAGGCAACGAAACATCAAAGCTACGGGTTTAATAAATAGTGCGTTGTTTATCCATGCGCTCAGTCGCAAAGCAACGCTTGAAGATATTATTAATTTGGTGTTTGTTTTTCTTAATAATTTTATTGTTTCCTGTTGTTTTCTGAATCTAATCTTTTTTTGCTTTTTCCTCGAACCTGCTACGAAACCTTAAAACTATCGCTTATACGGGATAATGATCATTATTTCGCGCATAGAGTGAATCACAGCGAAATAGAACGCCGCAGGCGTAACAAAATGACTCATTACGTTAATGAGTTGGCCGAAATGGTCCCCCAATGCGCCTCGCTGGGTCGCAAGCCCGACAAACTGACCATTTTACGCATGGCCGTTAGTCATATGAAGAGCATCAGAGGTGTAAAATTATTAGTAGAGATTAATGTACAATTGAAGATGTGGGCATTTCTTATCAAACATACACAGCATGGGAATTCTGGAGGTGATGAAATCTTAAAGTGACTTTTTGTGCCCGAGTTTGCACGAAAAACTCTTGGCGTTTCTTTTACTGCTCATTTTTTTCAGAACGTTAAAACGTGAGGTAATTTCGAAAAAATGAGAAATATCGAGTAAACTATCAAATTATACTTCGAAAAAAGATTAAATCACGCGAAGCGCCGAAGTTTTGACTCTTTTGAGCCAAAAGATCTTCAAAAACGCTCAAAACAGCTTTTTTCTACAATTTTTTGGAAAATCAAAAATTCTGGGGGTGAGCGGAGGGGGCTGAAAGCATGAAACTACCAAATGGGATCAATTTGCATACGTGCACAAGTGGAGGGGGAATCTATACGTGCACATTGGGTTCAGGGGGTATTACTCATCGCTGAAGGGTGGGCCAGATTGGAACTGTGCGGCGATTCGGAGCCGACTGAAAGTTTTCTGCGCGACGAAAGTAGTAAAAATGCCATAATTTTTTGGGCGCTCCGCACCGGATTGCGCGTTTAACTCAAACGGCGCCTAAACTGATCGATTTCTGTATTTTTTTAGTGTTAAAAACTATGCAATGCAGCCAAAGTGGACTAAAAATTTTTCAAAAATGCAATATTACTACAGAAAAAAGTTTTATACATATACGGTCTCTTGCCATTTTTGACGCTTGAATACCCGAAAAAAGTCGTGAACGCTAAATTTACTGGTTTGGATCTTTTAGATATTACCCCTCCCTTGCCGGCTCTGACCTTTAGCATCTATGTGTAAATTGGTCGTCTTCCTATATGCCTTGTTTACCCCCCCCCTCCGATTGTCAGAAAAAATATGCGCTTCTTAACCCTTTTGAATGTTTTTAGCCGTACATATTTGGCCAAAAATTGAACTCGTTTACCACCCTCCCCTCCATTAAAAATGGCCGGAGACCCCCACTCAAAATTTCGAGTCTACCCAGAGTCAGCATACATGAAGTTAGAAAATTTCAACGAAGACCCCCATCCCCGCCAAAAGTTTCCACGGCAGATCATTTTTGAAAGAAATTATTTTGCTAAAAGCGGCAAAAATTTTCCGGATTTAATCTTAAAATGAATAGAAAGAATAGAAATAGGGGAATTCAGCCCTGAGAAGTCTGCACATTGTGCGAAGGTGGCTCCAAAAATGTAAATATTAGTATAGAAATAAAAAATTTAAAAAGAACAAAAATCGATCGAAATAAGAAAAATGGGAAAAATCACTAAATCTTAAAATAGAATCCAAATATTTCTATCGAAGCGTGAAAATTTGTCTTTTTACGTAGCTGGCCGTTTTATTTCTGGCGGGGGCAACACCAATCTTCGGGGGACTAAGCCCAAAAAGGCCAAAAATAGTACAAAATAATGTTTAAAAAGTCCTATTTTTCCGATTTTTCCGAATTTGGGGAGGGGGTCAAAATCCCACATTCCCCCCAGAGATACGTTCCTGGTTTATAGAATCGGGTTGAAGTTTAAATTTTTTAAAATTATAATTTTTAATGATAAATTTTATAGTAATTTTAAAATAACAAATCCCCATTTTTTCGGTTTAAAGTACACCTACCGTATCATTCTACAGTATCCCTGTCTACTTAGCGTATTTGACTGTTTTCCTGATAGGTAAACCGATGATAGTCGTAAATCAATCGACAAATCGATAACGGTGCTGCTGATAAAATAATGATAGTAATAATAAATAATAAAAAAATAATAATAATAATAAATAATAATAAAAATGATAAAAATAATAATAACAATAATTCTATACTAGGCGTAGTGTAGCGTACTGTAGCGTACTGTAGTTTAACTGAATAAACTCAATGTTATCATCCCTCGTTCAAAGGGACCGGAAACACGAGCTTAGACGGCACAACTTACAAGCCGTCGTTTTTGACCGACCAGGAATTGAAGCATCTCATATTAGAAGTACGCTTTACACACGAAGTGATTCAAAATACGAAATCTAATGAAAATAATAATTAAATGATGCGTGAAGTATAATTTGTTAGAAATAGCTACTATCATCAGTGTAAACAAGGTATGATAAGCGCTAGGCCAGCAGCTCAAAATTTAGAGGGTAATCGACCGTTCTTATGGAGCTATTTTATTCACCTTCGAATTTTGGTTAAAATGGCAAAAAATCACCGAAAAACGCGAGTTTTTGCCAAAAACGGAGGGTAAGAAATCGCAGGGAATTTTGGGACGGTCGCTTTTGGACCGTAATCTCCCAATCAGACGTGCACAGCATGAAAATTCTGGGGGAGGGTTGAAATTTAAAATGCCTTCTTTGGCCCAAAAAATGCGGACACGCGTCAGAAACATCGTTTTTAGTCGTTTCTGACGATGCTCTATCTTTTTGCAGCGTGAAAACAGAAAAAACTCTGAGAAAACAAAAAAATCTCTGAAAAATCTAAAAAAACTTTAAAAAAATTGAACAAAGTATAGTCAAAACATGAGTGTACGGCGCGAAGCGCCGAAAGTTTGATACTTTTTGAAAAAAGAGAACTCAAAAAACACCTTTTCTAAGAAATTTATGAAGTTTATGAAAACTTGAAAAATCGCGAATTTCGGGGAAGGGTGAAAAAATTTCTGGGGGGGGGGCTTAAACTTCCTAAACCCCTCCTAGATAATGCATGCTCCCCATAATCCCCTGTGCGAATGGCTCAAAATTTGAGGTGGTGGTCTCGGGCCATTTTTTAAGAAGAGGGTGAATGACATCCAATTTTTGGTCAAAATTGCAAAAAAGCACCTGAAAATGGCTAAAAAAAGCAGTTTTTTCAAAATTCCGGGTTGGGTCAAAGATTTTCTGACTTTGGGTGATGGGGGACGACTAACTAGGGGTAGGGGATCCCCCACCTCATCCTCCTGTTACATGTACGCCTATATGTATGATGAGCTGTATTATTATAGAATTGTGGAAATCGTAAGAATACGAATATACTAATCATTAATGTTATTAATAAAATTATTACATTAATTCCATCATCGACTAATAATCAGTATTACTAATTATTCTGCTCGTACATAACATGATCTTTGAAAGGTAAAATTTTGTCACTTATTGATGGATCAATCAGACTATTCACTAAAGTGTAGCATATAATGATTGCTTGTAATATCATTGATACGAGTTATAAGCAAAAAGAAGAGGAAACTGAAAAAATATCAGAACAAAGCATCGAATTAAACTAAACAATTAAAACTAAATCAGAAAGTTCAAATTTGTCAATTTCTATTATTGGATTATTAATTTTCATTAATTTAATATTACAATTTATTAATCTGTTTTATTTCTTATTTCTTAATACAAATATCTCGCCCTTGCTTATTTCTTGCTTTTTTATTTATCCATTTCTTCATTATTTACTATTTAGTTTTACGCTTGCGCTACAATTTAATTATAATTTAATTATAATTGTGGTTTAATAATTTGAGAAAATTCAATTATAATGTAATTTTTAATTTATTTACACATGCTTTACATCGTGAATATTTTGACAATCGTTTAAAAGTCGATAGCGAGATTGTATTAATAATCTTTTATTACCATGATATTTATTATTTATATTTTCGTAACTTACGTTGCATTAAAATTAATTAAATTAATTAATCCATTAATTTTAGGCCGCTAATGGATTTTTGTTTGTTGTGGCTTGCGATACGGGAAAGATTATTTACGCGGCCGATTCTATTCTACCTGTGCTCAATTTGACCCAAGTACGTGTCATAACTATTTTACTGCGTTGTGAAGCAAGCTGGTCATTCAAGTTTACACTACTAAAGTTTGCCTATGTATAGTCTCGTTTTTGCACCGCTCTAACGTGTGCTTTAAACCGAACGTTATAGTTTACACTACCGAAGTTTGCTTATTTATAGTCTCATTTTTGCACCGCTCTAACGTGTGCCTTAAAACGAACGTTATAGTTTACACTACCAAAGTTTGATTATTTATAGTCTCGGTTTCGCACAGCTCTAACGTGTGCTTTAAGCCGAACGTTATAGTTTCCACTACACTGTCGCTTTATTTTTTATTTTTTATACTATTCTAGCGCTTTATTGTGTTTTTATCCAGAGTTTACCCTACTGCAGCAATTTGTTTCATTTTAAAGCGAGTTTTCAAACTTTACACCTCTTACGTCTTCCTCTTTACACTACGCAGAGCGAATGGATCAATAATAATTTTTACGACCTGATTCATCCCGACGATGCGAATAAGGTTCGCGAGCAATTGTGTGCTAACGAAAATATCGCCAATAGTCGTATATTGGACCTCAAAAGTAAGGCTAAATCGATTAGATCATTAATTTAATCAAGTAATTTTATTAATTTGAGTAAATAATTTTTATTAATTAATTAATTAAATTCATTTCAATTAATTTTTTGGTTTTTTATACTCGAAAATAAACGGCAAAATCGATTAAATTATTAAAGCAGCAGATTACTAATATGTGCGTGTACGATACTATATAGTCGGTTAAAATAAATAAATAGTGTAAACTCTTTTTTTTGACATGTTAAGACGTTTACACTCACATAGCTCTTTATTTATTTTTTACGAATTTTATTTTTAATTTCAGTTTATCTGTTGATTTAATTCGATTTAAATGAATTTTAATAAAATTTATTTTTCCGCTCTGGACGGTGTGAACCATTTTCGAGAATGAATTAATGTCAAACTTTGCGCTTTGCTTTATATGCTTATTTTGACTTGGCCTTTTATTATCTCATACAAATTTACTGCTTGGCTAATTTGCTTCCAGTGAATCCATTTCATTATGAATAATTAGCTGATTAGTACACAGCTTATTAAGTACTTACTTAATTAGTTATAGCCATACATGCACAGTATGGGAATTCTGGGGGTTGAAAACCTAAAGTGCCTTTTTTGGGCCCAAAAATGGCCGGTACGCGTTAAAAAACATCGTTTTTTGGCGTTTCTGACGATACTCTATCCTTTTAGAGCATAAAATCATGAAAAAAATTTCGAAAAAGTCGAATAAATTGACCAATATATCGCTTAAAACATGAATATATGACGCGAGGCGCCGAAAATTTGGCGATTTTGAGCAAATAGATAGCCAAAAACCCTTAAAAAGACACTTTTTCTACCAATTTTCAGGTAAGTTTAGGAAACTTTTGAAAAATCGCCAATTCTCAGGGGGGGGGTGAAAAATTTTTTGCGGGGGGTGAAAAATGATTTTGCGGGGGGAGAAACCCCCTCCCAAACCCCCAAGATCATGTATGGTTAAAGCTAAGTATTAAGCCAATAATAATATTCTATTGTTTTGTTAGTTTTCTTTTTATTTTTGAGTCCTTTTTTATTTATTTTTAATTTTTTATTTTTTATCACTTACGCAATACGTATTTATTATTCTTTTCAGCCGGTGCAGTCAAAAAGGAAAGCATTCATCAACGTGAGACTGCGCTTATTTTATTCTTTTTGGTCATACTTTTTTAATGTTAGAAAAATTTTGTCGAAATTTTGTGATCTTTTAATATGTTTATTTATTTTAGTAACTTTCATAATTCTATTAATTTTTAATTTGTATTCTATTTAGATGTTTTCATTTCATTTCATTTTTTGAATGTCTGAGACGTGAACTCACAGTTCTCGCCACGAAATATGAACAATAAAGAACCGATTGAGTTTATTTAGGAACGCTTCACGACCTAATCGCCGGAGACCTAAATAGTATCCTGACACGCTTTACTTAACAAGACGCGGCCTAAACGCTTAGGTCGTACCGTTTACGACTCAGCGCCATACTTGGGCGTGGGGTTGGGGGTATGCAACCCAGAAATCAAAATACCCCACCCCCAGAAAGTAAAATATCTACAGAATTCAATTTTTGATTTTTTTTGTTTTTTTTTCGCATTTTTTTGATACCAACAGTGCTCGATGAGAAACGTTAGAAAAAATGTGTTTTTCGCCATACCCCCATTCTTGAGGCCATTTTTTGACCTTTAAAAAAATTTTGCACTCCTCCCGCCAGAATTTTGGTGCCGCCCACCTATGCTCAGCGCGCGTTCTTAAATCGACGCAGCGCCAACAGGAAGGAAGCGCGCATGTGAATGCCGGAAGCGCGCACGTGCCTGAATATAGAACGGCATTCACGTGCGCGCTTCCGGCATTCACGTGCGCGCTTCCCTCTTGTTGGCGCTATTAATAGCTAAATTGCACTGTCCGCATCGCCAGATTAACGGCTCGATACAGATAAATATCCTTTAATAATAAAAAAGAGATGATAGTGCATTATAGACGGAACGCGGCGCTCGCAACGCATCATCTAATACATATAAATCTGATGATTATAGTGCGTCATGTTTCATGGCGAGCACTGTACGCGCACTGAGTCGTAAAAAGACCTACCTGAACGTTTAGGTCGCATTTTCTCAAAATTAGCTAGCGTTTCGCACTGTTTGGGTCGCGTTTTCTTGAAGTAAAGCATTTGAGGATATTGTTTAGGTCTCAGGCGATTAGATCGCATAAAGGCGTTCCTAAATAAACTCAATCGGTTCTTTATTGTTCGAATTTCGTGGCGAGCATTGTACGTTTTTACTTATATATAATTTTTCATCATGCTTACGTGACGTGAAGTAAATACTGCAAAGTAAATTACGTTATATTATTAAGATTCGCAAACGCTTAAATAAAGAGCGTGATATTTTGAAATTTGGTGTTTTTTCGCTGATTAAAATTTAAACTTTAATATGAATTACAACAAGTTCAGTTGACTGCCTTATTTTTAGAAAGTTACGCGTAATGCATGGACATTATGCAGAATTTGGAAGCTTGCCAAAAATTAATTATTCAGCATTTTCTTTATTATTTAGTTAATTAATATCGTATTTTTTACTTTAAAATGTGCGTGAAAAATTTTAAAAATGATCATTTACGTTTGAGCTTTTCTCTCGTATTTACCGTAGAATTTATTTACTGTAGTGGGTATTCCGAGTCTCGATTTTTCCGTTTTAGTAGTCCATGGCTTGCGAATTTTAGCCGAAAATGGCAAAAAAAACCTAAAGTTGAATGATCTAAAACTTAAAAGTTTTGTCCAAATTTCGGTTTTTGGTTGAGGTTCTTTTGGGTATTTCCTATCCTGCATTACATTCGTATGTGATCATGAGGATTTGGAAGGCTTAAGCCACCCAGGAAGGTTTTCAACTCTCAGAAGTTCTTCACCTCAGAATTGGCGATTTCCTGAAAAAATTCGGAAAAAGGTGCCGATTAAGTATTTTTGCTATCCACTTGCTCGAAAGAGTCATAATTTCGGCTCTTCTTGCCATATAGTCATTTTTAGACTATGTTTTGTCCAATTTATTCGATTTTTTCATTCTTTTTCTAAATTTTTATGTTTTTATGTCCTAAAAAGATGAGGCATCGTCAGAAAGGCCAAAAATGATGTTTTTTAAGGCTATTTACAGTTATGAGCCCAAAGAAAGCACTTTAGAAAAAAATTTGGGTTCCACCACCACCCCCACAGAATTCCCATGCTGTGCTTGTCTGGTCGCATGTATAAGGTTTCCATATGGCCTCTTGCATGCACTAATGACATCATCATTCTGGTCGATTTACTAAAATTTATCAATTTCCTGCCGATTTTCTCTTAGCGGCCGTGCGGGTTCATTTGGGGTCGAGGCGGGGCTTTATTTGCCGAATGCGGTTGGGCCGGGCCTCCGATGACCCCAACGGGAATCAATTGATGGCCCGGTTCCGTAACAGGCGCCCCATCTTTCACCACAACGGCCAACAGTACGCCGTTGTACATTGTACGGGATACGTTAGAAATTGCTTACCTCAGGGTGCGATATTTTCGGTCGTTTTCAGCAGCCATTTTTATTTTTTTTAATTTTATTTAAAATAATTATTTTTAAATTTGATTTAAAAATCTAAATGTTAAAATTTAAATTTAAATTATTAAAAAAACTTTGACAAAATTTGAAATAATTTTTTTCAAATTTAAAACGAAAAGTTAAATCTAGTCTTTGCCTTATTTTTTTGAACCCTAACCTCGTTGTAAACATTCTTTTTTTGCCCTTTTTCAAGCGATTTAATATACACCAGTTGCGAGGCGAATTGAGGGAGATGCCTCCCAGACCTTGCTCAGCGGTTCCACATCCTCGAAAGTTTAAGTTTTACCCCCCCCCATTTGCCGATTTTTTGGGGGGAAAAAAGTCATGTATTTTTAGCATTTTTGAATTTTTTTGTACTGGTTTAGTCGAAAAATAAAACGCGGTTTATACGTGAGTTTTAAAAAAATGGGTCGACTTCTATGTACCAGCCAAGAATATTAAGTCGTGCGTGATTTAATTTTCATCAATTCTTTGTTTTATGTTTTTTGTTCTTATGACCTTGTTTTTTCTAAAGATATAAGGTGGTCGATTTTTTAATAAAAATGATAATAGCTGCCTGAATTTCTAACATTGACACGCGTTCAATTGGTGCCTCGTAAAAACGGTTTTTTTAGCATTTTTGGACTTTAAAAATTAGCTATATAGCCTTTTTGGCTCAGGAAACTAGCTTTATAGCCTTTTTGGACTAAAAATAGCTATCTAGCTCTGTTTCCAGTCGATAAAATGGCTAAATACCCTTTTTAAACTCAGAAGAGACATATATGGCGGGGCTGAAACATTTGTAAGTAAGATTTAAAAATCTGAAATTCTCTTCTAAAATGTATCTAGACAGTTTTAAGGAAGCTTACAAAGGGTCTATTTAAGAATACTGACGAGAATAGCGAAATTTGATAGTTGAAGTGTTTTTGTAGCAAAAATAAAGTCACATATATCACTTTAGGCGATTCAAATTTAGCGTTTTTGCTTTACTTTTAAAGTAGTGACAGAAACTCAAAATCTAATTTATGAATAGGTATTCATTCAATCACAATAACAATAATAATAATAATAATAATAATAATAATAATAATAATAATAATAATAATAATAATAATAATAATAAAATAATATATAATATAATAATAAAAAAGGTAATAATATATAAATAACGTAGTAACATGTTGAATAATGGATGAAAATTATTATTAGTCATTCTATATTAGAATACGTCGTCGAGTAGCCTAGCATCTGCAAATTTTGGGCGGTTTCTAGCCAAATATTCAGTTATTTTGCCGGTTTTTTCAAAGATTGCTATAATTTGCAGCGGGCTTGACCGGTTTTCATAATTTTTTTATCTGGCTACGGTGGGAATAATTCCATCAGCTTTTCATTCGACTTGTTCGATCAAATAATCATATTAAAAAACAGATAAATAAATAAATGAATCTGTAAATAATTAAATAAATGAAGAAGTAAATGACAGACTAACCAACAAAATGAATGAATGAACCGCTTTAAAAATATTAAAAATACATCGGTTATACTTAAAGAATGTTAATAAAAAAATATAAAAAACAAGAATACGTGTGTACATGAATAAATATATAAATATAATTTCAAAAATGTGAATAAATGTAATGTAAAATTATATTAATGCGCAAGAATTGTTCTTACCATTTTTACCAATTATGTACATACGTATTATTACAATCAATGCTGTTATTTGTCATGTCTTTTTATTTTTATTTTTTCTTACTATTCAGGCTTAGAGCACACTTTGGCCGGCTTGCCGACTGATGTAAATAGCCAGATCAATTGTTTAGTGTGCATAGGCAGGCTTCAGTTGAACAGTATGATCAGTTGTCCCGACCTCTCGCAGCCGGTCACAGAATTTGTGACCCGGCACACTCAGGATGGCAAATTTTCATTCGTCGGCGAAGGGTAAAAGAAAAGACCGGATATTAATTTGTGGTCCAAAACCTTTTCTACGACTCATTAATCAGCGTTATGCACATATTTATTTACATTGCAAACTTTTTTTTGGCAAATTTTCTTGCGTGTTGCATAAGACCGGATATTATTTTCTGGCCCAAAATCTTTTCTACAACTTACATAGTAGTCAGGGTTATGTCAATCAAGTTCGCCTTGGAAAATTTTTGGTAAATTTTCTTCCGTCTGACAAAAGACCAGATATTTATTTCTGGTCCAAAACCTTTTCTGCGACTTATCCATCAGCGTTAAGTACATATTTATTAACATTGCAAACTTTTTTTGGCAAATTTTCTTGCGTGTTTACATAAGACCGGATATTATTTTCTGGCCCAAAATCTTTTCTACAACTTACATAGTAGTCAGGGTTATGTCAATCATGTTTGCCACGGGAAATTTTTGGTAAATTTTCTTCCGTCTGACGAAAGACCAGATATTTATTTCTGGTCCAAAACCTTTTCTGCGACTTATTCATCAGCGTTATGTACATATTTATTCACATTGCAAACTTTTTTCTGGCAAATCTTATTGCGCGTTACATAAGACCGGATATTATTTTCTGGCCCAAAATCTTTTCTACAACTTACATAGTAGTCAGGGTTATGTCAATCAAGTTCGCCTTGGAAAATTTTTGGTATATTTTCTTCCGTCTGACAATAGACCAGATATTTATTTCTGGTCCGAAACTTTTTCTGCGACTTATCCATCAGCGTTAAGTACATATTTATTAACATTGCAAACTTTTTTTGGCAAATTTTCTTGCGTGTTGCATAAGACCGGATATTATTTTCTGGCCCAAAATCTTTTCTACAACTTACATAGTAGTCAGGGTTATGTCAATCATGTTTGCCACGGGAAATTTTTGGTAAATTTTCTTCCGTCTGACGAAAGACCAGATATTTATTTCTGGTCCAAAACCTTTTCTGCGACTTATTCATCAGCGTTATGTACATATTTATTCACATTGCAAACTTTTTTCTGGCAAATCTTATTGCGCGTTACATAAGACCGGATATTATTTTCTGGCCCAATATCTTTTCTACAACTTACATAGTAGTCAGGGTTATGTCAATCATGTTTGCCACAGGAAATTTTTGGTAAATTTTCTTCCGTCTGACGAAAGACCAGATATTTATTTCTGGTCCAAAACCTTTTCTGCGACTTATTCATCAGCGTTATGTACATATTTATTCACATTGCAAACTTTTTTCTGGCAAATCTTATTGCGCGTTACATAAGACCGGATATTATTTTCTGGCCCAATATCTTTTCTACAACTTACATAGTAGTCAGGGTTATGTCAATCATGTTTGCCACGGGAAATTTTTGGTAAATTTTCTTCCGTCTGACGAAAGACCAGATATTTATTTCTGGTCCAAAACCTTTTCTGCGACTTATTCATCAGCGTTATGTACATATTTATTCACATTGCAAACTTTTTTCTGGCAAATCTTATTGCGCGTTACATAAGACCGGATATTATTTTCTGGCCCAATATCTTTTCTACAACTTACATAGTAGTCAGGGTTATGTCAATCATGTTTGTCACGGGAAATTTTTGGTAAATTTTCTTCCGTCTGACGAAAGACCAGATATTTATTTCTGGTCCAAAACCTTTTCTGCGACTTATTCATCAGCGTTATGTACATATTTATTCACATTGCAAACTTTTTTCTGGCAAATCTTATTGCGCGTTACATAAGACCGGATATTATTTTCTGGCCCAAAATCTTTTCTACAACTTACATAGTAGTCAGGATTATGTCAATCAAGTTCGCCTTGGAAAATTTTTGGTATATTTTCTTCCGTCTGACAAAAGACCAGATATTTATTTCTGGTCCGAAACTTTTTCTGCGACTTATCCATCAGCGTTAAGTACATATTTATTAACATTGCAAACTTTTTTTGGCAAATTTTCTTGCGTGTTGCATAAGACCGGATATTATTTTCTGGCCCAAAATCTTTTCTACAACTTACATAGTAGTCAGGGTTATGTCAATCATGTTTGCCACGGGAAATTTTTGGTAAATTTTCTTCCGTCTGACGAAAGACCAGATATTTATTTCTGGTCCAAAACCTTTTCTGCGACTTATTCATCAGCGTTATGTACATATTTATTCACATTGCAAACTTTTTTCTGGCAAATCTTATTGCGCGTTACATAAGACCGGATATTATTTTCTGGCCCAAAATCTTTTCTACAACTTACATAGTAGTCAGGGTTATGTCAATCAAGTTCGCCTTGGAAAATTTTTGGTATATTTTCTTCCGTCTGACAATAGACCAGATATTTATTTCTGGTCCAAAACCTTTTCTGCGACTTATTCATCAGCGTTATGTACATATTTATTGACATTGCAAACTTTTTTGGCAAATTTTCTTGCGTGTTTACATAAGACCGGATATTATTTTCTGGCCCAAAATCTTTTCTACAACTTACATAGTAGTCAGGGTTATGCCAATCATGTTCGCCTTGGAAAATGTTTGGTAAATTTTCTTTCGTCTTACAATAGACCAGATATTTATTTCTGGTCCAAAACCTTTTCTGCGACTTATTCATCAGCGTTATGTACATATTTATTGACATTGCAAACTTTTTTGGCAAATTTTCTTGCGTGTTTACATAAGACCGGATATTATTTTCTGGCCCAAAATCTTTTCTTCAACTTACATAGTAGTCAGGGTTGTGTCAATCATGTTTGCCTTGGAAAATTTTTGGTAAATTTTCTTCCGTCTGACAATAGACCAGATATTTATTTCTGGTCCAAAACCTTTTCTGCGACTTATTCATCAGCGTTATGTACATATTTATTGACATTGCAAACTTTTTTGGCAAATTTTCTTGCGTGTTTACATAAGACCGGATATTATTTTCTGGCCCAAAATCTTTTCTACAACTTACATAGTAGTCAGGGTTATGCCAATCATGTTCGCCTTGGAAAATGTTTGGTAAATTTTCTTTCGTCTTACAAAAGACCGGATATTATTTTCTGGCCCAGAATTATTCTTCAACTAGCACATTTATCAGGGTTACGTTTGTATTGTATTGAAATATTTTTGACGATTATCTGGCCCAATAACTTTTAGCGCCAGCAGAAATGCGCATTTGAACATTGATTATAATGCTTTAAATGCGATGCGATGTATTCATTTATTTAATTTTCGTTTACTTTGCGTAATTCTTAATTCTTATGACTAATTTATTGCTAATTAATAATTAATTTATTAATTTTGTGATAAATAATAAAAATAATGACTTAATTGATTACCTAATTTGTACAATTTTAATGTGTAGTTTGAATGTTCACTCTTTTATTGATTGATTTTGTTATTAATTTTATTTAATCTATCAAAAAATTTTAAATCCTATTGGTAAATTTAATTACCGATTTGATTAGTCCTGCCTTTTTTAGAGTCAGCGCGTTGTTAGGATACAAACCGTGCGATTTGCTGGGCAAATACTGGTGGGATGTTGTGCACCCGGAAGACAAAGTCACAGTACAAGAATTATTTGATCAGCGTAAGCCGTTTTTAATATTTATTATAATTTTTTTAAAAAATTGATTGAAATTTTGACTTTTTCAATTAAATGGATTTGTAGCAAAAATTCACTTATGTGTATCCTATTATTAATTTTGAATTGTAATCAAGCCTGTTAATTTTAATGGTTTACTGTAATAATACGATTTACCGTTTTTTATCATTCGTACGGAAGGTCTTAATTTGCTAAATTTATGCATTCAAATGATCAAATGGAGCTGAAATTTAACGCTGCGTTTATGTTTACGCATGATGGTTCGAACCCCGGATTGTTAAATTTTTTTAGTTTTTACAAATTTATTTTTTATTCATCTACGTTTTTAGTTTTTATGATTTAATTGTTTTTTAATTTAATTTTTTCAAAATTAATATGCCGAAAATATGGTTTAGTGTTGAAAACGGTCGATCAAACTATCGTTATAACGTGTCGCTTTCGGACTAAGCCCCAAACCGCGTTGAACGGGGTCAACGGCGATTGGGTGCCGTTCAGGACTCAGGCCTACACTTTCGCCAATCCGTACTCGGAAGAATTTGAATACGTCGTCGCAACGCATATTTGCCTAACTAATTAATTAATTAATCAATTAATTAATTAATTAATTAATTAATTATAATTATTAATCGAATATGTTAATTTATTGTAGTAATAGCCCTCCCGTTGTCATGGCGTCCAGGCCGACGACCGCGGAACCTTCGTATAGGTCGTCCGTATTGCCCAGCTTGGATAATTCGCTTTGCCAGGTATTTTAGAAAAATAATATTTTTCGCTTCAAAATATTTTTTTGAATTATTTTTGAAAAATTGTACTTCGTTTGGTCAGGATATTTAAAAAATTATTGTTTTTATTTATTAATATTATTTTTAAATTATTTTTAATATTTTTGAAAATTACAGGTCGCACAGCCGGGCATTACAAAAATCTTTTTTTGCCTAAAATATATTTAATTGATTTTACTCAGTGTTTTTGTACATGTACAAAAATGGTCCCCAAAAGTCTTTGTACATTTTGTACATTTTTGGGAAAAATCTTTGCCGATTACTAAAAAACCGTGTTTTTTACTATTTTTTCAAAATTGTCATTCGCTTCGCCGGGTATTTAAAAAATTATTTCTTTCATTCAAAATTATTAACTTTCTATTTTTATTCTTTAACTCGTAATTCGCTTTGCCAGGCTGGTTCTTGGATGCCCCAGCGGGCCGACCAGGCGCCGCCGCCCCCGCAGTCCGAGCCATTTCAGGCTTATCATCAAGTCCAGGGCGCTCCATCGGGTAATTCTCATAGACATGATGTATGTAGCAAGGTGGGGCATACGTGTAACGGCTCGAGGTTTCGGATGGGGACCCCGCCGTTTTGAAGGGAGGGGGGGGTTAATGACTTCCACACTTTTGACCAAAAACGTTCGAAAAACACTCTAAATGACCGAAAAATTTTTATAATTTTTAATTTTTTAAAAATTGTAAAAATTATAATTATTTTTTATAATTTTCTAATTTTTTATAATTTTTTAATTTTATAATTTTTCATACCTTATAATTTTTATAATTTTATACCTTATAATTTTGCCAAAAATCTGTAGGTGGTCAAAATTTTTCTGCTTCGGGGGAACGGGGGACAATCAACGTTGGATGGGTTGATCTACCATCCCCCTGTTACTGTATGCGTGGGGTCTTCTGACCTCTCTTTAAAGTCACAAAATTTTTGATCCCCGCTTTTTGGCTAAAAATAGCTTATCGGCCATTTTAAGGTGTTTTATGCCATTTTCGGCAAAAAATTGGAGGTCATTCGCTATCCCCATCCCCCGAAAAATTGGCCGGCTATCCCCCACAGCCAAAATTTTTAAGCTGTTCCTCAACTTCTTTTCTTTTCTTTATAAGTCAAGGAAAAATTGGCTTTTAAGTTGGTCGAATCGCTTTGGGATAATTTAAAGCCGGTGTAAAGTGATTTACACTTAAACGTAGTTTGAACGTAGTTTAAAAAATTTGAACGAATTCGTTTAAATGTAAGCCTCTATAGCACTTTACACTACTCTGCTATAACGCTTAGTTTTTTAAACTTATTTATTTTAAAATTATTCTAAAATGTAGTTCATCCAAACTTGTAAAAATTTCGTTATTATTAAAATTTTTTTTCAATTTTGTGAACTGATAAGCGTAAATTTATGTGAATTAACATCGCTGCGTTTAGTCATTCATATAATATAACGAAAGAAAATGTTAAAGGTCAAAGTTATTACAAACTGAGACCTAAAGGTCAAAGGTTATTACAAACTGAGACCTAAAGGTCAAAGGTTTTTACAAACTGAGACCTAAAGGTCAAAGGTTATTACAAACTGAAAGGTCAAAGGTTTTAACAAACTGAGACCTAAAGGTCAAAGGTTATTACAAAATGAGATCTATAGCACAATTGGTTTAGAATATTATCGCATGCTTGATATTTGCTTTAATGATTCCACAAAGCTGACATTTTTTCGTTCCGACGTGTACATAAAAGTCGATTATTATGACAGTCAGATGATTGAGATATTGATTCTTTCAACACGCTGTAAAACTTCCATTATATACATAACTAAAGATATTATAGTCTACAAAATACATATTAAAAATTAAATATAATTTATATAAAATACAAAAGTTATCAAAAATTTTATCACACGAAACGATTAATTTTGCATATTTGTGGTCCATTCACTTAGTTGTCGTTTCGATTATCAATCTTGATGATTTCTAGTTTATTCAAGCTGTTTTTGTTTTATTTTAATTCCTTTTTTATTGGAGTTGCTTGTTCTTTAATTGATATATTTAATTACTTCATTTATTTATTTAATCAGTTTAGATCCATTGTTGTTGTATTTTCTCATTTTTATATGTTTATTTTTTAATTGTTTTGTCAATAGGTTTACGCATGCGATTTTATTTCGATCTTTTTCCATTCGCATATTTCCTACGATGCTGGCATACTAAAATCAAATAAGGGTGACAGGCACATCTGGGCGTGGGGGGGTTTGGGGGGAAGTATGCACCCCCCAAAAATCAAAATACCCCCCCCCAGAAATCTAAATACCCCCCCTCAGAATTCAATTTTTAAAAATTTTTTTCGTTTTTTTCGCAATTTTTTGATGTAAATGGATAGTGCTTGATGAGAAACGTCGAAAAATGGTGTTTTTATCGCCATACCACCATTTTTAAGGCCATTTTTTGACCTACAAAAAATCTTGCACCCCCAGAATTTTCTTGCTGCCCACGTATGGTGACGGGCGTTTGTGCTGCAGTTTCGACATTCTTTTATTTTTCTATCAGCTTTTGACGCGGTTGGATAGAGCTCGCGAAGAAACGTCGGAAATGGTGTTTTTCACCCCTTACTATCAATTTTTCGGCGTTTTTTCGACCTTTTTACATTTTTTAACCTCAGAACCTCAGAATTTTTTGTCACTGCCCATGTATGTTATTAAGCCTGTGACCATACCTGGACCTGGGGGGTTCGGGGGTATGCACCCCCCAGAAATCAAAATACTCACCCAGTCACCAAAATACCCCCCCCCCTTAGAATGCAATTTAAAAAATTTTTTCTGTCTTTTTCGCAATTTTTAGATGCCAAGGAATAGTTCTCGATGAGAAACGTTGAAAAATTGTGTTTTTTTCGCCATACCGCTATTTTTAAGGCCATTTTTAGACCTTCGAAAGAAATCTTGCACCCTGCCCCCAGAACTTTGTTGACGCCCAGCCCACCTGTGCCTGTGACCCTTGATAGAATTTTCAAAATTTTTTGCAATAATTTTCATTGTGGCAAATTATAGTTTATGCCGTGAACTTGATGTATCATTGTCGATTAAGAACTGTACAACGTTCACGGGCAGCAGCTTCCTCCTCACGCGGTCATAATGGCTCCTGCCGGGGCTGCGGAAAATGTGCCGCCCCCTCCGGCGTATCACGTGACCGGGGCGGCGGCCTATCCGGCGCCCCGGGGCTCTTTAAGCGTACTACCTCCCGATCAGCATCCCAACGCCTCCGCGGTCGACTGGAATGCCGCTTATGCCGCTGACGTAAGCGTACGGTAGGAAATTTGGCAAGGTGCCAATCGGGGCCTACCCTAGAATGGAAAAAAACTAAATGGAAGCTAAAAATAACAGATGAAAATCGAAAATTTTCCCATAAAGTGTTGAAGCTAGACGTGTTTTTTTTGGGTGGGGGTTGCAGTGTTTTTTGTATTCGGCAAAGATACAAGAATTTGCATGTACAAAATGTGTACAAAAAAATGTGACCTTGTACAAAAAAAACGCTGGAGTTGACCCCCCCCAGAATGGTAACTGACCCCCTCCCCCGCAAAATAGCTGCGAACCCTAGAATTCCGATTTTTTGTAAAAGTTCGTATGTGTGCCTTTTTAAGCGTTTTTGGCTCAAAAATCTCAAATTTTCGGCGCTTTGCGCCATACACACATTTTTTGACAATATTTCGTTCAATTTACTCAATTTTTTCATTTTTTCGAAATTTTACGTTTTCTATGTTTTGGAAAGAACGAGCATTGGCTGAAACGTCAAAAAACAGTGTTTTTGACATGTACCCATCGTTATTTAGCCCAAAAATTTTTTTTGTAAATTTCCGGGCCTAATCCCCGCCTGAATTCTTAAACTATATATGCATGTACAGATTGAAGCTCGCCAGAAACGGCGAATCAATGCAATTTTGACACTATTTATGCGTTTATATATGTTTTTTAGGCACTTATGGCCCGAAAAAGCTTTCTGTCTGACCCCCCCTCCCCAAATCGGTCTTGCTGCGCATCTCAGATCTGATCTGGACCATCTGAAGTAGTCAGGCTGTTCTGGAGGTGTGGCCCTGGCCAGAGAGCTGATCTGGCCTGAAATGCACCTTAAATCGCTAAAAACGTCGAAAGTTAATAAAACTGCCTTAATTGGTCCATTTAAAACGTTTCGCAGGGAAATTGAGAATCCTTTCTATTAATTTTGCATTATTTTCCCGAAAAATTGTGTTTCCTTGTTTAGGATGACACCCATAAAATTCGTCACGTACTCTGCCTGATCTGACCCCCCCCAAGAAGCTGAAATTTATTAGCAGAACGAACCCATAATAATATTTTCTCTTTCGCTTCTCCCGCTTTGAATTTTCGGCCTATATTGACCTCTGAAAATTTTAGACCACGAATTCGGGCTCCGCGTACTTGTACAGCTCCTTACCAATCAATATTTTTATAAAAAAATTGATAGGAAAAATAATAAAATTTATCTTGTTATAATAAACCTAAAAACAGGTCGAAACCGTTCTTCTCTCGCTTTGTCTCGCATATAAATAAAACTGAACATTAAAGCTTTTACTTAGACGTCACAGTACCTTATAGTTATAAAATACGTACAAACTCTAGCAGGTGAATTTTTGCATTCATTTTTATGGACTTTAATTTAAATTTAAAAAATTAGCAAGTAAAATTTGATGAGCTAATAAAAATGTTTCTTAAATAAACGACTAAAGGCCTAAATACAAATGAGTGAATTTAAATAAAGAAGCGTGCGCATGAATAAACATATTTAATTTAGGTTGATAATGCATATCAAATTATTAACCAGTACATTAATGCGCTGCACAGTTTAAGATCATTCATATTGGATCCGGTCCGGATCCGGATCCGGAAGTTTTGTAAACGTGGATCCGGATCCGGAAGTTTTGTAAACGTGATCGATCCGAAAGTAGGATCCGGATCCGGAAGTTGTAAAATTAGGATCCGGATCCGGATAAATTGAAATTGAGGATCCGTTTCATCACTAGAGCGTACCGATAAAATACTTGGGTACCCCCAACATACGAGCCCCCTACAGCTATGTATAATGGAACACTTCTAGGAGGTGCGGTTCTTTTAAAAGAAAGATTATAAAAAATTCGATGCGGGTGTTTTTTGTTTTTCATTAAATTGAATATTAAGGTTGTAATGAGTGTAGTGTGTAAAGTTTTTGCATAATGTTATATCGTATAGGAACTTTTGATGGTTTTTTAGCCACCTTGTTCACAACTCAGTCGTAAATGCCTCGTATAATTTGATGGTATAGACTTGTAGAGAATGAAATTATTTGAAAAAATCATGTTGTTGTTTTTCGAAATTCGCATTAGTTCTCGAGAATGTAAAGAGTGCAAAAAAAATGCGAGTGCAAAGACAGATTTTGGTCGCGGTTTTTACTTCTTTCGGTCTGCCAATAGCTCCGGTTATGATTCATAAAAAAACTTTTTTGATTCAAATGTACTAGGACCCAAGGGCTATGTATCTTTGGCTTACCTGCAAACTGTTTTACACTAAATACGGAGTTATATTTAGGGGTTTAAAGTTTACACTCTAGTGGACAGCGTAAAAAACGGGGTTTGTCTCAGATTTTCCCGCCAACTCCTTCGCTTGTAAGTCGAACAAGTCGAATAGAACAGAAATAAAGTATCGAGTTGTTTCTGGAGGTTTAAAGTTCAAAATTGAGTTGTAACATTGAACGAAAAAAACACGTCTTTTCTCTTTTTTGATTAGTTAATATCTCAAATCGCATGTGAAACAGAAGTTTTTAACACACAGACGTACTAAGATTCAAATGCTACAAACTGGCCTAAACCGAATTTATTTACACGCGATGGGGAGTAAGCTTCAGAGTTTTAAAGTTTACAATGGGATGGTTAGTGGAAGAATACGTTTTTGTCCCTTTTTTGTTCAGCGTTCTTCCCGTTTAAAAGTCGGGATAAGTCGAATAGGATAAAAATCAAGAACTTTTAAAAGTTTACGTGTCGCAGCTAATTGTGTTTATTTACATCTTTATTAAGCTTTTTCGGGAGGTGTAAAGTCAAAACTCGGAGATTTTAAACGTATTTCTGTCTTGTTCTTTTTCTGCCAATTTCTCCGGTTATGTGTCTGTCTGGACATGATTACAAGTCTCAAAACGTACATACCAGGGATCAAATGTCATACGTTAGTTGGGCGCATTTGTTTACACTCAACAGTGGTGTGATGTGGTTTACATCTAATATTCATTTGTCTTCAGACCATTAATTTTTGTTCTAAAGCGTTGCAAAAGCTCAATTTTTTCAAATGTTCCATGTAACGCTAGGGTTACGAATCTGACTGTAAGTGTTCTTTACACCCAGTAGTTGCGTAAAGTATACGCTGAAAATATTTGATCTGTTTTAATAAGGTAAAAGGTGATGATGCTTAAAAATATAATGCTGATGTTCAGAACAATATTGTTTTCCGTGTTCTCGGACTGCTGTCATTATTGTGGCATGTTACCGTATGTGTTTACTGACTGATTTACTCAAATCATGCTAATTAAAAGTACGGTACTAGCAAAGAAAAATGCTCCAATGGAGCAAAAAGGACGAATTTACTTGGAACTGCGGATTATTAAAGATATAAAAGGAGGGGACTAGGGAAAAGTACCTGTGCGATCAAAAAATTCATAAGAATCTGCTAAAAATCGGATTTCTCTAAACAACACAAAAATCGAAGTTCTTATATTCTGCGGCCTCTGAAAAAAATGAAAAAGAAGGCGACCCCTCAAAAAACTCTTCACTAGTGTTTGGTGAAGAGCTTGGAAGGAATCCTTGGCCTGTGTAAAGTAGCCGATTCAGCTTGATATCAGTCCCACATTTTCATGGCGATATTTAATCAATATTCAGTTAAACGGCTCCATAGGTGAATTATGACATCCGTATCATGCTGATTATTATGGCTGTGCAGTAACACGTGTTATGCTAGCGTGACGAGATGACGTAGGTAGTACACTTTCTCCTGCTTCTGCATTTTTACGTATATGATCTATTAAAATTTCCGCTCTATCGTTATGCGCTATTGCATTTACTTGCACGGTTATCTCGCTCATTCTACTTGCGCCATGTGTTCTAAATTCTTTAGTGCTAACCTGTTTGCGCCTGTTTAGTGCCTTACAGCGCATCAATATATTTGTAAACGGGAAGATTTGACGTTTTCTTTAATAAGATTGATTAGTTTGATGTTTAAAGAATAAAGTATTGTGTTATTTATTTCTCAAACTGAGGCCACAACCGTACATGGGCAGCAAGGAAATTCTGGGGGTCTGGTTGGGTGAAATCACCAAAAATATTACTAAAAATATAATTCTGGGGGCCTACGGTGATCTGTGGGGGTTTTCCATCTTCTGGGGGTGCAACCCCTGAAACCCCTTACGCCCACTTGTGGCCACAACTGCCTTCTGTAGGCCGCAGAATATACTTCGATTTTTGTGTTGCTTAGAGAAATCTGATTTGTAGCAGACTTATGATTTTTTGAGGGCATAGGTGACTTTCTTCTAGTCCTCTCCTTCTATGTCTTTAATAATCCGCAATTCCAAGTATATTCGTCCTTTTTGTTCCATCAGAGTTCGCTAGCAAACATAATGAATTAAATAAATTAATAATATAATAATCTAATCTTATTTAATTTTTAAAATTTTTTCAGCATTGTTTTTAGGCGCTTTCTATGCCCTCCTCATCTCAACAGTACGGTGGCGTCGCGCCGTCGCACGCCGAATGGTGGAACGGTGGCGGTGGCAACGTTCATGCCGTCTATGGCGACGCCGCTGCCAGCGGCAGCGGCGGCAACAACGATGCGGGCGTTCAAGCCGTCCACCATTACGCGATGGATCCAAGGACGCTTTGACGCGTTAAGGCGATTATCGATTTTTCTCGTCTTTGTACGCAAATCGAAGGCCTAATAATGTATCGCACTAGCACGATTAATTAATTAATTGATTTATTTAATAAGGAATTAATCAATTAATTGACTGATTGTTTACGTAATTAATTAATTAGTAACAATCAATTGCTTATTTGACTTGTTAAGTGATAAAGATTGAAAAAAATTTAGACCATTCAGAAAAATCTGCTTTAACTCTTCTAGATTGTTTTAAATTCTCACTTTATTTACACTCGCGTTTGTGTACGCAAATATCCTTTTGTTTTAGCGCCTGTGATTTACGTACCTAACTTGTGATACCGTACGCCATTGTGAATTCGATTGTGTGGCTTTAGGTCAGTTTTTCAATTCAAACAAATTTTTGTGCATTACCTCCTTCCTATGTAGCTGCGTTGTTCAAGAATTTAGTCGTAATGCGTTTGAAATAGTAAACGACATCTGGAAGCATCCAGTTTGTGCCAAAATAAGCAAACGTTGATAGGAAATCGTGATGCAGTTCTCTTATTTGGATAGCAATAGGTGTCTAATGAGGTTTAATAGGTGGTGCAAAGTTATGATACTTGGGGTACGAGCTCTATGAATTGTGGTACCTACTGCAAGAAGCGAAGTGCGTTATAGGTTGTGTATACCTACTGCTACATCAGAAAATTTTGTATTCGTTACAAAATATGTATGCGGGATCCCTCAGACAAACAAGCGTGGCTTCTAATTCGAGTTGCGATATATGTGTAGTGTTCCGATTTATAGTTCGGTCATACGTTTTAAAACCGACAATAAGCCGACAGACAGATTGCGAGTATAGCATTGATATAATATGTGATTATCATAACCCTCGGCTTATTCTCGATAAAAATTAAAATTTATGCACTAAGTTGTGTGAAACAGACTTAAGTCTGCAAGCATGATTTAGATAGCAGTATGTACAGTAGTGTGCAAAAGTTTAGGTACACATTAAAAACGTGGTTAATTATTATGCGCAACTTTAAATGTCTATATTTACACGACCAAAACAGTTTACATCGAGTTTAAAGTAGCGTCTAAGACAGCTTTATCTGCTGATTTCAATCATGTAAGACTTATTCAACGTGGTTAATCAGTTGCCGATTTATTATGGGTCGAAAAAAGCTATTTCGCCTACAATGCGTGCTAGGATAGTAT
Source organism: Mermis nigrescens (assembly GCA_036768485.1). Classification (NCBI taxonomy): domain Eukaryota; kingdom Metazoa; phylum Nematoda; class Enoplea; order Mermithida; family Mermithidae; genus Mermis; species Mermis nigrescens. The sequence continues at coordinate 6,907,976 of JAVLUZ010000160.1, forward strand.
CCATGTCCGAAGACAGTAACTTGTCTGTGCGAGTCATCGCGGAACGACTGAGCATTAGTCTAAATGCAGTGCAGAATGCCCTAAAAAGTACAGACTTTCGGGGTCTTACGATGATTCTTCACGTTCTGGGCGACCTCCAAAAATTACTCGGCGTCAATTGCATATTTTGAAACGATTGTCACTAAGTGATAGAAGAAGGACTGCTCTGGACTTAAAAAATGAACTAGCATTAGGCGGTGTTAGCGTTTATCGTACTACAGTTAATGCTAGTTCATTTTTTAAGTCCAGAGCAGTCCTTCTTCTATCACTTAGTGACAATCGTTTCAAAATTGCAATTGACGCCGAGTAATTTTTGGAGGTCGCCCAGAACGTGAAGAATCATCGTAAGACCCCAAAAGTCTGTACTTTTTTAGGGCATTCTGCACTGCATTTAGACTAATGCCCAGTCGTTCCGCGATGACTCGCACAGACAAGTTACTGTCTTCGGACATGGATACTATCCTAGCACGCATTGTAGGCGAAATAGCTTTTTCGACCCATAATAACTCGGCAACTGATTAACCACGTTGAATAAGTCTTACATGATTGAAATCAGCAGATAAAGATGTCTTAGACGCTACTTTAAACTCGATGTAAACTGTTTTGGTCGTGTAAATATTGTCATTTAAAGTTGCGCATAATAATTAACCACGTTTTAATGTGTACCTAAACTTTTGCACACTACTGTACATGTTAAGCATTGATGTAAAGTGAAATATAAAATTAAATAATTTTCGCAAGTTATATCCGTAGCACAATTAAATAATGCATTTTTGTTTACTGTCAAATTCCAGTATAAATCGATCGACGTCAAGGTTGGGTTTGGCTAAACTTAAGAATATGGTACTAGTGATCGACCGGGGCCCCGGCAATCCCCGGCCATTTTTAAGCATACCCGGCCGGGGCAAGGTCGAAAAATGGCCGGGGCCGGGGAAAAATCCAGTGTAATTCGTATTTTGAACAGGCTTTGATACTGGCACTTATTTATCAATGAGCAAGTGTTAATTTTGAGAGCTGTACTGATTAGACCCTATGTATACTTACTTAATCCTTAATATAACTTTGCTGCTGTGTATAAATGAGCTTTTACAGAATAAAAGTTCAGGAAGTTAAAAAGAAGTTTGAAGGTGCCGAAATTATTTTGACCCTCATTAGAGGAACGCTCTGATACGATATTCATTCAATGGCGAAAAAACGAGCTAGTGATCCGAAATTCGATCTCGAGTCGTGCGGCAAGTGCAGAGGTCATGTGGACGACGATGCAAAGGCGCTTCGCTGCGATTTTTGCGACAAGTGGTTCCACGCTGGTTGCCTTGGCCTGACGGACGTTCAGTTCAACGTTATGGCCGATTTGGATCAATTGTATTTTTGCCCCATCTGTTTGCCGATGGGGAAACGCATGTTTTCGCTCGAATCTAAGCTCACTAGCTTGGAAAACGGTTCGCTTCATTCGAATCTACGGTTACAAGTCGTCTCGACAAGCTGGCTGATCTGGTCACGAAAAATCCTGCTCCGAACAATCTAGCCGCTGTCCATCCATCGATGCATCTCAACAAGATGGTCATTAGTGCTGTTCGTGATACGATGGAAGCCGAGTCAAAAAAGACCACTGTCGTCCTGGAAAACTTCGCTCCGATCAATCAAGACGAGAAATTGGACGATGATGTCAAGCGTTTTGCCTCACAGACCGGTTTCGACACGACAAAACTCGTCAGCATCCGTCGGTCGGGCCCTGTCATCGTCTCGAGGAAGGACAATTGCGATTTGCCACGGATCCTTAAGGTAAAGTGTGATTCCGAACAATCAAAGGCCGAATTGATCCGTTGCGTTTCAAAATTTTCTGATCGAGGCCGTCGATCGAAGGTCTATGCTAGACCTGATCGCACTTGGCAACAGCGCGAAACCCTTCGCCATTTGAACGCTGAATTGGCTGAAAAACGGGATTCGGGCGAGATGAATTGGTTCATCAATCGTAATTCTTATGAGTTGAAGCAGTTTAAGCGTCTTTTGCCTCGCCCTTAGGGAGTTCACGCCCCTACTGTTCCTGTTAAAAAGCTAAATTCTAAGAAAATCAATATCAACTGTGTTTTATTTAATGCTAGAAGTTTGCAAAATAAGATATCTGAATTTCATGCTCTACTTTCTTCAGAACGTTATGATTTAGTGTTCGTCTCTGAGACATGGTTACATGATCATATTTCTGATGGCCTTATTTGTCCATATGCAACTTATTCTGTTCACAGATGTGACAGAATTGGCTATAGGGGAGGAGGTGTCGCACTCTTTTTCAAGAAGTCCCTAAAAATCAACAATGTTTCTATTGTGGAAGAATTCTTGTGTCCTGAAGTATTAGTTTGTGATTTTCACTTGTGTAAAAAATCTGTCAGATTCATAATGTGTTATCGTCCACCCCAATATGACTCAGAAATCGCTAATAAGTTAAGTAAATTATTTGAACATTATGTCGAAAATGCTCAAAATTGTATCCTACTAGGTGATTTTAATTTGCCTGATTTGAATTTGAATATTATTTCTGCTTATAGAAACCCTGTGACACAAGTATTTTATGATTGTTTTGTCAATCTTGGTCTTATACAATTATCTTTTGATCCAAATAGAGATGAAAATATTCTTGATCTAATTTTGTGTACTTCCAGCAATCTTGTCTTCAATGTATTAACTACTGAACCTTTCTCTAATAGTGATCATTGTAGCATTGAGTTCAGTTTACCTGCGTCTGTAGTACCCAACCAAACTTCCCTTGAGTATGACTTTAGAAAAGCGGACTATGCATCTATCGAGATTTTTTTAGCCTCTATCGATTGGCACCTCTGTTTTACCCATTGCATTAGCATTAACGATTTTTATGTTGTTTTTCTTGACATAATTAATGAGGCTATATATCGATACGTTCCCTTTAAGCATACTGTGCATAAAAAATCACTGCCAAAGTCGTGTCGTAAATTGCAAGTAATTAGAAAGGAACTTTGGGAAAAGTATACAAAGAGTCGTTGCCCTGTTATTTTAAGCAAGTATAAGAAGATTACTAAAGAAATTAAATTTGCTTTGAAAGATCTTTTCACGAGGGAGGAACGTAAGCTTTTAAATTCTCGAAATGTAAAAAATTTTTATTCTTTCGTAAATGACCGGTTAAGAAAGACAAAGTCAGCTTCAATATTAATGTGTGATGGTAGGATGATAGATAATGATTTTGAAAAAGCTAATGCTTACAACTCTTTTTGCGAGTAATTTTGTTATTGACGATCTTGTTTCTCCCCATTTCGCAAACAGAGTCAAAAGTGATGCTCATCCTCTCTTCTGTAAAATTTGATGTTCTGACTATTTCTGAATCCATAAGTAGGCTTAAGCCCACTTTGTCGCTTGGCCCCGATGGCTTGTGTGCATATTTTATTAAAAAGTTGAAAACAGTGTTGCTCTCACCTTTAGAAACCATCTTCAACGTTTCTTATCAAAGTGGAAAGATACCCGATTTTTGGCGAAAAGCTGTTGTGATCCCAGTTCATAAAAAGGGGGATATGTCATCAGTTGATAACTATCGTCCAATTTCCTTATGTTGTGTTTCTTGTAAATTAATGGAATCTATAATGAACATGTCCTTGCTTTCTTATCTAGAGAAGCAAAATCTGCTAAGTGAAAAACAGTTTGGTTTTAGAAAAAATAGATCATGTGCGTTACAACTTGTTGAGTGCAAAAATCAGTGGACCAAATTTCTAGATGAGGGAATTCCTGTTGACATTGTCTACATTGACTTTTGTAAGGCTTTTGATACCGTGTCACACAAAAACTGCTAATTAAGTTGGCATCTTATGGACTGAACAAACTCTCTTTTAATTGGATCGAAAATTTCTTGACTAATAGATCCCAAGTCGTTAAAATTAAAAATTCTTTATCTGATTCCATTCCTGTTACCAGTGGCGTGCCCCAGGGTAGTATACTAGGTCCCACACTTTTTAAATCTTCATTAACGACTTATGTGAAATGCGCCAAAACAGTAATTTTACTTTGTTTGCTGACGATATCAAACTTTGGAATCTATCATCCAATTTCATGACACTTCAAGCTGACATAAATTATGTGCATGAGTAGGCCAATACATGGCAATTAAAAATATCACTTAATAAATGTTTAGTTCTATATCTGGGTAGTTCAAACCCTAGGCATTCTTATCACATAAATGATTTCTATCTTTCTACTGACACACTTTGTGTAAAAGATTTGGGTGTTTTTCTGAATTCTAATTTATCGTCCAGATCTCATTGTGAATATATTGTGAAAAAAGGCATGCAGTTAAGCAATCTGATCTTGCGTAGTTTTATTTCTAAAGATAGATTATTACTTGTTAAGGCCTTCATTACTTACGTTCGACCAGTGCTTGAATTTTGCTGTGTTTTGTGGAGTCCTTACCTGCTGTGTGATATCACCTCCGTCGAACGGGTTCAAAGAAGGTTTACGAAACGAATTTTTAGTGATAAAAATTTGACATATGCTGAAAGATTACACGAACTTGGTCTGGACACTCTTGAGCTAAGACGCCTCCATAACGACCTAACATTAGCCTTTTCTATTATCAAATGTAAAGCTCTTCCTTTCAAGGATTTCTTCACAATTAATTTAAATTCTAATCGAGCAGCAAATTCTTGTAAACTTCTCGTCAATCATGTAAATAAAAATTGCAGAAAATTTGATTTTTGTAATCGAATAATTCCTATCTGGAACTCTCTACCTGAACAGATTATAAGTGCTCCAAATAGACACGTTTTTCTGACTAAACTTAAAAGATTAAACCTTTCTAAATTTCTTAAAGGGGCGTAAGTAAGAGCAGTTTTTTCTATTGCCTTTACGTTTACCCTGCTTCGTCATACTTAATTTGTTTTGTCTTTCATGTATTTTCATTTTCGTTCATTCGTCCTATCCATGTATGTTAATATTTTCTTTTGACTTAGCGAATAAATGTTGTTGTTTGTTGTTGTTGTTGAAAACCTGCATGTTTTCGATTCCTCCACTTGACTTATTTAGACTAAATGCTACTTTTAACCACCGTTTTTTTCCTACGATTTGGTTCACAATGTGAACCATACCTAAACTTTTTTTCCACATTTCAAATTTTGGTTCACATTTTTTGGGGTCTAAAAACGTTCAAAAACGGGTCGCTCATGATAAAAAAAGCCATTTTTTCTTAGAAAGTCCATCTTACATATAATTGTGGCACCTAAGACGAATCTTTGATATATTTCGATCAACGACAGAAAATGAGTAAATGTAGCTAAGCACAACAAAGAATAAATCAAAAAGAGCAAAGATTTTATTCAAATAAGCAAAAATTATCAACGAATAAAATTCAAAAACCAATGACTGATAAAATTACGAAGGGCTAAAATTCATCCATGGCTAGAAAAGCATCATAATTTTCGTTGGTTTCGTCCAGCCGTGGAAGATCTGTAACAGCAACAGATAATAAGATGCCCTCATTATGAGACGAAAAACAAGGTGAACACAATGGAAAGAGAAAAAATAATGCATGCAGATTGTTAGTAAAATTCAAAGCAGAAGGTAAAAAACAAAACAATACCAGCAGAAGAAACCCAAATCATAAGAATAAGATACAGATGAATCAGTGGAAGAGAAATTGTATGTTGTCAGCTCATGCATAAAGGTGTAAGTATATCAAACACTATGTTACTGAATAAGACACAAAAGCCAAGACTAATATTAAATAATGCACACGTTCACAATATGTACATAATGAACGTTCTGCATACCTTTCGCTTTCGACTAACTGCACGACCAAGAGAATAAATCGTTTGTCTGAAATATTCCCTGACGGCAGGCCCATAGTCAAACTCGGCAAAATTAGTAGTCGACAAACGCAACCTCATCAACATCTCTAGCTGTTGTGGTAATATTTTGTTTCGATTTTTAGTGCATATGCGATTCATCAGCGAAAATCCACGTTCCACTGTCGCGTTCTGGGCATTAAAGCAGTTCACTATAAGGAAAATAAGAAAAAATATAAGCATAGCATACATGGGAAAAAATAAATATTTTATACATGTATACATAAAGCTTAGAAAAAACTATTTGACTGCTCCTTCCTAATGGATTTTGAAGCTTTTTAGAATAAATGGAGCTTTCAGAATTACTAATTTTGCCACAAGAAATTTGTTTTTTTCACGCTGCCTACTTTTGAAAAAGAATGTCTACTTTATCTTAGTGCAGAAATAAAGCATGCCAGGTTTACAAAGACAAAAAAAACAAAACCAAATAAAAATGTGTGTCCCTTGGCAAATAAGTAGTTCAAAATAAGAATTTTCTACTTTTTGAATCATTTTCATCATAAAAAAATAATGAAGCAAAAATTTATAAGATGTTTGCACCCTGTAGTCACCATATGTACATGCACATATGGAGGGATGCGAGGGGTAACCCCCACAAAAATAGTATATACCTACCTAAAAACTCAATGTACTGCAGTAAAAATCCTGGATTTTACACCTCCCTGACCTCAAAGATCTCAATTTTACCCCTCCCTGGACAACCTAACCTTATGCATCTATGGTAGTCAATAGTCACTTACATACGTAGCACAGCTTTCCAAGATTTGGGAATAAATCCAAATTATGGCAGCCGATTGACACAAGCTGCTTCCATGTTGGTATAGTATCATTCATTGGGTTCATGTAGTTGAACTAAAAAGGTCATAAACTATTACATTTATATACATATACAATAGTACAATAGTGTTTCCATACAGGTAAAAAAAGACCTGTGCAAATAAAAATATTGATGTATTTTAATGCATGCAAACACATTGTTTTTCACTGACTCAAGGTTTCATTATAAAGATTTAGATTGGCAAATTTTCTGTAGTTTTTCTTAAATTTATTAGATTTAAAACATAAAAAATTATAACCTTAAAGAGATTCCATTCAGATAATAACTCCCGCAGTATCCTTGTCATCTAGGAAGATTTCTTCCTCCTCAGCTTCAATATTATCTCCAGTAGCATTTGAATGACAGTCAACATCATCCACTGGCAAGGAATTACTATCCATAGGCGTGAAATCATTGTTGTCCGTAAGCATAGCATCCTCTTCCAGAGGTAAATTATTGTCTGCAAGCATGGAATCACCATCGTCTAGACCTTTAGAACCACCATCATCTACAACTAACTGCTCTGTAGAAAGGTCAACACAGTCACTGGACAGTCTCTTTGACGTTTTTTTGTAAAAGTCTGTAATTCTACATGCCATAATAAAGCAACAATATATTCAAAATTAATGCAAATTTGAAATGAATAATCGAATATGGTATTTAGAGTGCAGCAGAGATAACGCTTATTACATTAAACTTGAGCCGCTAAATGTTGAGTTGCCATTGTTGAATTAAATGGGCATTTATCCTCCATGTGAATCATTGACGTTTAAATAAATTATCGAGCAAGGTATTTGGAGAATGCGAATTGTCGTTTAAATAAATCGTCGAGTATGGTATTTTGAGGGCACCAGAGATAATCGCTTATCACAATTGCAGCCTTAAATATGCAGAAGGTTACCAGCCAGACCATAAATTTACATACCTAAACACATTTGGTCAAACAGCAAATGAGAATGAGTAAGAAAGAAGTGCCATGTGGAGACGTTGTTAAGACAAATTTTGTGGGGTTGATAAGTTTTTTCTTATTTTTCCAGAAAATCAAACTTTGATTAGGTACCTACCTAAATCAAATCACCGTTTTCAAATCTAGAAAATCAGAAAACGCGCAAAATATCAGCTTCATAGAAAGGGGATTAAAAAATTATTAAAAGTCTATTAGAGATATAGACACTTTCTTCAGTTAGTTGTTTACGTAGGTATACTTAAGTAACCTATAGTCAAGAAAACGCATTGGTCCCTTAACCCAAATGTGGAAAAAAATCGGTGGTTTCAAGTTGGTCTATTTACCCTAAAATCTGTGCTGGAAATGCGTATTTTTCATCTGAGACAAGTTTTCTAGAGCAAACTAATAAAATAGCAGCAATTGGTGCGGCGCGGCGTGAATGTGAATGTGAATTAGTGATCGACCGGGGCGACTTTTTGGCCGGGGCCGGGGCGGTACCGGGGCTGGAAAAATCCGGCCCCGGCCCGGGGCCGGGGCCGGGGCCGGGGCTGGCCGGGGTCGGACAAGGAAAATATTATTGCATGACACATACTTGGGGTGGGCATAGGAAAAGAAATAATGAGCGACTGCTCCATTCAGTAGTAAATGGCTAGCGCAAAGTTAGGTGCGCCTTTTCATATCAAGTTTTATTACTATTTATGTCACAAGAAACAAATTTAGTTCAGTGTCTCATTGTCTGAATCATCAATAAAGTCATGTCGCTACTATTAGCACACTCTATATCATTTGAATCTTCGCTACTGCTACTGCTGCTGTAGCGATTGGATGCAATAGGTATTGGATGTAATAAATGAGACATCACACATTCCCATAAGGGGGAGGGGTATAACCCCTCAGGGTCCAAGACACAAGTCACCGTCGGACGATTTTTGGTGAAAACCTTTTGAATTTTTTGAACTTAATTTTTTAGTATGGCAAAGTGTACCTATCTATTAGAATTTCACGAAGTGGTACATTATTTTAGAATGTGAGCTAGAGTAAATTGAGAAACTATCACAATAAATCATGCATGTAATCGCTTAAAATTTTATGAGGGTCCCTCAGTATACATGTAACGGCTGGAAATCTAGGATAGGGGTCCCTCGCCATTTTTAGAAGGAGGGGGTTAGCGACTAAATCAAAAATGGTAAAAACACATAAAAATAGCAAAAAAAGCGCAGGTTTTTGCCAAAAAATGGGGAGGGTGATCAAATATTTTCTGACTTTCAAGGAAGTTCGGGGCTTCAAAGCGTCGATGGGGGGGTGGCCCAAACCCCTGTAACTTGTATATTTCTCGGCCATTTTCAGGGGAAGGGGGTACGCGGCTCCATTTTTACAGCCGCTTACCCCCTGAAAATCTTTAAAATAATAGAATTTGCAATAAGGAATTCTACACCTTTTTACAGTTTTTTTCTCCAAAAATCTTTGTACATGTACAAAGATGGTCCTGAAACGTCTTTGTACATCAGCAAAAATCTTCGCCAAATACAAAAAATTGTGGTTCTAAATGTGATAATTCGGCCTGAATTTAGTTGATAATATTAGTTTGGCGCGAAGTGCCGAAATTTTTATGAGCTTTTGATGGAATTCACACATAAAACTCGACTGAGAAAGCTAAAACAATTTGTACTACAAAATCAGAAATATTACAAAAATTGTAATATGCGAATTAAATCTTGTAATAAGCAACACTGCGCTTAGAATGGAAAAATGGAAAAATGTCAAATATTCAGAAACCCAAAAATTAGCCAAATACACTACTAAAGGTCGAATATGTTCTACCACATCGAAATTGTTACTGTACCATATTAAAGTATACAAAAATTTGCATGTACAAAACAGTGTTTTTTTGTATCCGCCAAAGATTTTTCCCGATGTACAAAGACTTTTTCAGGACAATCTTTGTACATGTACAAAGATTTTTAAGAAGATAAAAACTGTAAAAAGGTGGTAAATTCGAAAAAATTTTCGGCACTTCGCTCCGATTTGAAAACTTGTCTGTCCTATATATCTTTAAAAGGGCAAAATTTGTACATATTTAGAATGGAAAAATGTCAAATTTTTAGGCGCTTTGCGCCGTTTTGAGACAATTTTAGTAATTTTTGGCGTTAGAAACCCAGAAATTAGCTAAAATATACAATCAAAAGTCAAAAGACCCTGTTTTACCACACTAAAATCGCTACTGTACCATATTATAGTAAGCAAAAATGTTTGAAAATATATTTATATAATATAGCTACAAAAAATTTGTTAGCTCATACAAAGACCTTTTCGGAGATCTTTGTACAAACACAAGAGGCTCGTACAACAAAATAGAGTCGGCTAATAATAGTCCACCACTTAATTTTCTGGTCCTCCAATTTGGGATTTCATCCCCCCTCAACATTGGACCTTAGGAAACTATTTGAGACATATTAAGTTTATCGGATCGGACGCAATTCTGTAGCGTAGTTTACATTCGCCTATAATTAACCTTCATCCTAATAACTATTACAAAAGAAACGCGTTTTAAAGCCCGTGGTTCCCATTCAATTGAATGTAAAAGTGTTTTTTGTAAAAATAGTTTGTCGAAAACGCACAATTTCCAACTAAAAATAGAACGTATTTGTCAACTCTAAATCTTTTAGCCATGGCTATGAATGAATGAGTTAAAAGTAGCATTTAGTTTAAATAAGTTAAGTGGAGGAATCAAAAACATGCAGATTTTCCTGAACATTTTTTCAGTAGAGGATTAAGTAAGTATACATATGGTCTAATCAGTACAGTTCTCAAAATTGATACTTGCTCATTGATAAATAAGTGCCAGTATCACAGCCTGTATCAAAATACGAATTACACTAAATTTTTCCCCGGCCCCGGCCATTTTTGACCTTGCCCCGGCCGGGGCCGGGGATGCTCAAAAATGGCCGGGGATTGCCGGGTCGGGGCCGGGGCCGGGGCCCCGGTCGATCACTAATGTGAATGTGAACAATGTGAACCAAGCCCAAATTTTTTTCCACATCTCGAAATTTTGGTTCACAAAAACCCCTAAATGTGGAAAAAAACGGTGCTTTTAACTCATTCATTCATGGCTATGGCTGAAAGATTTAGAGTTGACAAATTCGTTCTATTTCTAGTTGAATTGTACGTTTTCAACAAACTATTTTTACAAAAAACACTTTTACATTTAATTGAATGGGAACCGCGTGCTCTAAAACGCGTTTCTTGTGTAATAGTTATTAGGACAGAGGTTAATTCTAGGCGAATGTAAACTACGCTGCAGAATTGCGTCCGATCCGATAAACTAAATATGTCTCATATAGTTTTCTAAGGTCCAGAGTTGAGGGAGGGTGGAATCCCAACTTGGAGGACCAGCAAATTAAGCGGTGGACTATTAATAGCCGACTTTATTTTAATGTACGAGCTTCTTGTGATGGTACAAAGATCTCCGAAAAGGTTTTTGTATGAGCTAACAAATTTTTGTAGCAATATTATTAAAATATATATTTTTGAGCATACACATTTTCGCATACTATCAGTATGTGAGTGTACCAGTGTTTTTTTGTACAACGTACCTTTGTATATACATGAACAAAGATGGTCCCCACCCCAAAAGTCTTTGTACATTTTGTACACACAAATTTTTGGTTACTATAATATGGTACAGTAGCGATTTTAGTGTAGTAAAGCAGGGTATTTTGACTTTTGATTGTATATTTTAGCTAATTTCTGGGTTTCTAACGCCAAAGATTACTAAAATTGTCTCAAAACGGCGCGGAGCGGCTAAAAATTTGACATTTTTCCATTCTAAAACAAATTTTTGCCATTTTAAAGATATATAGGACAGACAATTTTTTCATATCGGAGTGAAGCTCTGAAAATTTTTTGGAATTTTACACCTTTACAGTTTTTATCTTCCCAAAAACTCTTTTACATGTACAAAGATAGTCCTGAAAAGTCTTTTGTACATCGGGTAAAATCTTTGGCGAATTAAAAAAAACACTGTTTTGTACATGAAAATTTTTGTATTTTTCAATATGGTACAGTAACGATTTCAGTGTGGTAGAACATAGTTTTTCGACCTTTAGTAGTGTATTTGGCTACTTGTTGGGTTTCTGAATATTTGACATTTTTTCCATTTTTCCATTCTAATTGCAGTGTTGTTTATTACAAGATTTAATTTGCATATTACAATTTTTGTAATATTTTTGATTTTGTAGTACAACTTGTTTTAGCTTTCTCAGTCGAGTTTTTATGTGTGAATTCCATCAAAAGCTCATACAAATTTCGTCACTTCGCGCCGATCTAATATTATCAATTAAATTCAGGCCGAATTATCACATTTAGAAGCACGGTCTTTTTGTATTCGGCGAAGATTTTTGCTGATGTACAAAGACGTTTCAGGACCGTATTTGTACATGTACAAAGATTTTTTGAAGAACAAAAACTTTAAAAAGGTGTAGAATTCCTTATTGCGAATTCTACCATTTTAAAGATTTTCAGGGGGCAAGCGGCCGCAAAAATGGAGCCGCTTACCCCCTTTCCTTGAAAATGGCTGAGAAATATACATGTGACGGGGGATTTGGGCCATCCCCCACCCACGCTTTGAAGCCCCGAACTTCCTTGAAAGTCATAAAATATATGACCACCTTCCCCCATTTTTTGGCGAAAACCTGCACTTTTTTTGGCTATTTTTATGTGTTTTTACCATTTTTGATCTAGTCGCTAACCCCTACCTTCTAAAAAATGGCGAGGGACCCCTACCCTAGATTTCTAGCCGTTATATGTATACTGAGGGACCCTCATAAAATTTTAAGCGATTACATGCATGTTTTATAGTGATAGTTTATCTATTTACTCTAGCTCACATTCTAAAATAATATATCATTTCGTGAAATTCTAACAGTTAGGTACACTTTTGCCCTACTAAAAAATTAAGTTGAAAAAAATTCAAAAGGTTTTCATTAAAAATCGTCTGAGAGTGACTTGTGTCTTGGACCCTGAGGGGGTAATACCCTCCCCTCTCCTTGGAATAAGTGATGTCTCATTTATTACATCCAATACCTATAGCATCCAATTGCTACAGCAGCAGTAGCAGTAGCGAAGATTCAAATGATATTAGAGTGTGCTAATAGCAGCAAAATACACTTTATTGATGATTCAGACAATGAAACACTGGACTAAATTTGTTTCTTGTGACATAAATAGTAATGAAACTTGATATGAAAAGGCGCACCTAACTTGCGCTTGCCATTTACTACTGAATGGAGCAGTCGCTCATTATTTTTTTCCATGCCCACCCCAAGTATGTGTTATGCAATAATATTTTCCTTGTCTCACCCCGGCCAGCCCGGCCCCGGCCCCGGCCGGGGCTGGGGATTTTTTTTCAGTCCCGGTACCGCCCCGGCCCCGGCAAAAAAGTCGCCCCGGTCGATCATTATATGGTACTTTTAGAAAAGGAGCAAAACGGATATGGAATGCCATAATTTTTTTGCCAAAATGGTAGAACATGATAAATTGAAGCGCGGAAAAAAATTTGGTGAAAATCTCGAGCCATACTTGCAAGTTGCAGGCAACTCTCTGTAAGAGTGTTGGGTGGGACGATTAAAACGGCTCGATCCAAGGACTAACATATTTGTCAGAAATAAATAATATGGACTGAAATTACGGGAGGAAGCATAGCAATGAAGGAGAAGAAAGCAAAAATGCGCGAAAAGCTGTTTGAAATTTTGAAAAAATTGAAAAATTTCATATTTTTTGCATGTTTTTTTCAATTTTACTTGACAAGATATACAAAAATCTAAGTTTTTGCTTCTATTATACTTAGGCTTAGGCTTAGTATATTTTAAAAGGTGTTTTAAGCTGCTTAGATCGATGCATAGATGCTTAGGTCGATGTATAGATGCTTAGGTCGATGTATAGATGTATAGGTCGATGTATAGATGCTTAGGTCGACGTATAGATGCTAAGGTTGACGTAAATTGGGTATCTGCATGTGATTCTGCATTCAGTTGTTTGAATCTTCAAATACTTAGGTCGAGAAGTTGCTTGCACAGGTCGAGAAGAGGCTAATTAACGAAACCCATAGCTTTTGTAATATTGATCTTAGACCGATGAAATTTTTTTCCGCGCTTTCTTTAAACATGTTCTAAGTACTGATCGAAAAAATTCGCTTCTCTGAACTTTATTTCTTAGTATTCTGAAAGTACCATATTCTTAACTTACTCCTGGGGTTTCCCTTTTTGTGGAGTTTTTGAGGCCGTTGGAGGCAATTTTTTTACCGATTGAGGTTTTTGGTGCCCATGCTTAATCATTGGTTGCTTGAGGTTTACGATTTGATTTAGTGATTCGGTTTTAGTTGCAAATTTTGGCTATGAAGTTTTTAGAATAGATCGTGAATTTAGGGCAGGGGATCTGTCCAATATCTCTTTGTTGCGTCATTTGTAAAATTATGGAGTATATTATAAATATAGCTCTAATTGCTTTTCTTTAAAGTCTAAAAGTGACCTTTTTTCGCGCCAGTTTAGTTTTCAAAAGGTAAATTATGTGAAACTAAGCTTTTGAAGTGTAAAGTGTATACAAATATGTGTGTTACTTGATGCATCTATTCCTATTGATAATGTTTATGTTGATTTTAGCAAAGCCTTTAACTCTGTCATTCACTCTGAATTGATAGGAAAGTTGAAGCGTTATGGGAGGAATAGATTTTTGACAAATCGTCCTCATAAGGTTGAAATTTTTGACGCTTCCTCTGATCGGAAACCACTCATCAGTGGTGTGCCGGTAGCGTTTTAGGGCCCTCCTTGTTTCTGTTGTTTTTTAAACGATTTTGTTAAAGCTGTTGAGCATAGTCAAGTCTTTTTCTCTGCTGACGATTTGAGGCTTTTCAATCTTTCTTAAAATCATAATTTGCTGCAAAAAGATATAAATAAGGGCACTTATGCAGTTTACTGCCTATCGAATTTTTTCTATCTTTTTTAACATTAGGGTATATATAACATTAGGGTATATACAACATTAGGTATATATAACATCAGTGTATTTTTGACGTCCGCGTCTTTGTTTCTAATATACTTAGGCTTAGGCTTAGTATATCCGAAAAGGTGTTTTAAGCTGCTTAGGTCGAGGTCGCTCCCGCTCAGGTCAATGTATAGATGCTTAGGTCGATGTCTTAGTATATCTGAAAAGGTGTTTTAAGCTGCTTAGGTCGAGGTCACTCCCGCTCAGGTCGATGTTTAGATGCTTAGGTCGATGTATAGATGCTTAGGTCTATGTATAGATGCTTAGGTCGATGTATCGACAATAAACCGTTGACTTATGCATTATATTTCTGTTATATTTTCGTTAGAAACTCTCATATTTAGGCGGCGTGGCGCAGTGGTAAACGCGTTGCTTTCTAGAGCGAAAAGTCTGAGGAACGAAACCCAGCAGCGGCAAGTTATTTCTCTTTCAAATAGAGTCTTTCAAATAGAGTCTGTATATAACCTAATGTTATATATAACCTAATGTTAAAAAAGATGGAAAAAATTCGATAGGCAGTAAACTGCATAAGTACCTAAATAAGTTGGTTTTTGGTCTGAAGAAAATCAATTAAGCATATCTCTCCTTAAATGTTCTGTCTTACATCTGGGGTACGCTAATCCTAAAATTACATATCACATTAACATTTTTTGTAATCTGACGCAGGTTCTTCGATTCAAGATCTAGGTATATCGTTAACGAGTGGCGACAGGTTTAAAATGTGCCTAACTTATGAAAACCTGCCAGTTTTTAAGAACTAGATGATTCTTAATCAGTTTATACGTAATTTTACGCATTGTTTATGTTTTTCATGTTTAAAAACGGACAGGCGTTCGTCAGTCAATATCGGGCCGCATCAATCGGCTTTCCAACGGTGTTGATAAATTTAGTAAAGCAGGCTTGGCAAAGTAGTGATTTGACAGATTGTTGTTCAGGCTAGTTTTCGGGCCGATCAAAGCAATCGGAAAATCTGATGTCGAATCGTATTCCGGCGCAGGATTATTTGTACGGGGCTCCGGCTGACTACAAACCGAGTCAGCAGCAGCAGCCATTCGCGGCTGGCTTTTACCATCACCCTTATACGAATTTGCCATCATCCTACAGTTCTTCATCCAGTCCTTCTGTTACTTCTTTGATCAATTCAGGTGCAGCTGGGTTGAGCACGAGCATGGAAAGACGCTTGACCAAACCTTCAACTGGTGAGTGCTTGCGAGTCCTACCTGCACGGGAACGTGGTCTTCAATTTGATGCGATTCAAAATTAGAATGGCTTTTCCATTCTAAAGTTTTAGAATTTCTAAAAACTAGAACGAATGAGTAATTCCAATTTTGAATCGTATCAAATTTGGACTTAGCCGTCATAGAGAGGTATCTTACTCACCTATTGATACGCGAATATTGTCTTGCCTTATTTCTAAATGAGTTATTGTATTTTTAAAGTCTGATTTTTATAAACTTTTTAATTTTTATTCATAATATTTTTAGTTTTTAATTCTGATTACTAACTGTAATTAGAATTCTTGATAATCTTATTATTCGGTATCTAGTATTTCTCAAATACGTACAGATATTTGGAAAACGCTTAATCGTCTCCAGAGTGTACTCCGGTGTAATCTATGAAAATTGGGTGTAAAGTTTTAGAGTTTGCTCTTCCAAATTTCAATGGTAGCTTTTCTTACGGTGCGCTTATTTTATTTAGGCTACTTTGAGCAGATGGCAGGCATTGGACTCGGCATTGGGAAGTAATTTGATATTATCTCACTCGTTATTTTCTTTTTTAACTAAAATTTTGATTCATTGAAGTTTAATTTGATCTAATTGTATTAAAATGCAAATTAGGCGTTCATATTTTATTTCAGCTTATTCGCTGAAACTCTGCTCTCTCATCCGTGCGTGGTGCTTAGAAGGCAATGCCAAGTCAATAATAGATCTACTAAGCGTCATTTGACGCCGTTTACACTCGTACCTGCGCTTTACACTTTGCCCAACGTTTCTTCCAATGTAAATTGTTGCATTGTTAAATTGGGGGAGGTCATTTTTATATTTTTCAATTTTGACATTTTTTACCCATTTTCGTATATTTGTGTATCGTTAATTCATTCGTTAATTGATTATTTATTAATTATTAGTTAACATAGATGACAATCAAATTGTTTACACTTTACACTAATAAATTTCATTGTTTGTTTTTTGTTTAGTTAAAGTTATAAAATAATCTTTTCATAAAATTATCTTTATGTCTTGCTTTTCTGTTTAGCGTATTTCATATTTTTATACAATTTTTTATTATTTATTTATTATTTCTGCTTTATTTAAATTTTTTTGCAATTTTTAAAATTTTTCTCTTCCTCATTTGTTTTTATTTGTACTTTTTTGTTTATTCTAATGTGAATTATTTTAGGGCATAATGTGTTTTTGGAAAGGTGTTCCTAGCACCATAATGCTGCGATGCATGTGCTACGCCAGTGATTCTGTTTTAGGCGACTTTTTTGGATTGCCAAAGTAAATTTTGATGTGTGAAATTAAAATATAATTAAATTACTCAAATTAAAATTTTTTTCAAATGTGTAAATGTGAAATAATTATATTTTTTGTATTTTTTATTTTTTTTTATTTTTTCATTTTATTTTATTTTTTTATTTTTTTATTTTATCTTTTTGTAGAACTCTTAGGTATGTACAAAAATATAACGGGATAGAGGAAATCAATCAATCAAATTCGTTTGTTCCCCATTCTCCCGAAGATTGATATCCCGATTTTTAGGCAAAACGTGTGGTTTTTGGCAATTTTTTGGTGCTCTACCCGTTTTGGCTATAAATAGTCATCAACACGTACGCGAAACGTGATCGATATGGGCAGTTAGCCGGCCTGATGTCATAAATTGAGCTTTTTGGGCCAAAAAAATCCCAAAAATATATGTAAATGCTGAAACAGCGCTAAAACACATTATTCCTTAGTTTCTGGTCAATTTCAAACCTTTTTGACGAATATTTTCTAGCCGCCTCTAACAGAACTGTCATTTTGCTGCTCGGTCGGTCCTTCATATTAAAAACAAAACAGATTCTTTTTTAGGATCTTTTCCTTTTTTCTAAATATTTGCACTCTTTACTATTTTCACTAATATACGATACTTTTCTTAGATTTTGTTGGAAAAGTTGGTTATTTCTAATTTATTTGTTTATGCCTTTCTTTCAACTATATTAGTTTATCTCAGTGGATTGTCAGCCCAACTGTTAAGCTGTTCCGCCTCGTCCCACTAAACACGTAACGGCTCGAAATTTTGGGTGGGGATTCACCGGCCATTCAGAGTACTGGCGTAAATGACCTCCAATTTTTAATCAGAATGACAAAAAACACCGAAAAATGGTCAAATGCGTAAGTTTTCGTCAAAATTCGATGAGGTGTCAAAATTTTTCTGGTTTTGGGGGATGGGAGAGAACGAACGACTTCGGGTGTGGTTGCCCCGCAACCTCCTATCACGTGTATGGTTCGCACGTTCCCCAAATATCAGAGATTTTGTACCTCCAACCAGCGAACGACCGGGCCCAAAATTTGGCCGGGACCGGGACCGAGCCTTGCTATATGAATAATAGGTAGGCCTTGCATGATGTAGGCACAAATTGATATATACATTTGCACACTGAGACATCAGAAATCCTTTATTCAGAGACATAGTCAGGGTCTTAAATTGAACGCTTTGTAACCAATAGCACGAAAACCAGATTTTAAGAACAACAATCTGTCAACATTTCAGGAAGCAGTGTTTTTTTGTACAAGGTCCGTTTGTATATGTACTAAGATGGTCCCCAAAAGTCTATGTACATTTTGTGCATGCAAGTTTTTGTGTACTATAATATAGTACAGTAAGGATTTTAGTGTGGTAAAACGGGGTTTTCAATCCTTGGTAGTGTATTTGAGCTAATTTTTAGGTTTCTTACGCCAAAAATTATTAAAAATTGTCTAAACGGCGCGAAGCGCTGAAAAATTGCGCCGAAAAATTTGACATTTTTCTATTCAAAATGCAAATTCTGCTATTTTAAACATATATAGCACAAACAATTACTCATATCGACGCGAAGCGACGAAAATTTCCGAGAATTTTACACCTTTTTACAGTTTTCGTCTTCCCGAAAATCTTTGTACATTTTGTACACATAAATTTTTGAGTACTATTATATGGTACATTAGCGATTTTAGTGTAGTAAAAAGAGGTTGTTCGACTTTTGGTAGTTTATTTTAGCTAATTTCTGGGTCTCTCAGAACAAAAATCACTAAGAATCGTCTTAAAACGGCGTAAAGCGCCGAAAAACTTGACATTTTTTCCTTTTAAATGCAATTTCTGCCATTATAAAGATATATAGAACGCGTAATTACTCATTCCGGCGCGAAGCGCCGAAGAGTTCTGCAAATTAGGGACCTTTTTTGCAGTTTTTGTCTTCCCAAAAATCTTTGTACATGTACAAAGACGGTCCCGAAAAAACTTGGTACACCGGGAAAAATCTTTGCCGAGTACAAAAAAACTGTCAGGATGCAGTACGCAAAATCAATAGGTCACAGTGATACAGAAGAAGCAAAAATACAGTGGAGTGGACATAATTGGTTTAAACAAGAAGTTAATCACATAAGACATCGATCTTAGCAATAAGAACACGCAGTCACAAAAAACTGGCTAATCATTTGATTGGAATAATATAAGATTGTATTTATTTGCTTGGACGAGTTCTCGAGTAAATTTTTGCTTAAGTAGAATAAAAAAGCTAAGGCTACGAAGGAATAGTCACAGGTACATAGGTTGCCGACAAAACTGCTTTTTTGTTCGACAGAATTTTTTTAAGACTTGGCTCGAGTTCTCTTGAGCAAGCTATTATTAGCTCACTGTCACGTAGACAACAAAAGAAATCTTTACACTTTTTGCATACAATAATATTCATACCAATGTCTCTTTCTGTTGAATTGGAAGGGTTGCACACTCTTATCGCGCTCAAGCAGAGTCTAGTAGTCAGTAAAACAACAGTAATGCTATGCTTTTTAGAATACATATATCATTCCCATTATTTGCGGAAAAGTCGGCATATCAGTATTTTAAAAAATTCTATTTTATGCACGATTTTAATGCGCATAAATGCATAACATAAGATTCACGCGTCGAGATATGAATGAGATCGGGGACACACGAATGTAACGAGTTGCATCAGTCCATATTAAGTGCAAAATGGATACACAGACAGTGCCTACTGATTATCGTGCTACAAAGGTTCAGATTATGTACGCATGTACAGCATTACACGCTTCTCTAAGTTAGGTAAGTAGAATGCCGTGCATAATCTATAAGGCCCGGCCCAGGCCCGGCCGTTCTGAGGCCGGGACCGGGACCGGGCCTGCTAGGCCCGGCCGGGACCGGGACCGCGATCGGGCGCCCGGTCGTTCCTTGCCCCCAACCCCGCAATCCCGAGTTTTCGCAAAATTTCACTTTTTTAAAATGTTTTTTGCTGTTTGGCCAAAAATAGGATGTCGGCTCTCTCTCCCTCCCAAGATTTCGAACCTTTGAATGTACGGTGTCGCTTATAAGCATATGCACACGAGCTTGGCAGCTTGGCAGAGGGATTCGGTGGATTTCACCTATCGTTAAAAGTTTTTCATTTCCCCTGCCAAACGTTTTTCAACACCCCCCCCCCCCTCGATAGAATTTTTCATTTTTCATCAACAACGCAGAGAAGTCAAATTTTTTCAGATTATTTCGAAATTTTCTAATGCTTCTATGTTCTAGAAAGAACGAGCATTGTCAGAAATGTCAAAAAGTTAGACTTTCGACTCTTTACTTCATTTACACGTTTTTTGACGATAATTTGCTCAAATTAAACAAATGTTTCGATATTCTTTGAAAAAATTTATGTTTATATTCTTAGAAAGAGGAAGCATGGTCAGGATCGCCAAAACGCTTGTTTTCAAGTCCAAAAAAGGCTTTTTAGATAAAATTTTTAGTTTCACCCCCCCAGAATTTCCTCGCTATGCACTCACGATTGTGAATATGACAGATTTCGATTGCGGATCGATATCCCCGGTCTCTGAAACTTTCATTTTTGGTGTATTATTCGCTATCGGGCATCAGCCGGGCCAAAATTCTGTGGATTTCGAAAATTTTCAATTCGTAGAAGAGATCGAAAACTCAGGCACGCAGCTGGCCGCCCTATTTTGGAGGGAACAACGCCAATTTTTGAGGGGGAACAAGCCCAAAAAAGGGCGAAAAATAGCACAAAATAACCTTCAAAAAGTCCTGTTTTTTGATTTTTCTCAATTTTGGGGGTCCGTACCTCCCCCCTATTCCCCCAGAGATACGTGCCTGCGAAAACTTAGTAATATAGTGGCAAAATTACAGGAACTATTTGTCCTTTTTCGTCAGGCTGGCGTTTCTGACGATGCTTTATATCTTGGGGGATGAAGCACTCTGTCCCCCCCCCAATGTCCTCTTCCAAATCATGTTCGGTCAGTAGCCATTCTTGGGTCACCCTCGACGAACCCGCTCCCTAAAAGTGCACAAATAGTACTCATCATACATGATCTTGGTGGGGGGGAGTTTGGAGGGGCTTCACAGCCCCTAAAAAGCTTTCGCCCCACCAAAACTTTTTTTACCCCACCCCAGAATTCACGATTTTCCGAAATTTTTCCGATAAATTCGTAAAAAGGGGTGTTGTTTCAAGCGTGTTTGCTTATCTCTTTGTCCTAAAGTGTCAAATTTTCGGCGCTTCACGCCTTATATTCATTTTTGACTATATTTGCTGAGATTTATTCGAATTTTCCGATTTTTTAAAATTTTATTCCGTCTTTATGCTCTAGAAAGATAGAGCATAGTCAGGAAAGCTGAAAGGCGATGTTTTTTAACGCGTACCAGCTATTTTTGAGCGCAAAAGAGCACTTTAAAATTTGCACTCCACCCCAGAATTCCCATGCTGAGCATGTGCATGTCTGGTTAAGAATATCAATTGAAATTTCTATGACGAATGTAAATCGTTTTTAATTTGACTTTCGATAAAGTAATGTATGTAGATGCTTGTCTTTACTTTATTGTTTCATTAGAATACTTTTTCCCTAGTTTCAGTTTTTTCAGCAATATTTAATTTATTCGCTTTTCCTGCTCACATGTACGTTGTATTTTATTATGTTTTTATTCGCATTTTAGGCATGTTTGCAATCAGGCTCGGGTCCAGGCGGGTGAGGGGGTGGTTGGGGGAATTCCCCCTGAAGTTTTTTTCCAGAATTTTTGGCTATTTAAACGATATAGGATTTTGGCGTTCCCCAGCGTGAAAATGCTCAAATTTTCGGCGCTTCGCGCCATTAATTTAATCAAAAATGCGTTTTACTGCACATACTTAAATCTTTTTCGACATAAAATTAATCGCGAGATAGAATTTATTGCATTTCGTATCCTCAAAAAGGTGCAAAATTGAATATAAGAGCATTAAAAGGTTCAAATTTTTCCGGCGCTTTGCGCCAGATTATCATTCCTGCATAGCTTATCTTTGGAAGCCCGGATAAGTGAGCTTGAGAGAATAAAAATATGGAAAATTCCGGCTCTTCGTGCCAGATATAATCTCTTTGCTTATATTTGGAAAGCTGCATAATTGGGCTTAAAAGGGAAAATGTTGAAAATTTTCGGCGCTTCGCGCCGCCTTTAATTAATGCATTGATTGTGTATATTCGGAAGCAGCGGAAATTGAGCATAAAAGGACAAAAATCTCAAAATTTCCAGCTAAATTTTTTGCCTATGAGTTAAGTTTGACGCGGAGAACATGTCAGATTTTTCTGGGGTTATTCATTTTTTTCGGTTGTTTTTGTTTGCAAAGTGCAAGGATTGAGTACAAATACAGAGGTTGAGAATTTGGTCATGAATTGAGTGATGAGCATAGGTGGGCGGCACCAAAGTTCTGGGGGGTGCAGGATTTTTTCAAAAGGTCAAAAAATGACCTTAAAAATGGTGATATGACGAAAAAACTCCATTTTTCAACGTTTCTCATCAAGCACTATCCATTGGCATCAACAAATTGCAAAAAAACAGAAAAATTCAAAAATTGAATTCTGGGGGGTAATTTTGTTTTGGGGGGTGCATATTCCCCAAACCCCCACGCCCAGATATGGTGATGAGAAATTAGTCGCTAATTACAATTAATATAATTAAATTAATTATTAATAATTAATTAGTGTTAATTACTATTGCAATTTCTATCAATTAACATTAAAGTTTCGGAAAAATACCCAAGTACAAATAATAATGGATTATGAAATTTCGACTAGTTTCTATCTCCTGTTGTCTAAAATTTTTAGTGATCTAATTAATCGCGTTTGGCCTTCGTTTTATCATTATTGGCGAGAAAACCTAAATTGTATTAAACAATGGGCTCAAAAATAATAGAACTTTCGTTTAACATTATTTGCTTCGATTAAGTATTTATTTTTTATTAATTTTTAATAATTTATTCATTACTACAGTAAAAATTTTAGTTAATTAATTTTTTCGATAGCGGTCCATTTCTTGGTATATGTCTAGTGATTAGATTATGATTATCGATTTTCGAACTATTAATTAGATTGGGCATTTTGCCAATTTAATTATCTTCCGATTTTCGGGAACTGTCACGTGGCTTTGATTTCGCATTTTAAGGGAGGCCACAAGATATTCTTCATACGGCAAAATCGCTAGCCATCTAATGCTTAAGAGGTACATAATATAATGTTGCCTTTTATATAATTACAAGAAAATTTAATATTTTTAATGATGTGAATATATTTTTATATTTTATTTTCTTCTTAAATTTTTAAAATTTTTTCAAGCTTTTGTAAATTTTTATTGTTCTTGTTTTATCTGTACAATTTTCCATTTTTTTAAATTTTTATCCATTTTTAGCATAACATTCGCCCTAACGACTCCGTTCGTCATTTCAAATGTAGCTGAAACTGTCCAAGTAATTATTAATTATATGTTCTGATAAAGTTGATAGTCTTCCTCTTTTTTTGTTGAACTTTTTGTAATTTTTGCTTGTTTTAACTTTAATGTTTTAAACAATTATTTTTCTAAATTGTTCTTTTTTATTTTTTTTGAACTCCCTCTTCTTCTTTTTTCTATCTTTTTTTCTCTTGCGCCTATGTTTTATTTTTACTGAAATGCCTTGTTTCTAGGCTTTAAAGAGTTATTTTTTGCGAGGCTTTAATAATTTTCCGACGTGGTTTATATATGTGTTTACGTTGCGTATAACAATTATGTTATTATTATTTTTAAGTACCGTTAAAAATCATGTTTTACGTATTTAGTTTATTAAAGTTGCACAAAGTTTAATTTATTCCATCGAGAGAAATAATAAATATCTCATTTTAATGCATTAATTCGAATAGTCCGATCGAACCGTACATATGTGTTAGAGGGTGTGGGGCACACATGGGCGTGTGGGGTATGTGCCCCCACACCCCTCCTCCCCAGAAATCAAAATACCCTCCCCCAGAATTCAATTTTTGAAAATGTTTTTGCTTTTTTAGCGATTTTTCCATACCATTGCATAGTGCCCATTGAGAAACGTCGGAAAATGTTGTGTTTTCGCATACAACCACTTTTAAGATCATTTTTTGACCTTTGATGATTTTTTCACCACCCCCCCCCCCCCCGCAGAAATTTTTTCACCCCCCCACAATTTTGGTGCTGCCCACCTATAGTGTGCGGGATCCCACCTAATGTCGGTCAATCCTCCATTCACCGAAGTCAAACATTTTCGACCCAACCCCTATTTGTGGCAGAAACCTGCGCTTTTCTACCATTTTTGGGTGATTTTCCCGCCATTTTTGGCCAAAAAAATTTTGAGTCGTATCGTAATATATCTGGTCGGAGAATTTGATCGCACTATCCGCGCTTTACTTAATTCCTATATCCCATGGCTAGATTTTGATAGAATTTCATGAATAATCGGCAACGGAGTTTTATGTACATAAGTCAACGTAAAATTTAATTTTTAAGTTCGGTTCATTTATTTTTTAGATTTATCACCTTTTCGTAAGTAAATACTTGGGACTGCTTTTAGTACGGACAATTTGAGATCTAGTTTACCCGAATTTGTCTGCGTTTGCCTCAAATTTAAGCTACTGCTGTTGTATCGATTAAATCGTGTAAAAGCGTCTAAAACTATACTACAATAATAGTCATAAATAACATTATTATCACACCCAGGCACTTAGCTAGTCCTCCTACTCGGTGGGGGCCAAACCAATTTTGGGGTCTAAGCCGAAAATGGCACAAAATAAGGTGTAAAAGGTCCTATTTTTCCGGTTTTTTCTGAATTTTGGACGGGGGTCCGGCCGGACCCCCTCCAGTCCCCCCAACAGCTACGTGCCTGATTACACCATTTTGCTTGTAGTCGTTTTCGCGTCTGGCCGATTTTTAGTCAGTTTAGCTCATCGAATGAAATTTAGTTCTAAGCAAAACGCATGCTTTTCTCGATTTTCGATGACACATTTTGCCGATTTAGCTTAGAATAAAGCCGGAAATTTGAGCTATCTTATTTATTGTAATGAATTTCGGTATTCTAGTAATTATATAAGAGTGCGTAAGTTGCTTCTGATTTTAAGGAATTGGGAATGCGCTTCTTCCTGACATCATGGTCCTTCAAGACCCCCTGAATGGAAAATGGGCAAGTTTCTGGGGGCGAATTGAGGCTAAATGGGAGCGAAAAATGAAAATTTTCTTCATGAGTGCTTGAAATTGACCAGAAACTGTTTTAGCCTTCGTTTTTTAACGCTATTTCATCATTTTTATCAGTTGGTGAGGTCGTTTTGGCCCAAAAAAGCTTATTGCTTCACTGATTCCCGGACCGACCTTACCCCTATACCGGCCATCCTGTGCTTCTATGGTCGTCGTAAATATACTTCCTACCACACCTGGGCGTGGGAGGGGGGTTTGGGGGTATGCACCCCCCAGGAACCAAAATACCCCCCAAAATCCCCCCAGAATTCAATTTTTGAATTTTTTTTTGTTTTTTTCGCAATTTTTTGATGCCAATGGATAGTGCTTGATGAGAAACGTCGAAAAATGGTGTTTTTTCGCCATACCACCATTTTTAAGGCCATTTTTCGACCTTCAAAAAATCTTGCACGCCCCCCCTCAGAATTTTCTTGCTGCCCACGTATGCTTCCTACCACACATTCCCGTAGGGGGGTGAGGGGGGTATTACCCTCACCTCAGGGTCCGAGACTCGAATCACTGTCAGACGATTTTGAGCTATCAAACGTTTTCTGCAATGATTTTTGGGTACAAAAGCAGCGCATATGTTAAAAATTTTTCGGCGCTTCGCGCCGACTAGTACATTTCTGTTTTTATTTACCCATAAAATACCTAGAATGAAGTTAAAACGATCTGAAAAGTCAAAATTTTCGATGAATTCTTATATTTTTTACTTACAAGAGGGACGAAACTAGTCAAAATGGGACAAAAAGTAGTTAAAAATACAGTTTTTCACATTAAAACATGCTATATAGGATGTTTAAGGCGCTTTGCCTATTTGACGTGCAAAAAAGGCTAGAACTCTAAATTTAGTGGTCCAAATTTTGGGATTTCACCCCTCTGAAATTTCGACCTTGGGAAACTATGCTTCCTACCCATAACGGTTTTCACATATAGTTTACATTTTTTGGATTGTACATCTAAATAAAATTACTTTATAGAATTTTTTGGAGAATTTTAATTAGTTTTATTCTGGTCGTTTATACTGCAATTCATATTTATTCAGAATGAACTTTGCCTATTTTTTTGTCAAAAATTCCTCCACGCCGCGATGTTTATTATGTATTTCTATTATCTATACCTATATGTAATATTTATTTTTTAGTCATTTATTATGTCCCATCGTTTAACCAGGCGTGGGTGGGTGCGTGTGACGGCTCAAAATTTAACGGAAAGTTAGTCGGCCACTTTAAGAGTCGGGAGGGGGATTCAAATAACTTTATAGCAGGAAAAGTAAAAGTGGACAAAAAACGAAAGTTTTTGCCGGAAATCGGGAAGGGGTAAAAATTCCCGACTCTAAGCCTTGAAGGATGGGTGACCCACCTTTGAAATAAATTATTTTGTTTATTTGGAGCTTAAATGTACATGAAACAGAAATAACGTTTTAAACTAAAGTTACATACTGTATCGTGCTTACTCGAAGGTTTACTACAAAGGGTGAGTGTAAGGTGTAAAGTTAGGTGTGTAAAGTGCTGAAAAGTCCCAATTCCGCGTTTTTTTAATGGGAAATTAATTCAATCGCTGTTTGCATTATTGACTCAATTCGGCAGTTGGTTAAATTTATTTCAATTCACTTTACACTAGCTGTTTTAAATTTTTTTGCTATAGAGTGACGTGATAGTGGACCGGCCTGGTCTGTTCGATTGCATTAAAGAGGGTCTGCTGAGGGTGTCGTCGGATATCATGGGGTCCAGGGACACGCGGCGGATACCGATCTGGAATTTGGTCGGCCCGTCGGTCACCTATCGGCTGTCGCATTACGTTCTTTCCAGTTTAACGCGTTACAGTATCCACTCGATTGTGAAGAAGCAGATAGTAAGGCTGAGATAAATGTCGGTTGACTAAAATGTACTATCTTCGCTTACAGTATCTTCTCGATCGAACGTAAAAAATTAGCCAGTCGGGCTAAAAATGCAATATTTTTTAACGTATCCAGTCAAATGTAAAGAAGTGAGTAATGCATAACTCTCTTACTTTACATTACGATACGCCGAGCTAATCACTTTTTACCGGTTGTTTGGAAATGGTCAAGGAACTTAAAATTTTTTTTCAAATTACAAATTCGGAAGGAAACATATTATCTAAATTGAAAATTTCGGAAACTAATTATTTTAAAATAATTTAATCTAAAATTCAATTTTTTAGATTAATAAACCTAGCAGAGAAAGGACGCTTTTCGACGACTTTTTCCCGGATTTGTTCGCTTCGTTTGCTTCCTGCCTACTAGCCGACGCTGTTCTTTATCCGATCGAAACTATTATACATCGACTTTACATTCAAGGTGATTGGTATATTAATAATTACAGTTTTATGCTTTTTAACATCCAATTAATTTTTGCAATCAAGGTGATCAATTACAGTGGTCGCTATGAAAGATGACGCGCTATCACCCTCAGAATTATAATAGATGGTGCGTCGCGAGCGCCGCGTTTCGTCCATCATGCGCTATTATCTCTTTTTTATTATCATACGCCATTAATCTGCATCAATCCGTTAATCTGGCGATGCGGACAGCGCAATTTAGCTATTAATAGCGCCAACAAGAAGGAAGCGCGCACGTGAATGTCGTTCTATATATAGGCGAGCCAACATTAAAATCAATATTGTTGCAAGCCGAGCACTGTCTATTAATTATTATTTATATATTAAGTCATCTAAAAAACTTCAATAGCATTTTTAGAGGTTTTTTTATAAATCAATTCGAAATGTTTAAAAACTCCTCAATCGGTGCTGCGCATACGTGGGCAGGAAGAAAATTCTGGGGGGGTGCAAGATTTTTTTGAAGGTCGAAAAATGGCCTTAAAAATGGTGGTATGGCGATAAAAACACCATTTTTCGACGTTTCTCATCAAGCACTATCCATTGGCATCAAAAAATTGCGAAAAAACGAAAAAAATTTTCAAAAATTGAATTCTGGGGGAAATTATTTTGATTTCTGGGGGGGTATTTTGGTTTCTGGGGGGTGCATACCCCTGCAAACTTACGCCCAGGTGTGGTGCTGCGTACATCGCTCCGTATTGCGTACCTTTCTGCAAAATTCTTCATCGTCCGTCGCCGGCTTGCAAAAATATTGATTTTAATGTTAGCTCGCCTAAATATAGTACGACATTCACGTGCGCGCTTCCAGCATTCACGTGCGCGCTTCCTTCTTGTTGGCGCTATTAATAGCTAAATTGCGCCGTCCGCATCGCCAGATTAACGGGATGATACAGATTAATGGCGTATAATAATAAAAAAGAGTAATAGCGCATGATGGACGAAACGCGGCGCTCGCGACGCACCATCTATTACAATTCTGAGGGTGATAGCGCGTCATCTTAATGGCGACAACTGTAAACCGAGGATTGACGTATAAATGGCGGTTTTTCATGCAGAAAATTTGAATATTATCGGCGATGGGCGCTTAAACTTAATTGCCGTTTGCGGTTTGTGTTCAGAAAAAGGATTTTTAGTTCTTATATGATACCTCAGGTAATTTTTTGGTGCTTTGTGCCGGTTTTTTCCTTTAATTTTGCGCGTTTTTAGGAGAAAAGCAAACTTTTTCGGATAAATAATGATTTTGTCTAACAAAATACGACAAAAACTGCTACTTTTAGCACGATAGACGGATTTTTTTGACAATTTTTGACTGTTAAGGAAATTTGGGGTTCCGCCTTCTGTCAGAAAATCCTGGATCCGCCACTGGTTCATAAATCCTCATAATATAATTCTTAAGTGTTGCATTTAGTAGATCGAGGTAAAAATATAGAAAAGTTAAATTGTTGTAGAGAATGTTCACAATCATCCGTGGGTAGCAGCCTGATTCTAAGGGGTATGGGCGGTGTAAAACTGGTAAAAATTCGAAAAACATGTCAAAAATTTAATTACGGGATCTGATCATAGGTGGGCAGCACCGAAATTCTAGGGGGGTTAAAAACTTTCTGGAAGGGGGGGGGTGAAAAAATTTTCAAAGGTCAAAAATGGTCTTAAAAGTGGTCGTATGCATAGCTGGGCAGCACGAAAATTCTGGGGAGAGGGGGGGGTGAAAAAAATTTCAAAGGTCAAAAAATCGTCTTAAAAGTGGTTGTATGGCGAAAAAACACCATTTTTCGACGTTTCTCATCGAGCACTATCCAATGGCATCAAAAAATCGCTAAAAAGCAAAATAAATTTCAAAAATTGAAATCTGGGGGGTATTTCAACTTCGGGGGATGCATACCCCCCAAACCCCCCACGCCCATGTGTGGTCGTATGGTGAGATCTTTCTCGTCGAGTACTATCCAATGGCATCGAAAAATCGCTGAAAAAGCAAAAAAAATTCAAAAATTGAATTTTGGGGGGTATTTTAACTTCTGAGGGGTGCATACCCCCTAACCCCCACGCCCACGTGTGGATCTGATGTGTTTAGTAAAATATTTTAAATACAATTTTTGGGGGGTCCACTTGATTCTCGGGGTTCTAGTCTTGACCCTGCAAGCAACCCCCTCCTCCCCGGCTTACCCCATGCCCACGCGTAGTCAGAAGACAACTTGCATTTTCAACAAGTTAAAACATCACAACCATACGTGGGTGCGGGGGAGGGAGGTCTGGACCCCTTTTCCCCGAGAACCTGGCGGGCTCCCCTTAAAAAATCGATAGACGGCCAGTATTGAATTTTTGGTGTCATTTTTGGCAATTTCGCCCCACCGGATCCCCCTCAGAATTTGGTCGCTGCTCATGCATGATCACGACCGTGCTCGGACTTCTCAAATGCTTTTTTGACGTCAGAAATTAAATGAAATCGACTTTGAATTGCATTTTTCTAACGAAATGCCCGTTTTTGTCTAAATTTAATGCGGATCATTTCACTGTGTTTGACGAACAACGGAATTTCATGGTGGATATACTCTTTTACCACACGTAAGTGTGGGGTCTAGATACCCTCCCCCCACACCTGGGGGTGTGGGAGGGCCGATAAACCAAAATACCCCCCCCCAGAAATCAAAATACCCCCCAGAATTCAATTTTTGAAAATTTTTTCGTTTTTTTCGCAATTTTTTGATGCCAATGGATAGTGCTTGATGAGAAACGTCGAAAATGGTGTTTTTTACGCCATACCACCATTTTTATGGCCATTCTTTGACCTTTGAAAAATCTTGCACCCCCCCAGAATTTTCTTGCTGCCCACGTATGCCCCCCCCCGAAAATCCGGCAGATCCCGTCAGAATCCACAGATCCCAGAATTAACTTTTGCGTATATTTTTTGCATTGTTGCCAGTACGCAGACTCCCCAGGATTCGGCTGCTGCCCATATATGCTTCCCAACTTATATGATCTGCGGTGTCACCCCCCCAGAGAAGCTTCACCCTCCTAGAAATCCCCCCAGAATTCGTGATTTAAAAAAGTGCTTAATTTCCGGCGCTTCGCGCCATCTACGCATTGTTTAACTCATGGTTTTATGTAACCGGCAAAGATTTTTCCCGGTGTACAACGACTTTTCGGGACCGTCTTAATACATTACAAAGATTTTTGGGAAGAGAAAAACTGTAAAAAAGGTCTAAAATTCCTAGAAATTTTCGGCGCTGCGCCCCAAAATGAGTAATTGTCTGTTCTATCTATCTTTATAATGGCAGACTTGACATTTAGGAAGAAAAAATACCACATTTTTGGGGCTTCGAGCCGTTCTGAGACAATTTTTAGTATTTTTGTCATCAGAAACACAGAAATTGGCTGAAGTACACTATCAAAGGTCGAAAAACCCTGTTTTGCCACACTGAAAATACTACTGTACCATAGTATAAGTACCCAACTATTTGCATGTAAAAAATATACAAGACTCTTGGGGGCCATCTTTGTACATGCACAAAGGGACCTTGTACAAAAAACGCTGGTTTAACTATATTTTGTTCAATTTGTTCTAATTTTTTTGATTTTTCGGAAATTTTCCCGTTTTTATGTTCTAGAGCGATAGAGCATCGTCAGAACGGCCAAAAAGGATGTTTTTGACTCATATCAAACATGTTGAGCCTAAAAAGGCACGTAAAAATATCACCCCTCCAAAATTCCCATGCACGGCGTGTCTGCCTTCCATCATAGGTGGGCAGCACCGAAATTCTGGGGGAGGGGGTGAAAAAATTTTCAAAGGTCAAAAAATGGTCTTAAAAGTGGTCGTATGGCCAAAAAACACCATTTTTCGACGTTTCTCATTGAGCACTATCCAATGGCATCAAAAAATCGCTAAAATAGCAAAAAAATTAATTCTGGGGGGATTTTGATTTCTGGGGGTATTTCAACTTGTGGGGGTGCATAACCCCAACCCCCTACGCCCACGTGTGCCTCCCATCCCTCCCTATGTTACGTCCTTGTTTGCGGTAGATGCATTCGTTCAAGCTCTCGCGTCCTTTTGTTTTTCTTTGTTCTAATAGCATGCTTCGTTTTATCTCTATTCTTTTTGTTTATTCTGCTCTATTTATTTATTCATTCCTCTATTTTTTCTTATACTGTTCCTATCCTTTTTCATTTTTGTGATATCGGTGTCTATACAAATTCGGTTTGGGGATTCGGA
Organism: Mermis nigrescens; assembly: GCA_036768485.1. NCBI lineage: Eukaryota > Metazoa > Nematoda > Enoplea > Mermithida > Mermithidae > Mermis > Mermis nigrescens. The sequence continues at coordinate 6,939,949 of JAVLUZ010000160.1, forward strand.
GAATTAAACACTTTTGCTAAAGTCTTATGGATATTGGATATTCGTTTAAAAAAAGATAATTTTCCATTATTCCCGACGCTCTTCCTCCCTAAACGATAAAAACGAAGAATATGGATGGAAAAATTCTGTGAAATTAATTGTCGCTTTTCAACTAAAAGATCGCTAAAACGTCTGAAACGGAATATTTTCTGCGACTTTTTGGGAAATAAAAAATTCTGGAATGGAAAAATAGATGCACAATGGAAAAAATAGATGCACAGGATGTGTATCGATGACTTCCTATTACTCTAGGTTTGCGTACTATTGTGGATAATTTGGACGCCGGCGGAGCCGCCGTCGTGCCTATAACGACGCGTTACGAGGGCTTCGTCGATTGCGCCCGGTCCATCCTACGCTTTGAGGGTTTGAGCGGCTTTTACAAAGGATTCGGCGCCCTGCTGCTACAGTACGCCTTGCATATGCTGGTGTTGCGGGCGCTGCGTTTGCTGTTCGAGCGACTGGAGGAAGGGCGTCGCGCGGCCGCCGCCGTCGCGGCGCCGCCGGCGCCAGCGTCGTTGACGACGGCGACGCCGCCGGCGATGCCGTCGTTTGATTCGCGGCCGTATTGAACGCGGCGCGCCCGTAGCTTTCCCGTTGTCGCTCAGTTTACTGTAGCCGTTTATCGCGTAGACTGGCCGTATTATGCTTTTGTTTACGCTTTACAGTTTTTCCGCAACGACGTCGCGCGCTTTGAACGAAAGGCGATGGTCGTACAGTCGCGTGTCTAGGCGCGCTTTAAGCTACAGTAATCCTTCTTTACACTTAAGCGTCCTAACGCGAATGTTAAAGTATTTCAGCCTGACCTTTACTTTACAACGGTATCCTCAATGCTCTTGACGCATATGGAAAATAAATTTTATTAGCGCTGATAATACAGTAGGCAAAGTGTAAACGGATAGCGCTTGATTTTGTTACGGCTCGCTGTAGTAGAGCGAAAATCTGCTCGGGTCCGGTACTGCTGTAGGTTGAGTTTACATCGTAAGCGTGTACATACAACAAGGGCTGGCGGATTCTCCTCTAAAAGTCGGTCGTTTCCCTGGTTCCTTCGAATTCAAAAATTTTCTGACCTATCTTTTCTATTTTTGGCGAAAACTTTAAGTTTTTTGCCATTTCAAGTTTTTTGTTGCCATTTTTGGCCAAAAATTTGAGTTCTTGCCGAATGGTTTTTTCTTAAGCTATGACGGTAGCGGTTTCGGCGCTTTGTCTTACTGTAATTACTCAAATATTACACTCGATCGGTCGAATCGTTTGTAATTTATATTATTTCGTTGTCGGTTTGTTTAAAGCTACAGTATGCCTAACCTTAGCGTACTTTCGCTGTGGAAACGACGAGTCCGGCTCAATGCTTATGATAATCACTAACGCGTTTAGTTGTGTAATCCGTCATAGATTTATTTCCTGTTATATTTTTCTTTTTTAAATGAATATAGGTCTGTCTCTTAGATTTGTAGGCCCGTGAGTTCGAAAATAATCGATGGATGGATATTGAAATTTCAGGAGTATTGTAGTATATGACGACGAGTTCTCTTGTTTACACTGAAAATTTAAATTGAAATTCAATCGCGCTTAAATTTTACGAAATTTAATTCAATTCAAATTTAAACGAGCCCCGTAGACTTCATAAAAATTTATGCTCGGCCCGGAAAAATGGAAAAATAAAGAAGCGGACGGAAGAAGGGCTGAAAAAACGAGCTTCAGTAAACTACAGGCCCGGTCTTAGGCATGTGAGGAGTGTGCGGCCGCACAGGGCCCAGGGCTCCCAGGGGCCCCGCCACATGCACTATACAAATACTTCGAATAAGTACCAAAAAAGGTACCTCGCACAGGGCCCCCAAATGCCTAAGACCGGGCCTGGTAAAGTAGGACAAGCGAGGTTGACTTCGTACATGAATAAAGTTCTTTATGATCGTGTCGATTTGTAAGAAAACTTTGCATCTCATTGACTGCCGCCCATCTTACATTATCAGATTCGGGATTGACTTGAGTTCCTTTGAAATTACCGTGATGAATTGTGTGGTTTCGAACGGAAAGTGTAAACTCTCTGTGAAGAAACAGCAGCGCTATAGGCGTAACAATAGTCCTTTAGCTTATTTTAATATTAATGCTTAGAAGCATGTTAAGAATTAAAAGTTAAGCCTAAAGTTCTAGGCCTACATATTTGAAGCATTGAAGAGTAACCTAAATGGGTACCTACTGTAATTTTTCACGGTTATTGTATTCCGTTAAGTAAACTTTCAAACCGTACTTCATCGACCCCTGTCTGGTTCCCATTAATTGACACGCTTATTAGACATCGCATGCAGGCACGTAGCTGGCTCTCCTATTTTGGTGGGGACCAACACCAATTTTGGGGGTCTAAGCCAGAAATAGCACAAAATAACGCGTGAAAAAACCTATTTTTCCGTTTTTTTTCCTGAATTCTTGGGGGTCCGGAGTCCGGACCACCCCCTCCCCATTCCCCCCACATATACGTGCCTGATCGCATGGCGTTCCTTGTGGATCTTATTGATGCGACGCGACTACTTCTTGTTTATATACATTAAGTTACGCAAAGTCGAAAGGTTTGCCCGTTTGTTTACGAGTAAATTGCTGCTAGTGTAATTCCGCGAAAATGATAGGTATTATGTAAATCATAATGATCGCAGTCAGCCCAACAAACCCACATTTACCAGTGTAGGATAACTGTATGCAATTCTTGAGCAAGATGTAGGGTAACTGTATGCAATTCTTGAGCAAGACACTAAGACCACACATGGGCGTGGGGGGATCTGGAGGGGGTCTGGACCACACCTGGGCATGGGGTTTGGGGGTATGCACCCCCCAGAAAACCAAAATACCCCCCCAGAAATCAAAATACTCCCCCAGAATTCAATTTTTGAAAATTTTTTTCGTTTTTTTCGCAATTTTTTGATGCCAATGGATAGTGCTTGATGAGAAACGTCGAAAAATGGTGTTTTTATCGCCATACCACCATTTTTAAGGCCATTTTTTGACCTTCAAAAAATCTTGCACCCCCCCCCAGAATTTTCTTGCTGCCCACGTATGGTCTGGACCACACCTGGGCGTGGGGGGTTGGGGGTATGCACCCCCCAGAAACCAAAATACCCCCCCAGAAATCAAAATACCCCCCCCCCCAGAATTCAATTTTTTGAAAATTTTTTTGGTCTTTTTTCGCAATTTTTTGATGCCAATGGATAGTGCTTGATGAGAAACGTCGAAAAATGGTGTTTTTATCGCCATACCACCATTTTTAAGGCCATTTTTTGACCTTCAAAAAATCTTGGACCCCCCCCCCCAGAATTTTCTTGCTGCCCACGTTACCTGTTGGTGTTGAAACCGTTAGAATGATGTAGGTACGGGTTTGACGCCGTACCTACGTCTTCTTCGGGGGAGGAATTTGACTATAGACGCACAGCATGACCGATATGGTGCGATCAGCTAGTCGGGGCCACACCTGGGCGTGGGGGTTTGGGGGTATGCACCCCCCAGAAACCAAAATACCCCCCCAGAAATCAAAATACTCCCCCCAGAATTCAATTTTTGAAAATTTTTTTCGTTTTTTTCGCAATTTTTTGATGCCAATGGATAGTGCTTGATGAGAAACGTCGAAAATGGTGTTTTTATCGCCATACCACCATTTTTAAGGCCATTTTTCGACCTTCAAAAAAATCTTGCACCCCCCCCCAGAATTTTCTTGCTGCCCACGTATGGTCGGGGCCAATTCGTATGCTTTTTCAAGTTCCTACTTGGAATTCCAAGTTTCCAAACTCCGATTCGTTTTCACAGAATCAAATTCACTCGGAAAAATCCTTCCAAGTCCGAAATTTTCTTAGTACTTTTTCCAAGTCCCCATTCATTGCTCTTTCCAAGTACTTGAAATTTCAAGTCCTTGGAAAAACGAAAACAAGGTCGTAGACGTAAATAAGATGCAATAAAATTAATGAGCGCGTGCGCATTATGTATGGAGTTTTCGTGCACCTTACATACATTTTGCAGAAAAATCTCACATTCCAAATTGTGCACCTCACATTCTGCACAAAAACCATCACATCGTCACATTCCTCTGAAAATGTGTACCAGGAGGTTCATACCTTCTCACCCTTGGCGACTGATAAGTTAAAAGCAAGCGCCCCCAATTTTCAGAGGAATGTGACAATGTGAGGGTTTTTGTGCAGAATGAGAATTTTGTGCACCTCACATTATGCACAAAAACCATCACATCGCCACACTCCTCTGAAAATCTCGGTTGGGCATACCTTTTGCGCGTTTCATAAAAATCGCCTATTTGTAATTGCATCAGCTAACAACTGACCAGCAAACCACCTTTCTGCATGGGGTTGTATTATTGTTGACGATATTACCGACAAAAACTTAGATTCTCGGAGTTGGATGAAGTGACGGTAGTGACCAATATTGTGAAGATTGTGAGCTTCTACGTCAATAATGTGATGTAAACGCGAATCACATGTGCAATAAATTTTATTTAAGGAATGCCACATCTTGAATAGATGTCAAAATGAATAAAATCTGTGAAATCTGCGGTAAGCAATTACTTAATAATTTTACTTTAAAAAGACACAAATACTTCATGCATGGGATATCAGATATGAGGAATGGGTACATCAGGGTCTGAACAAATGGCGTATGATGATAGTAGTGAAGTCAGTAACAATGGGGATTCTTCAGATGTGTCTGAAAGCAGCTCAAATGAGACTATGATCGAAACTGGTTGGACTAACCCGTTTTGGCGCTTTTTAGTAAAAGTTGTGCTTTCAGATTTTGGAGATTTTCCGAACAGTATACAAGACCTCAGAGCCCTGCGCGGGGCGGGTCTGCCCGCCCCGCAGGCCCGCGCGGGCTTTTTGCGGGGCAGGTCACACGGCTGGCGGGGCAGGGCGGGCTTTATTTTCTAAAAATTTTGGCGGGGCGGGCCTTTCTTTTTTTTAAATTTTTGTTGTGCAAAAGGATACGTGCGCGAAATTGATTTCCATGCACAAGGTTTCGCGAAATAGACTATAGTTCTAAGTAATGCTCTGCTGCTCATAATAAATACTTAATGAAATAGAACACATGGGGGCTGTTAAAGTAATATAAATTGAAATAATCCAGCTTTACCATGCATAAGCTTGCACATATACAGTGTTTCAGAAAAAAACGAAACCCATATTTGACCTTGTAACTTCCCAACGGCTAGTTCAATTTCGATGCAAATTGTTTTAAACGATAGACAAAAACCTTCGTAAGACATTTGCTAAGTTTAAAGTCCGTAGCTTGCTCAGTTCTTGTGCAACGCGCAATTGTGTAAAAGTCGTTTTTTCATTAAATACAATGCGTGTTTAGAAATAAATCATATGTTTGCAACGTTGGAGCTTTTAATCGAGTAACCATTTTAGAATATAGTCTGCTTTATTCAAAAGCCTGTTTGTCTAGCTGTTAGCCTGCAAATTTTCGTACTATTTCGCTACTTGGTTCGAGAGTTATTGAGCTTTCGCCAAATGTCATTCCTTAGGTCATTCACAAGCGCAAGTAACTCGCTGCTTATTTTGTCATTGCTGGCTCAATCGCCGAGGGAGTGACCATAGGCAAAAGCTCAATCGCTCTTGAACCAACAAACAAAATAAAACTAAAATTTAGAGGCAACTAGCTATATGGATGAGCTTTTGATTGAAGCAAACCGTATTCTAAAATGTTCTTTCGATCTAAAGCTACAACGTCGTAAACACATATTCATTTCTTACGACACATTGTATTTAATGAAAAAAACGACTTTTACCCAAATGCGCGTTTTACAAGAACAAATAAAGCTGCGAAAAACGAAACTATGCAAGGTCATTATGAAGGTTTTTATCTATTGATTAAAGCAAGTTGCATTCGAATTTAGCGATTCGTTCCGAAGTTACAAGGTCTGATATGGGTTTCGTTTTTTTTGAAACACCCTGTATATATAGGTAGGCAGGTACCTACATACACACGTGGGCGTGGGTGGGGGGGTTTGGGGGCATGCACCCCCCAAAAGTTGAAATACCCCCTCCCAGAAATCAAAATACCCCCCCAGAAAATTTTTTTGCTTTTTCAGCAATTTTTTGATGCCATTGGATAGTGCTTGATGAGAAACGTCGAAAAAATCGTGTTTTTTTGTCATACGACCACTTTTAAGACCATTTTTTAACCTTTAAAAATTTTTTCACCCCCCCAGAAATTTTTTCACCCCCCCAGAATTTCGGTGCTGCCCACCTATGCCTACATATATGTAGGTACACACTACGTCCTTACATAAGGTAGACTATCACCTATAGGATTTGAGTAATGGCGAGGATTGGGATCTGGGTTGTCCCCTGGGATCCAGCAGACCCCCAAAATTGATTTTGTTGTGCTAGTTTTGGCGATTACGCCCCATCAGACCCCCTCAGAATTTGAGCAATCAGCAGTGCAAGATTATGCCTTTTGCAGCTTACCCACATACCTAACTACACCTATCACAGTAGCATCATTGTTGTTCCAATGAAGTTTATTGCTGTGAGACATTAGCTCTTATTCAATTTACAAAATTGCATTGCACTCATTTACATTGAAGATTTTGTATCACTCATTGTCCGGTTCTTTATCTTGCATTCTGGCTCTTTTTCGACCAGAAATGGATACATAGAGTATATGAAAAAATTTTGCGGGGCGGGGCGAGGCGGGCCTAATTTTTGTAACATTACTGGCGGGGCGGGGCGGGTCGAAGGAGCTGCGGGGCGGGCGGGCTTTATTTCTTTCTTGGCGGGGCGGGTCAAAAATTTCGGCCCGCGCAGGGCTCTGCAAGACCTCCAAACCGGACCATTTTACAGCAGTTTTGATGATAAAATCCATATTCGCTATTGTAATTACTTTGACCGCGTTCGCACTGTGTCTACTGATTCAACACAGATACGGACATGGCTTAGTAATACCTTCGGGACTTACTCAGGTACCTACCTAAACTGCTCTCAGCGCTGGCCAGGTTCCGTAAGAGCGTAGTGCAACTTTGAACCCGTTGGCCCTTGTAGACCTACGGCTTCAACTCCCTCGGTCCTAATATTGCTGACCGCTTCTGGTCGGGAGTCTCAGCAGCTACGCACTAAATCCTGAAACTCGTACCTATGTACCTAAATCCCGGAATGCTCGCAACGTCAGTTTACCTATCTCAACGCACGGGCTCAAGTTGATAATTTAACTTCTTTTCTGAGGTCCGAGTAATTCGAAAATGTTTTTGGTTCCTAATTTGTTCAGCACTCTGAATTCCGAATACAACAACAGCGAGCTCTCAACTGGTCAATCATCATAAAATATTAGATGATCTTCAAACTATTTTTGGGTTGAGGAAGAAAAGAGAATTTTCGTAAATCAAATAAAGATAAGACCAAAAAGTATTTACCCTTTTTCACAATCGACGTAAAATCCAGTTTAAAATAATTTAATCATCGTCGTCGCCCGAACAACCCTCGATATACTTTATCACTGGGTGGTTAATTTTCCAATTTTATTAGGTACACCAAATGTACAATGCACGGCTGCAAGCCGGTAGACAACAATAATGCGTAAAGGCGCGACGAACGAAAAAGCAAACGCCAAATCGTCAGAACTCGGACTTCGATTAACACTGACTAACACCAACATTATTGAACATCAATCCATTCTCGGCGTCAGTCGACGCGCACATAAAATAAAATGAACGATATTAGTAGTTATGCAAATATTAATATGGAACAGGAACGTGAATAATACAACACACGCGTTTTACCAGGATGATTACAATAAAGCAACGAAATCGAATGTTCGAGAACTTTTACATAAGTAAGTTACTGATGTTAGCATATACATAAGTCTGGTTTACCGGACAAGTACCTAATAGAATTTTAAGTTGAAAAGTAAGGGTAGGATGAGGACTGAAGCATAACCTCGAGCTAACACATCGCAAGGAAGGATACTTGAATAGTTATGTAAATCCGGTAAAGTAAAACGATGTCGTCTGCTGGCCTTGGCAAACTAATGGCGAAGTGTTCGTGTAAAGTTCATGGCATGTAACTGTCGTAGTTACACTATGATCTTTATGACTCACTCCTAGATGCTCTAAATGAAAGCGGATTAAGGGAAGAACTAGAAAACGCTAATAATTTTTACCGGTATACATTAAATTTGGAAAAAAGGAAGCTGATGAGACAGCTTGGGCCAGTCGAAAATACATGTTTAAAAATTGATTCGCAAAAATGCCGATCTATTTGAGGATGAGCAGATGAAACGAGAAGATAATGATGAAGTTGTCACATCTGTTGAAGAGTCTAGCAGTGCTCTGCTAGACTATCCAAATCTGATAAAAATGCTCAGAATATAATAAGTACTCTACTCGAAAGAATTTTTACCCAAAATTTGATGCTTCGTGCCTACAAGGGCAGAGTTTCTATGTTTAAGTGTTCAACCCGTTTTATGATGTTTTATACGTCGTACTAATGCGTTGTGGTGTACTAATTTGTATTGAGCACTTGCTATATGTTGTGCTGCCTGCCTAATTCCCTGTAAATTTTTATTTGGCTTTTTTCTGATTTTGATTAATTAAGGTGTTGTATTATCGTTGTATAGCCTGACGTCCAAATTTAGCGCTTCGCTTTTGATGTTGACTTATTATGCACGCATTTAAATAACTTGAAGAGTGTGAAAAAGTATGCAAAAATAGAAGAGGCCGTGAACAGCAGATGTGTAGCATGGGGGGTCCGACCGTCTGCGAATCAACGTGCAGTGAGCTGATGATATGAACTAAAATTAGGACAGTAGCATGGGGGGAGGCTGCTAGCTAGTTATGCAAATTAAAATTAATTGGTTCCGCCCGTCCTGGTTAACCGGGATACGGATAACTCGCCCCCCCCCACATTTCGCCCCCACACAACTCGCTCCCCACAACTCGCCCCCCCCACAACTCGCCCCCAAGTACAACTCGCCCCCAAACAAGTCGCCCCTCCACAACTCGCCCCCCAAGCAACTCGCCCCCCACACAACTCGCCCCCGACAAACTCGCCCCCACACAACTCGCCCCCCGCAACTCGCCCCCACAACTCGCCCCCGCACAGTTCGCCCCCGACAGATGACTCTTGGAATTTGAAGCCGAAGATTTGCGATTTCGAACGCAGATAAGCAGTAAGCACAGTAGGTATGTACCTACCTACGTTAAATGTCTTTTTTCTATGGTTTTATGACTGCACAGTTATAAAACAGGCTATAGCGAATCTTCAAGCCCAATAAGTGATATTGCCCCGTTTCCGCCCGAGGATTATACAGCCAGAGGACAAAATCGCCATTACACTGGTACAAGCACGTACATACCGATGTTCAGTCACATTAGTACCTACATACAATGTGTACTTACTTGATAGGCAGATAAAAAAAGCGTAACCAATTTTTTATCCCTCGGACTCGGGTGTTTGTCGAAAATGAATTTTAAATTAGGCTTGCTGACCTTTTTCAAGCGCAAAAATGCATGCTATTGCCCCATTTCCGCTCATGTGTTTTGCATCAGCCATAAGACAAAATCGCAATCACGGCAGTACAAGCACGTAATCTTCATTTTTCGAGCAAGCTCGACACGCATAATCTCAGGTCCAGAAACGTACATTCTCACGTTCGTAAACGTCCATGTCAAAATTTCTGGACTTTTTTCACATCCTGTGTGGCCGTATAAAAAGCCAGTAACGCGTACAGAATTCCTTTTTCGTACCACATTCTACTTGGAATGGTTCGTTGTAATTTGCTCGCAGCAGTTTGTTAAGGTGTAGGTAAGGTGCATCACCACGAATAATTACAGAAAAAATAGATAGGAGGTATATTTACATAGCTCCATTTCCATTCTTATACACGCGCTGATTCTGACGTATAAACTCAATTAAGAGGGTTCAGCTTTGGACATCAATGTTAGCACGCATCCTAGGGTCAGCTGATCTGGGGGTCGAATATTGAACTTTTTTGAGGCATTAAAAATTGATACCATGCTAAAATAGCGTTCTGTTCATATATAGTTTCTAGCAGCATTTAAAAACTACTTTTTCTCATTATATTGCCTGATTTTTTCTGGTATTCTCCATTATTTTATTTTGGGGTCAGGAATACCACTAACCACCTTCATTCCCACTTGGCTGTCAGGTTATGGGGCAAGGAAAGTAATGGATTACTGTTGAATATGTACACTGGCAGGGGTCGAACTGATTTGTCAATCAAAAACGGGTTGGGGGCGAGTATGTGGGGGGGGCGAGTTGTGGGGGCGAGTTGTGTGAGGGGCGAGTTGTGGGGGCCGAGTTGTGTGAGGGGCGAGTTGTGCGAGGGCGAGTTGTGTGGGGGCGAGTTGTGTTTGAGGATGGGGGCGGGTTGTGGGGGGCGAGTTGTGTGCGGGCGAGTTGTGGGGGGGGGGGGGCGAATTGTGGGTGGGGGGCGAATTATCCGCAAACCGGTTAACCGACTGTGCATTAAAAAGTTGGGCGCTTCACGCCTATACTTTCGTGCTTTATTGTTTTTGAGCAGAAATAACTAGCTTGCGAGCAACATAATTTACTTCCAGGTCGTTGTATAGATTGTGAATGAATGTATTTTTGCACTGCCAATTGCTCGATTGGTGGAATAGTTCCCTGTGTGGGGCATAAAAATGCATAAAATGGAGTAATATGCTCTTAATTGTAGACCTATCGGATGATGTATTATGAGTGCTCTATAACTCAATTACGAGCGGTCAGGTTCGATGCTTATTTTTATTTATTTTTTCATTTTTATTTATTTATTTTTTTATTTTTTTTGGAAAAAGAGTAGAAATTAATAAATTACTTTTCAACCGTATACCCTACTCACTCACCCTACATAAGCTATAAATAAGATGAGAATGAATAGCATAAGTTTTGTCTCATAAGCTGCAGAACCCACATAAATGTACAAGAAATAAAATGATTGCACAATTAGGATAAAACGGCTAAGCACCCATGAGCTATAAATAAGATGAAAATGAATAACATAAGTTTTGTCTCATAAGCTGCAGAACCTACATGTCTCTAAGTTCGAAAAACATGCAAAAATAGAACAGCGTGCCGATGCTTCAACGTTCACGCCTATACTTCCGTGCTTTATTGTGTAGTAGTATGACCCAATTTTAGGTGCTTAGCGCCTCATGGAGTCTCTATGCTTAAGCATGTGCTATGCTTAAGTACAGGGGTGCTGAAGGGTCCAGGAGTACTACTCACGTCAAATTCTTTTCAATTTACATCAGTAAACAACAGCGTTTTTTAGTCATCAAAAGAACTGCAAACAGTCAGAAATCAAGTGATGGCTCATTGAAAAGAGTACAAAATTTTGGTGAGCCGACATTAGAGCGCACGACATTAGAACGCGCGAGATTAGAACGCGCGGCATTAGAGCGCAGCGACATTAGAGCTCGCGAAATTAGAGCGCAGCCATAATAGATGTTTTTCACGTAACTTTACAAAACTTTTATGTTGATAAATGAAAGAATTCGTCGGTTAAAGCTTGACGGACAAAACGAGCATGCCTTTGAAAAAAGTCTTACTGTATCTTACACTCGAGACTAGTAGCAACGATTCATACTCATACATGCTTTCCGATTCAGAATTGGATAAGCTTTCTATTATAACGGGACAAAGTTAAGTACCTACGCATGAATATCTCGGTATGCGCTTTCTTTTGTTTTGTAAAGCAATGAACAGACTTTTGAATTCTTTCTTTACTTTCTGGTTGAGTTGTACACTGGTTGAATTAATGGATGTACAACAGTAGAAATTTTCTCTTTTTTACTTATCTTTGGAAAAAAGACAGTAACTTTTGAAGCAGTAGGTTTTGTGTAACGCCATTATACCCTTCCAGTTATTCTCTTGACACAGATTACGGTATTCATTTTCACAAGACGATTCTTAGTGATTTTTGCCCTTAGAGACCCAGAAATTAGCTAAAATACACTACGAAAAGTCGAACAACTTTGTTTTTACCGCACTAAAATTGCTACTGCACCATATTAAAGTACTCGAAAATTTGTGTATACAAAACGTACAAAGGTTTTCGGGAAGACAAAAATTATAAAACGAAATGAGTAATTGTTTGTCCTATATATCTTCAAAATGGCATAACTTGCATTTAGAATGGAAAAATGTCAAACTTTTTGACGCTTCGCTCCATTTTGAGACAATATTTAGTAATTTTTGGCGTCAGAAACCTAGAAATTAGCTAAAATACAGTACTAAAGATCGAAAATCCTGGTTTACCACACTAAAATCGCTACTGCTTATAGTACACAAAATTAATGTGGGCGCTCTACTGTCAGCGCCCTAATGTCGTGCGCTCTGATGTCACCCGCTCTAATGTCGTTGCGTTAATGTCGGCGCTCTAATGTCGTGCGTTCTAATGTCTGCGTGCCCGAAATTTTTCTAGCTATTTAACGAAAACAATTTCGAAATATATTATAAACTCACAAAAATAGCTGGAAACGTAACAGTTACGGTATGACAGCCTTTCGCGGCCATATTGAAAATTACGAATTCCTTACTTAACCAAATATGGAAGTAATCATTCGAAAGCGCTTTTTGGGATTCCAAAATGTGATTATACATTAAACGCAATGTACAGCATACAGTAAGCACAGTTCATGGGAGTAGCCATTTTGCAAAACAAATCCAAAATGTCTTAATAGATAGAACAATAAGTTTAAAAGACAATCTGAAAGATGCGCCTTTTAGACGGTGCTAAAACGCAACTGCTGTGTGATTTACTGTAGCTATGAAAAATTGATAGTTTTTTCCACAAAATAGTTGCGCTTTATTTTCTTTACTCAAAATACTTTACTTTTTTAAAATCGGTATAGTGGTTCTTAAGATTAATAAAAAAAAACCTATACATTCTCTGGAAAAAACTCTGTGATCTGGCTGTCTTATTGTAACTTTTGAGGTTTTTAGCTATTAATTCGTGAGTTTCTAACATATTTCAAACTTTTTTTCAGTATATAGCTAGAAACTTTCGCGCTGATTCAGTGAGCTGTATCTTGATTTTTGAAACATTCCAGGTCTTTGGATTGACTCAAAAAACGTTGTTTACTGATTTTAAGTGAAAATGATGTGATGTCAAATTAACCGTTATAAATAGACATATCTGATATCGTGTAAGCATATTCGAAAGCCGTGTGCTTGCTGCTTTCATTTAATTTGCATTGCATCGCACGCATATTGTTCACAGAGAGAATTCATAAGTTGGTATTTTGGCTTTTTGTGAACTTGCCTTTGATAAGTAAAGGTTTTTCATAAACTTTCGTAATTTCTTGTTAATCCGTTTTTAGCTGTTTTAGGTGACAGTTCATAGATTTTAATGAGTAATTTGGAATCGGTAGTCCTAAAAACCATAGGAGCGAAGTCTGGGGAGTAATATTCAAGCTGTCCTTCTGCGCATTGGCAAGAACCCAAAATTTCACATAATGGAATTGGGCATTTTAGAGCTACTGTATCTCAAAAACCAGTCTGTGAATTTCCTTAAAAATCTACGGTACGGTCAGTAAGGAAATTACTAAGAAATGCTTGAAATTTAATTCGAATTCAAAGTCTACGATTTGAGATATTCAGCAAAATGCAGTTTTAAAAAAGCGTTTTTTCATAGTTTTCGGCTAGTTTACACTGCAGTGTAGAGTGGCTTACTTTGTTAGACAGAACCATAACAGTTGGCCAGACTGACGTAAAAGTTTTGGTGTGCGGCGAGTACCTGAGCTTCTAGAACCGTCAAAACTTTCGAAATAACCCGTCGTTTCCGAGTTTGTTCATAAATTCGGAATCAGGATACCCATTCAACCGAAATTTAAAGAGCATTCCAGTAAGAACTTTTTTGCCACGGACAGGCAGACATACACACAGACGAACTCCGAATTAATATAGATTGTTTGCCAAATACAATATTTTCCGAAACGGACTCTAAACAAAAATATATACACATCATCCGGGCGGTCAACTAAGAGCTTTTTAGAGCCGAAATTGCCTAAGAAACTGGTATAAATGATAAAGAGTAATATATAAACTATATTAATCCACAGTTTCTCATCACTTTCGAGCGCGTTTGTGTAAAAGTTTTAATTTTCTTCTTTTTTGGCCTAAGCGATTCCTTCTACACCTTCGAGAAAATCAATTGAAAATCTAGCAGGTTTTACAATTAGGGAACATTTTATGTCAATTTTTTTGCATATTGAAGTTTAGATTTTTATTTGATATTGTGACAGATAACATAGGTGTATCCAAGAGCTGAAGCTGAGTTTAAGATAAATGTATTTGCAAAAAGGTTTATGCTTTGCATAAACGGGGCGGATAGTAAAACAAAATGCTTATTCGATCTAATGCATCAAACGGAGAGGCGTTATATCACGTCTTTCTCGGCATTTGTCGAAAGAAAAGCTTTATTTAGCAACATGCTCGTAGCTCCATTTGATCAACACCTGCGGCCTAAGCAAACGAGTAATGTGCTTAACTAACTGTAAAAGGGCTGCATTGATGGGGATTGTGTGAAATACGGTTAAACAGTTCGTTTCAAAGTTGACTGATATCAAGAAAACTTTTACCTAATAAATTGGACCATTCGACTTTGAACTACAACAATCATTTTCCTGCGCATACAACGGCTATTATACGATGAGATTCGTGTTTAGCTGTGTAAGTAGTTATTTTTTAGTATTTTTTATCGTCATGTTTATTTATGTTGTACATTGATGCGTGCCGACACTAATATTTGAAGGATATAAAAATAAAAGACTAGAATTATCCTGCCCTCTCAAACATCAATTTGAGTAATTCTATCGACCAATATCTTGAATTGAAATGAATTACTATTTTTTTATTAATTATTAATAAATCATTATTTATTAACAAATTTAAAACATCTTGTCTTTTATTTTTAAAAGAAAACCTATTAGTTCTTAGCTTATCTTAGTCACTCTATTGTCTGAATGAAATGTTTGTAGCAATTCAAGAGGCGCATCTATTGGAATGACTTAGCCTACGCAATCAGAATCGTTTAAGATGCCTGCACACTGCCTCCTTTACATCATGACATTTTAGTTAAAAAGATTAGGAAAAACGTTAAATTATTGAAAAAGTAAAATGCAGTCTAAAAAACTGTTGAATATACTTCCTAACCGTAAGCGCATTTATAATTTTTCTTATTTTAAAAGCCAGCTCGAGAATTTTAGGAGATTCAATGTTCAAAATTTTTCGAATATCGTTAATTTTCTCTTATTTGTGAAAAAATAATCAGAATTTAATCGATGTCGCGTATATGTGACTTTATTATTACGGTTACATGTACAAACAAAAACTCTTGATTGTTACTTTAACACCATAATTAAGAGAAAGATGCAGGAGGTGCATATATTTCTTCTAGATATATCGTATTTCCATAAGCATTTGTGGAAGTGTTGATTTAAATGAGAAACATTATTTCAAACGTAAAAATATTCACAGTGCTTTACGTTTGATCTCCGATATATAAACTTAAATGTATAGTTTAAGACTTATTAAATTCTATCGTTTTATTTTTTTCTGTTTCGAAATTGAATTGTAAATTCGTTCCTTTTTGAAATCGTTATTTTTGAATTATAAGTTTTAGTTACTATAATTCAGTTTTTATTTGCTTTAACCTTTTTTTGCGATTCAGCTCTTGTGGGGCAGCATCTTCCTGATTAACTGGCTGGACTGTACCGAGGCCTTCTATTTCGAAGAGATGATGGATAGTAAGCCATGTCTTAATTTGAATATTATTGTACATGTCATTTTAGCCATTAAAATTAATCAAAATTTCTGATTTCATAACAGAATCGTGTAAAGAGGTGCGAAATTCAGTGCTGCCGAAATCGGGCGATCTTGAACGGAAAAAAGCAACGTATTGATTAAAAATGGAAAACTGTATTAAAGGAAAATTATTTTCGAGAAATTGAAGTATAATTTCATCTTTTTTCTGATGAATTTTTCCGCAACTGATCCCATTGAAAATAATTGACTGATTAGAGTACGACCAAAGGAAACTTTTGGATAGACGTAATTATTTTTTTACTTATGCGTCTGCATCCGCGTTTCATATTTTTATATTTCGGGTATTTTTACAAATAATTCATTTAATGCAGTCGTAATTATACTTTTTTACTTTTGTCCTCTTCATGTTCTTACGCTTTGAAGTTTTTGTTTTGATTTACTTTTTGTTTTCTATGCTTTTATTTTTTATATGGTTCTTTTTACATATTTTTATATTTATATTCTTTGTATAAATATAATGCGCTTTATTTAGGATGCATTTATCAGCCTAAACCACAGAAAATCGATTTGATGTTCGCCTTAGGCGGTTCTCGGGAAACCGATGAAGCTGATTATAACACAACGAAACAATTTGTAATAGAAATAGTCACACACTTGAACGTTGGGCAGAATGACATTAGACTGGGGTTCGTTTCAATCCAGTCCCTCTATCCACGTCGTGTTGTTTCAGTAGTGAACCTTCAGAGCAGTTCGGAGGAGTTTTCTGTGAAATTGGCAGAGTGCCAAAAATCAAGCAACATGATCGATCATGCTATTTTAGTCCATGAGGCTGTTAAAGCGCTTACAGAAGTACATATACTCTGTCATACATGAGCAGTGATTAAAGAGTGGGGATTGTGGTCCTACAACTTTTAAGGTCGGAAAAGGGCTGAAAATTGATTATTTCGGCCAAAAACAGGATAACTCGACGCTTTTCCTTGAGCTACGCTCGGTGGCATTGAAAAATCTCAAAGAAAAGAAAAAACTTAGGAAATTTAATTCTTAATTTTTGATTGGCTTTTTTGAGGGTCAATAGAGATTTTCTCGAACGACACATTTGGAAAAAATTCAGAAAAGGAGAATATTTTCCATTTTCGACTTACTTTTCCGGTTTCAATTTACATGCTTTTACTATCTATAATTTTGCGGCATTTTTTTAATTTTGACTATAAATTAAAAAGTTGGCCTGAAACGCCAAAATTTTCATTAAAACCATAAACTTGCAGATGATAACGAATTTCCAAGGAAAACGTCAAAGGTAGAAATTATCGGTTTCCCGTCTCAAATTTTTTCGCAGACTTTTTCTAATCATTCTATTATTTCTTGCCATTTTGTTAATGCTTTTCGGGGTTTTTTTATTCTCATTCTCAATTTTTCGGCTTGTTATTAACTTTGCCGTTTCCTCCTTCAAAAGTTTTACTCAATAACTGTTTTCTCATTTCTAATTTTAGATTCACTTTTTTACTTTCGAATTTTAGTGCATCTAGCCCCTAAATATATTGATTTAGACGTAAGAACAGCCAGATTTGCGAAATCAGCCTAAAAAAAGCAAGTCCGCGAGTTGATAGATTCCGCTAGGTCTATGAAAATCAATTTTTCATAGTAAACTTTCATTTTAAGAAATTTTAATTTCAGAACGATGCAAAATGACTTTTTTTGCAAAATTTGTCATTTTTTATCTTTTTCGCTTTGCATATTAAAGTTGAAATGCAAAAGCCCGCTTTTTTAGCGCGAAAAGACGACTCACAGATTTTTTGTACTTTTGTAATTTATTTTTTTAATATTTGTTTGTTAAGAAACGCTACTTTTAGTTCATATTTTCTAATTTTCACGCATAAAGAGTCGAAGGAACGGAGCCAAAGCGGTGTTGATTGCGCTTCTCGATTTTCCGCCCACCGAATTAATCAACAAAGCGTACGAAGCGGCTTTATCAAATGGCAATCACGTAATAGAAATAGAGTGTGATAAAATAGGTGATTAGATCAATAAATAATTGGCTAAATTAATTAGCTGATTAATTAATTAACTTTATTAAATTATAGGTTATGGCAAATTATGTGTTAAATCAAAACTTCCGAATGTGACGTGTTACTCGTGGAAATTCGACGAATTGCTGAGCAAATCGCGAAAAATCATCGTTCCGATTACAAGAATAGCCGACGAAGTCTGCCATGGGTTTATTTACGGTAATTTTTTCATGATTTACTCCTATAAATAATTTATTTCTTCAATATATTTTACCTTTGTTCATTTAGCGATTCTCAATATATTTCTCTCTTTTTTGATAGTCGTATTTTTATTTCTATCTTGCTTTATGTTTCTATGCAATACTCATCATTTCTGATCTATTTTTTATTCCTAAATCCTTTGAATCTGTCATATTTTGACTTATTTCTAATCGCTCGTGGTTTTTTTTGTTCTGATTAATTTTGTCCACTTCTTTATAAAGAGCGTAATTTTGACCCATTTCACATAAAACTGTTTACTGCTAAAAAAAGATTTTTTGAAAAGTCAAAAATGCCAGAAAAAATGACTTTTCGCAAAATAGATTTTTTTAACAGATCCGATCGAAAGAGTTTAGCATAAGGTTGCAGACTACTACAGGTACTAATATTTTTATTGTAAATTGCATTTATTTTATTGATTTTAATGTGACGGATGTTTTTAGATTTATGCAGTATTTGCACAAAAATATATTTTTATCGCGAAATCGTTAAATCACTATTGAGCCTCATATGATAGCTAATCAGAAAATAGACGCTCTTTTAAAACTCTTGATCCTAATAGAACGATCGGTCAGAAAACAGAAAAAGCTGAAATTCTAGCCATAGTTTTCTCATTTGGTTATTTTCAGGCCGAAGCACTGTGCAGACGAACGAATATGATGTATTTTTCTTGCTAAAAACGGAAAATATGTCTAATCCGACAATAGAAAATTACGAAAAAGTGATTCAAAATTTGATGAAGAACGAGTATTTTGGGATCAATGGCGTTCGAATCGGTTACGCGAAATACTACGGGTCGTCGTTTGGTGAAGGATTCAGATTCGTCGATGCCAATCAGATCGACGTCGCAATGAACATCAGCGATTTTCCACGCATTTCTAACGAAGCTGAAATATTTTCGCAAGAAATGGTAGGAAAGGTCATTGATTAATCACCAACTGACCTTTGATCAGCCTTCACTAATGGTTAGGACAACACATGGGCGTGGGACAACCCCCTAGAATCTGAACTCCCCCCGTAAAATCGATAAATTCTTTATAATTTAATTTTTGGCTTTATTTTTAGAATTTTCGCCGGTTTTGACTCTCCAGAAATTGTTTGCTGCCTATGTATGATTAAATCCCGAATTCTGGAGTGGTCTGGAAGGAGTCGAGAAATTTTCAGAGGGAAAAATGAGCAAAAAACGGTTATACACCAAAAAGCACAGTTTTTCGACGTTCCTGATCGAGTTTTATCTGTTGGCGTCAAAAAACTGAGAAAAACTTAGAAATTATTAAAATTTGATTATTGTTATATTTTTTGACAACTTTGGCGGAGAAGTGCTCGAATTTCTCTAATGTTAGCTCAAATCCTGTGCAAAGCGATAGAAAATTGTTGAAATTTAGGTAAAAGGACGTTTGTTTTGTTTTTTCTTTATTTGTGCACTTGAAGCAGGGTCTATTGAAGCATTTAGCAGGAAATGTGTAACGTTTTCGAATTTATGCAGAAAAATAGAGCAAAAAATGTGTTTTAGTCCGCTAAAAAAATAAATAAACGTAATTGATAGATATAATCCGATGTCTTTGAGAAATTACGATACGATAGACAGTTGCATCATTATAATGCACAGATCCATTCTTTATCTTGTCAAGTATGCTGAGCAAATGGAAGTTGGGGGTTGGGGTTGTCGGCCGGCTGGCAAGCTCCCATGAAATTCGCTTGCGGTTTTACCTAACTGTTAGGGCAGAGTTTCTATACTTATCATTTTAAATATTGAGCATCGTCGGGTCGTCGACATACATGGATAGCGAACAAATTCTGAGAGGGGGGCGTCGATGGAGCAGAATTGCCAAAAATAGCGCCAAAAATCTAATTCTGGGGATCTATCGATTCTGGGGGGTCCACCGGATTCTGAGGGTCCAGCCAGACCATACATGTGTAATATGGGAATCCGGGGCGGAGGGCCCAAAAAATTTTCATAAAGTGCTTTTTGGGGCTAAAAACGACGGGTTAACGTCAAAAACACCGTTTTTGATTATTCAGACAATGCTCGTTCTTTCTGTAAGATGAAAACGTTAAAAAATAATACGAAAAATTTTTCTAAAAATTCAAGTAGACCGATCAAAACATAGTCAAAAAATGTTTACCTATATGGCGCGAAGCGCCGAAAATTTGAGATTTTTGGAGCCAAAAAGCGCACTTTTTACAACTTTTACCAACTTTTACGAAAAATGGACAACTCTGGGGTGGGGTCGCACTGTATACTTTTCTTAGCCTCGCTTTATTGCAGGGTTCAAGACATCATGTTCCACACGTATTGGTAAAAATCGATTCAGTTGATCCTAATCAATTGGATTCATTCGCGGCTAGTATTGAACTTGCAAGATCATCAAAGTTAAACGTCAGCCACGCGCGTAGGATGGCCTTTAAAATGGATCAGCTGGCCATTGCAGTCGATTATATCCGGATGGAGCCTTTCGACGCTTATTTTGATTTATATAATGGTAATAAGCATACATGCACATAGCAAGGGAGATATGGGGGATTTCCCACCCAAAGTCGGTAGTCCTCACTGTTTTTTTGTACGAGCCTCTTTGTACATGTACAAAGATCTCCGGAAAAGTCTTTGTACGAGCGAAAATTTTTTTGTACATATAACGTATAGATATGCAATTGAATGTACTCATTTTTACATACTACTAGATTGTTATCCGTGACCCGCACGCTTCGCAGAAGGTGTAACTTTGTCCTAAATTCAGCTGGTTATATTAGTTCGGCCCGAAACGATAAAAATTTTCATGAGTCTTAGGTTGAAATTACACATAAAATTCGACTCAGTAAGTTAAAATGACTTGTGTTACACAATTATAAATAATAAGCGGTTGCAATGTGCTGACTGAATCTCATAATAGTCACCAATTTGCTTATGAATTTAATGCAACGCAAAGATAAAAGAGTCAATTTTATCTTCAAACGGCATAAAACAGTGCAAAGTTGTTTAATAGTTCTTTTTTCTGCATAAAATCTTTATAAAACGGTGAAAATAGATGTAAAAGATGCTTCAATCTGTACAAAGATGCCCACAGATAGATTTTGGAGTATTAAATGCCCGCGCTTGGAGCTAAATAGAATGTAATTATGATACTCGGCGCGAAGCGCCGAAAATTTTTAGAAATTTTGCTAAAAAATACTCAAAAAACGTTAAAATTATCATTACTTTGCCCCAAAAAGTCTTTGTACATTGTACAAAGATGGCTCCGAGAATCTTTGTACGAGCCTCAAAATCTTTGTCTCGTACAAAAAAAAAACAGTGGTAGTCCTCCCATTTCGACAAAAAAAATATAGGTCATTCCCCCACCCCCAAAAATGGCCGGGGACTTCCTCTAATTAAAATTTAGAGCCATTACACGTATGGTAATTAAGCTAAAAATTGTTTTAAGCTGTATTGAAGGGAAATCTGATTCTTCACCGTAGCTTGAAGTTTCGGTCAATATTGTGCCGGTTGGGCGAAAAACCGATTTTTTAACCTTTCTCTTCATCAAGCTCTATCTGAAAAAGTATGAAGAAATGTGAAAAGTGAATTCTAGTGGATCGAGGGAAGTTTTTCGGTTCTGCAAGACCCGAAAAAAGCGCTGCTAGAATTAACCTGCTTAAAGGAAAATGCGATAAATTCTGACGGAATTTCTCTAGCGCAGTAATATATCTAATCATTTTAAAAATGCCGAACATTGCTTTGTTACAATTTCGTAAATTTCAGTATATGAATATTGCTATCTGTCGTTGTAGATCTCCTAGTTAAAACACGATGTTTTTCATATGCTAATTTCTTTTTACACCGATTTTAATTCTAGCTGCTAATGGTATCGATGCCTCTGTGTTCGACGTCGGTTTCCACTTGAACGTTGCGATCGGTTTAGTGAGTCCTGTAAATTAGTTTTTTTAAATCACGCGATGAAAATTTATTCCGATAGGACATCTAGAATTTGAAATTTGAGGAACAATTTTTGTTACTTTTTAAATTTTTTTATTACGTGGCGCGAGAGGTGATAACCATAGGTGGGCAGCACCGAAATTCTGGGGGGGTGAAATTTTCAAAGGTCAAAAAATGGTCTTAAAAGTGGTTGTATGTCGAAAAAACACCATTTTTCGACGTTTCTCATCGAGCACTATCCAATGGCATAAAAAAACCCGCTAAAAAAGCCAAAAAATTTCAAAAATTGAATTGTGGGTGTATTTTGATTTCTGGGGAAATATTTCAATTTCTGGGGTTGCATACCCCCCAAAACCCCCCACGCCCATGTGTGGTGAAAACCATTTTTGCTGATTGCAAAATCGCTCGTTTACGAATAGTGCGCGTATTTTTACATGTAAATGAACGGATTAATTCTAATATGCACAGTGATATTACAATTGCAGCGATGGTTATCCTTAATATTCGTCTTCATTTTCATTTTTTTTGATAAGATAATTTCAAGGAAACCCTCTCGCTGATACACCCTTTATTTTGTAGATGAAATTATATATTGAGAAAGTAAAATTAGAAAATGTAATTCAAACTGATATTAGGAATACGCCATTGAGCTCGTTCAAGGAATCGTCGACCGCCTCCAAATTTGGCCGGATCGGACCAGAGTCAGTTTATCGATTTATTTCAACGATACCTTGTATTGCCTCATTTTGCCCAACCAAGCTAACAGATCGACTTTGACTAACGAATTTGAGCGAATTAAAACTATTTCGCCGCTTTTGTTCAATCAAAGTTTCATTGAATATGCTAGTTATGAGCCGGTGAAGCTGGTTGAGGTAAAAATTAATTTAATGGCGAATCGAGGATTTTTGTTAGGCGGGCACTTTTCTTAAAACACTAGATTGAAGTCAGCTTTAATATGTAAAGTAGCGTTTTCGGCGGTTTTCCGATGCTTAGAAAGCATCCTTGACTGATGATGAAATGCATCAGTCATGTGAATTGTTTCGCACCAGAATTTCATTTAATGTTTAGAAATAAAAATTTCAGGAATTCAAGATCAACGTAGTAAGACAAAATCTAACAAACATTACATGAACTCAATTTCTTATTAGACTGTAAAACCAAGAGTACACCTTTGCTCCCCGACCAAAATTGTTTTCCAGCAAATTGTGGTAGATTAAAAAAAAGATTGAAGAACTGACCTCGGGCTATGGTTTTTCTAATTTGATATCGAAAATCGAGGATTTAGTCATATGGACGGAATAGTTATTTCTCTCAATGATCGTTTCCTTTTTGTCATATTGATGACATAGTATTATTCCATAAAAATTAATATTTCTATAGAAAGGAATTCGCCTTAAAAACTCTTTGTTTTATTTTTCGCGCATTTGTTAGAACATGGGGACTAGGTTATGAGCAACTATAAACTTCTCGCGTTTTTACTCGAACAATGTTATGCAGTTGAATGTACTCCTTAGCAGATCGAGTAGGATATTTTAACTACTATTTTATTATTTATTATTAAGGATATAATAATAATTATTATTAATCACTATTATTTTCATACTCCATCCTAACTTATAGCGAAACACAATTATACCAGCGACGTGGCAAAAACTTCTGAAATTTTATTAAAAGACTTACTCAATTTTTAAATTACTAAATTACTATATTTTCTCTAAAGGAGCCTTACAAATTTTGCTGCTTGGGAAATTTACATATCTGGACCGAAAAATGGCTTTTGAGACTAATCTAGCAAGTCAGCAATTTATTTCAAAGTAGTATACAGCGCAATGCAATGGAAAAATTCGAATATTCTGCCCAACAACGGTCAAAAAGGACTAAAAAATACATATCAATTTTTTTCCCTTAACATAATTTTTAACCCAATCCGTGCCTACATCAAAAAGGTTTGTTTTCATGATTTTTTCGCAGCGTTTTGTCTTACGAAAATTAAGTTCTGCTAACGAGAAAAATCAATTCATTGCACCCTATTAGTATAATTTTCGTCTTTGTTTTGTTTCTGGCTCAACCTTCAGCTTTTGTTCCATCATAGCTATGCTTTCCTTTTAATTCATACTCATCGCAAAAGTAAGTCTGGAGGTCAAAAGAACCCTAATAAAGGTCAGCAAAGAAAATTTTTTTTCAAACTGAATTACCTTAAGAATAACAAAAATCTAAATTTTTGTGCAAAATTCCCCGACTTATCAATCAAAAACTGTAAAATAAATTATGTTTGGCACTATTTCAAAGTTCAAACTGACGCTGTGAATCTAGAAATAATGCAAAACCCAACCCTATTTATAGCTCCTGGTTGATTTTAGCCAGTTTTTCTACAGAAACATTTTGATTTTTGTCATTTTTAAAAGACGACTTTGCTTCATCGTTTCTGACAGAAAATTGCCCAACCATTACTTTGGAAGACTATACTCAAAAGCTCGCGCGTGAATGTTAGGTTCCAAAAGTAATAAGATCGGGTTCACTAGTTCAATTACTGAAAATTACTTGATCAAGTAATTGTTTACTTGGAAAATTTGACTTTTTTAACATTTTTAAAAATTATTTTTACTTTTTAATATTTTTCGAAATGGATCGTTTAGAGCAGGCGAAATAATGTGCCCCAAGTAATAGTGATCATTGAAGACGCTGAAACGATGCAAGCTGGTCAAAACAATGAAACGAGCCGCATGAATACTTCAGAGGAGCCAAGCTGCGTCGGCTGCTTTGGGATTAAAAAATCCAAAAAAAGGAATAAAACGCCTAAAAAAGCTCAGTTATTGAAGAAACTTAGCATAAGACCGTCGAACGTCACCGAACGTAGCCCAAATTTCCCAATTTTTGTACCGCTCAATGAATCGGATTATATTATACCATATCTTTGGCTATCTCGCGCAGTGAAATACGTCGCTAAGTACACGTATGCTTTTCCATCTAATCAGCCTTTATTTGTTTAAGTTATAATTCTTCATAATAACTACCTTGAGTTGGTCGTCCTCGCCTATCCCCGTAGAGACTGAGATTTTTTAACCCTCTCCATTTTTGGCAGAAACTTGCGTCTTTCAGCCATTTTTAAGGGCTTTCTATCACTTTTGCCTAAATATAGGTCATTAACTATACTTTTCCCTAAAAGATGACCTACTATCTTCCCCCAAATCGGAGCCGTTACATGTTGTAGTATCATAACATACATGTAACAAGGGATAGGTGAGGATTCTTTCGAAGTTGGATATCCTCATCTAACCGAAGTCAGAAAATTTTTAACCTCTTCTTCCACGATTTTGAGAAAAAAGTTTGCGTTGTTTGACCGCTTTTAGGTGTTTTTTGACCATTTTTGACCAAAATTAGAGGTCACTTACCCCCACCCCCTCTCAACCCCCCCCCTAAAAATCACCAGGAACTCCCATTCAGATTTTACAGGATCTAGTATACAATTTACCCCAGCGTTTTTAGCCGATCCATATAAGCTACAGTGACCAAATTTTACAAGGAGATAGCTATAAGCCTATTGTACTAATCTGGCAAAATTGATTAACTTACGGTGTAAACTTACTGCCTAAAAATATCAAAATAAAAAAAATTGAAAAAATTACTTTTCTTCACTTTAAACTTACTTTAAACTTACTTTTTTAATGTAGGATGTTGATTGAGTTACAAAAAAGTGCTTTGTTTGAAACCCACCGAATCGTTTACAATTTTTAGATGCCGTTAGTAAGTTGTAAACTGTGAGTGTAAAGCAGTAAGTTTACACCGTTAGTTATTCAATTTTGCCAGATTAGTACAATAGGCTTATAGCTATCTCCTTGTAAAGTTTGGTTACTGTAGCTTATATGGATCGGCTAAAAACGCTGGGGGGTAAATTGTATACTAGATCTATTTTCAGCTGTTACATGTTGTCATGTCATAGTCATACATGTAACACGGGGATACAATGGGTTCCTCCCAGAGTTGGTCGTCCCCCATTTCTCCCATCCCAAAAGCTAAAACCATTCGGACCCGCACAGATTTTAAGGAAAACCTTGCGTCTTTTTAACGTTTTTAGGTGTTTTTTGACCATTTTTGGCGAAAAATTAGAAGTCAGTTACACCCCACCCTCAAAATAGTCGGGAATTCCAACCTAAATTTCGAGCCGTTCCGTATAATCATAGTCCTGTACACCCTCATGAAAAATTAACTATTCCACATACACTTTTAAATGGCGATCTCTGATAAAGGACTAATTCTATTAGAGAGAAAAATGCTCCGATGGAACAATAGAGAATGAATATCTTGGAATTGTGGATTATTAAAGTTTTAAAAGGATGGGACTAGGAAAAAGTAGCATATGCGCGCGAAAAATCAAAGGAATCTACTAAAAATCAGACTTAATCTAAACTAGATTTGTTAGTGTTATAAGGTTAAGCCAAAACTTTACACGCTCATCGCGAACTCAGTATTACATGTAAACAAAAAAAGTGCATAATCTTCTCCTTAGGGTGTTGCGTAATGATTAGCACTAGCCCTGCAATCATATGGTTGAATGCATCAACAAATTATGATGTATCACTTTGAATAGAATTCAATTCTGAGTTCAGTCAGCCGTTCTTCGGATTATATTATTAAACCAAAGTCTTTTTCTGGGCCAAAAAGAAAGTGTACCCTAAAAATTCATAAAAACGAAGGAATTTTAAGTAATAAATAATCAGTTCTACCACAATTCGCGTTTTTAACTCATTGAAAATGTTCTAGCTTAGAGCACAAAAGGTTCTAAAACACTTCAGAATCGAATATAAATTCGGCCAGAAATGAATCCAAAGTTTTTCTCTGTATTCCTCTCAAGTAACGTTCGGGACCTTCCTCCGAGTACATCGAACGCTCCACTCGATCTCTAATAATTTCGTCAAAATTTTCGGTAGGGCCCGGCCACTTGTCTTATTTTTAAAACGAGCATTTACCAAATCTGAAGTCCTTTTCAAGTTGAAAATAAAAATATTAGCAAAATTTTCGGACGACTTTTATTTTCACTTCTATACAAACAGTAGATTTTTGAATTGTAAATTGCCTGATGCAAAATTCAATTCTTTACAAAACGGAATATTGCAATTGGTTGCATCCTCCACTCATATTGACTGCAGGGGTAGTGCCATCTACCAATCATTATGCAACACCCTGTATCTTAAAGAAATCGCGCGTCGCAGATGTGTGCCGTTATAGTTAAAAGGGGGCTCGTATGTTGGGGGTAAGTACCCAAGTATATTATAGGTACATACTGCGCTACCTATGATACGTATTGAAGGAATAGGCTACAACATTACTCATTCGTTTTTTTATGCTGTCTTTGTAATTTTGGTGATGGCTAAAATTAATTTTTTTAATGCAGTCATGCTTTTAGTGCTAGAATAAAGCAAAATTAATGCTCGCACTGAGGATCGCTGTTTTTCCATATTACTTACGTTATTGCTTGTACATAAACTTATTTTTGATTCTAATAGGAGAAAGTGCTAAAGAATAATGGGAGAGCGAAAAGCGCTAGTATTCTACGTTTCTCATCAAGACTCAATCCACTGACATTGAAACACCGCAAAAGAAAAAAATTGGGATATTCAATTTTAGGTTTATGTGATGTACCAAACTTTCCTCGTACACCATGCCCATGTTTGGATGTCAATCTTTCACAATGTTAGTATATACTAATACCTTATGACCACACGTGGGCGTCGGGGCATGCACCCGAAGAATTCAATTCTCGAAAATTCACTCATTTTTTTCGCGATTTTTTGATGCCGATGGACATTGCTCGATTAGAAACGTTTAAAAATTATGTTTGTTCGCCATACCACCATTTTTAAGACT
Organism: Mermis nigrescens; assembly: GCA_036768485.1. Taxonomy (NCBI): domain Eukaryota; kingdom Metazoa; phylum Nematoda; class Enoplea; order Mermithida; family Mermithidae; genus Mermis; species Mermis nigrescens. The sequence continues at coordinate 6,967,800 of JAVLUZ010000160.1, forward strand.
ACTTTTTGACCTTTCGAAAATCTTGCACCCCACCTCGGTTAGAATATTAGTGCTGCCCACCTATGCCTATGAACACACTAACGTATCAGATAAAAAATTTAAAGCTTAACGTAAAAATTATGTAAGTAATGTTTAATAGATGATAAAATGAAGTAAACAAAATAAATTATGCACAGCAAAAACTGAAATAAAGAACTAGACAAATCTGATCAAATATTAATTTAGAAATAAGAAATATAAATTGCAATAAAGTTCCTACATAATCCACATGTTGGAAGTTCTGGCGCAATAAAAGCGAGAACGTGTAAACCTATTTTAAGAAATAAATGAAACGAGGGCATAATACTCAGAAATAAAAAATTCGGCAAAATATAAAAATACAGTTAGAAGCTCGCAATCAAGTCGCAGAAATTGCAAAAAACTCTTTCAGTTCTGTACTTAGATTTTTTGTTAATAATACGATTGCTGTAAGCTTTCTTGAAATATTAAAAGAAGCTCGAAAATTAAAATTATTTAATGAATATAGTTATTGAAATGTTTCAGGGAAAAATCTTTATCTTGAAAGCAAATTCAGTCTGTTTCATTTATCCAAGAGCTTTTTTAGCAAATCTTTTCCGAGGCTGTAACTCTTTCTTTCCTCTTACTGAAGATCGTTTAGAGATCACTCACCTAGTTAAGCATACTGTAGCCTTGAATAAAATTTACTGAAAAAGCTCTTGAATAAATGAAACAGACTATAAATGCTTATCACTTACATATATGTACTTTAAAATCCGGTGGAAACATCGCGAATGCTATGGAAAAATCAAATGCATATATGTACTTAACTATAGATGACGTTCTACAGGGAAGACGTGAAAAATAAAGAGCACGTTTGTTCTAGCTATGTCTAAATTGATAAAAATTCTGCCAAACACGAAAAATCTCAATTAAGTAAATCTCATTTTCTAATTTTTGATTTTCTTACGTAGCTTTTCATTATTTTATGTTACTTTTGTATTTCCATCCTTTTGTATTCCCATCACTGATTATGGAACTGATAGTTAATGGTTTGCGAGAAGATGATGGTAAACACACCTAGCTACATACACCTACCTCTTTCAAACATGTCACACACGTCATAATAGACTTAAAGTAATTATAATGAAGGCAATCGCGAAATTTGCTAAGCCAATAAAGACTTTTAAATCAAATAACGCTTTTAAATAATATCTACTTTCTCATGCAAATTTCTTGATATTTTTTCTTATAACCCACTTTATTCTTTCGTTACCTTTTAGACATTTATTGCAAGTAGATAAGCAAGAAAAGTTCTTATGAGCATATTTCTTTAGCTAGTAATGTGGTTTGTTGCTGTTTAATTCATGATTTTTTCTAGTTTTATTATGATTTTGAATTTTTTCTTCAGTGAAAGCGCTGGACACGTTCTAAGATGATTTATTTGAATAAGTAAAGCTCTAAAGGAAAGTAGATGTGACAGATAATCGTTATATCCGCCGAGATTAAGAAATCAGTTATCAGCTGGGAATGCACTCGATACGCTTGCTCCCTCAAAAAAAACGTTGTCGATTATAAGTCATAAAATATATTCTGAAAATTTAAAATAAAATACGAACAAAGACAAGCTCAGTTATCGTGACCCACAACGACAAAACGTAAGATTGTCCAAAAATTCATTAGTCGCCAGAAATCGACAGCTGTTCTTATGCAACATGCCCTCGATTCGGCAATTACGTTCACATTATTTCAAATAAACACTGCAAACGCTGTCCGAATATGGATTATTGCTTTCACTGCGGCACATACGGTCGTAGTCAAGTGCTACTTCACTACTTATCTGGCCCACTGCGTGCCATATAAATAGAAGAGAGCAACAGGCAGCAATGACATTGGTAAATTCTAAGCTTAGCATCGTTATTATGCGCTAAAAAATCGCTAAACGTACTTATAGTACAAACATAGGTACAACCAGACATGCACGTGAAAGGGGGCGGGAGGTAGTTTGGGGGAGGTCTAGACCATACATGGGCAGCAGGAAATTTCTAGGGGTCTGGTGTTATTAAAAATAGAATTCTGGGGTGTGCAGCAATCTGCGGGGGTTTTAAAATTTCTGCGGGAGTGTACATATACCCTCCACACTTTCCTACGCCCTTGTTTGGTCTAGACCACTCATCAGAATGGAAAATTTCTGGGAAAAATTAGATAAACTGAAGGTATAAAAATAGACGAAAGCTAAAAATTTTCTTTAAAAGGGCTTGAAATTAATCGGAAGCTTTAAGATAGCATAGCTTTAAGGCTAATTCAGCATTTATACCTGTTTTTGAGCTAATTTCGGCCCAAAAAGCTCGTTTTTCGACCCTCGCAACGGCTCACTCCCCTATCCAGATCGGCCATGCTGTGCAGTCGCCACAACACAAGCGCGTCCCTCTGTTCCCATCAAAATACAATATACACCATTAGGAAGCTCTTCTAAAACGAAAGTTATTCGTATCAAACCTAGTCCTTAAAGTTGACTTCAAAAGGACGACTGATGGAGCAAAACAAAGCAACGAAAAGATACGTAAGTTACCACTTGAAATATTTATCAAAATCAGAGCCAAATTCTTAAAACCCAGCTTACAGTCTTAGCGCGGTAATTAAACATCGAGTAAGGTCAACGTGAGCGTCCTCCCCGCAGACCCCCAGAATGAAATTCTTGACGTTTTTCCGTTTTTCTTGCTACCTTGCGTATTGCGGATCGGCAACCAACTCATCCGCTCCTTCTGGTGCTGCCAATGTATAATAGAGGTTATGAAAATTTTTAAGGAATTCTTATTTTATTTAATTTATCAATTGAATTTAATTTTGGCTCAAATCAATATTCGAAAAAATGTTTAAAGCATAAGCACTCTGCCTTGATAGTTCTAAAGAAAAAAAATTTTTTCGGCATCTGGACGTTATAGAGAATTTTGATTTACCGTGAATCAATTCCGTCTTTTGAGGTAAAACAAATCAGCTTTCCAACTACTTTTTAAAAGCCAATTCATAAATCATTATTTTATTTTTCAAAATTAATTTTTATCTCTTTATTCCTTACTTTTTCTAATGTTCGCTATTTGCGAACATTTTGTAGGTAAATGGTAATCGTCTGTACATTTTTTTATATATATTTTTTTATATTTTTTTATTTTTATATGATTTTATATATATTTTTTTCTTTTATATATATATTTTTTATATATTTTCTATAAATTTTCCATATACAATACATTTTTTGAAAACTCTTTCGAAAGAAGCTTGTTATCTCTGGAGGAACAGATGCACAAAGAGGCAGAAACAGGGTGGCTAAAAAACGAGATGCATATTGGCCTTTATAACTTCTTCAATACTTGACCAAATTGAATGCGGTTTGCTTTTTTCAAGAGCCTATGACCACACATGGGCATAGGGCGTTCAGAGGTATGCACCACGGAAGGCTGAATACTTATCTTCAGAAACCGAAATACCCCCTGAATTCAATTTTTGAAATTTTTTTGTTTTTCGCAATTTTTTGATGCCAATGGATAGTGCTCGATTAGAAACGTTAAAAAAATAGTGTTTTTTCCGCCACACCACCACCATTTTCAAGACCATTTTTGACCTTTAAAAAGACTGCACCGCATAGAATTTTGGTGCTGCCCATGTATGCCTATGAGCTCCGTAAGAATGTGGCAAGGTTTTACTTATGCAACTTGAGCTGCTCTTGTCCTAAAATAAATTAAGGAGAAGTCGTTTTTTGGCCATGGAAGCATCTGCAAAAACATTATTTGCCTTTGTAATCCTGCAACTTTACAGAATCTTGAGACAGATAAATGCAACTTATTTTATTTTAAAGCTCTTGTGATTATCTATCATTCATATAGATTGCCACATTTTGGCAACTGCTAGCAAATTAAAAATATTGATGTAGGAATGCAACAACCCGTGAAAAAGTGCTGCTGTTCCGCACAGACTCAACAGATCAAAATAAAAATTAAGAGAATAGTAAACAAATAATTTTGGCTTCATGTAAACCGAATCGCGTCGAATTATCTATTTTGTTGGAGAGTGGCACTGTTGCAAAGATAGCTCATATAGGCAAAAATCAGAAGAAAAGATGCCAAAAATGACTTCTGCTTAATTTAATGTAAACCACGAGAAGCTTAACCAGCATAATTGAAACTTCAGTGCATTCTTGCAGAGATGATAGGCTCTTAGAAAAAGTAAACCGTATTAAATTTGGTCAAGTATCAGAGAATTAGTAGGGATCAATATGCCACTTGTTTTTTAGGCCACCCAGTATTATGTAAATCAATCGAAGTATAATTCAGTAATAACACATTTAGCACTAAGATTTACATGGCAATTAGTTCGAAAATCTGCAACCCATAAAATAAATACAGGTCAAACAACGAAAATTTCGATCGCGCTATTTAACACATGCATTTCTGTTGATGTGTACATACATAAATCACTCTTTTGTCCATGAAATTCCGAAGTAAATATATATTATCTGGTTTGAATAAGGAAATTAGGACAGCAGGGTGAGATAATAATTTGAATAAGTACGACTCGTTTAAAGGTTCCCTATTCAAGCGAGTTTCGAAATTTATTCGTTCTCTAAAGCACGTGAATTCAATAAATTATGCAAAACTCGTTGTAAAATCAAAGTATTGAAAAAAATGGAAAATAAAATGACAAAATTTAAAAAAAAATTTAAAACTAAATCTAAAGCTTTAAATAACTTGCTTACTAACAGTCACCATACCAGTGTGTACAGCATGGAATATGTATCTAAGGGCCAGATTCTACCTTAAAATGATGAGTTAGCTAGTGTCAATACTCATTTTTTCTGGGTTTCCTATGGCGTTTTTGAGCCAATGGATGGCATAGTTTGTTAGTGTTTTTTTTCTTGTTGGAAAATCACATTTTTCCGAGCCGGCAAAGGCCAAAAGCGGGAAAAAATCTAAATAATTTTTGAACAGTTCTCGGAATTTTCAGCATCTCCACATACTTACGTCTTATACTAAACGTTCATACCCATTTTTAAGGCCATTTTTGCAACATGCTAAGGAACTCTTAGAATTTACTTCGTCTCCTAGTCGCTTCCTTTTATATCTCTAATGAATGTGCTATTCCCAGCATATTCGCCTCTTTTTTTACTCCATCGGATCATTTTTCCTTCCTACCGCCCTACACGATCGTCGAACAATTGTATTTTTTTGTCGTATAACCGGCTTTTTAGGTCATTTTTTGACATTCGAACATATTTTAATTCTCTCAAACCAGGATTGACTTTAGTTGAGCAGCCTGCTACAGCCTTTGCTTGTCCTACCTAATCCACATTGACGTATAGATGGGGATTTAAGGGGATTTTTATACCCCTAGAATCTGAAACTCCTCCCGCAAAAGAAATAACTCCTAGAATCGAATTTTTGGCATTTTAAGGACTTTTGCCGGGTTCGACCCCCCTCCCGAATTTGGCTTGTGCCCTTTGTGGTCTTAAGACCCAGGCAGGCTCGGGAAACGGCCGTGTTGTTCAAATTATTAGTCAATTGTTCAAACGTGACGGAGGAGTCGCTTCTGTTGTTTTACGTCGTTCGGTTGAATTGTTGATGCTTCCGAATCATCTAACTGTGAAAAAGTCTCAAGAGTTCTGAAACAGACTGTAATAATAATGACAAGAGCATGAAAATATAAAAAATGCTAATTATTGTAAAAACAATATTTATATCGATAACGATATTTTATGCGGTCTCCGTTAACGAAACATGTTTTTTCAGGATTGTTAAAGAAAACGGAAACGATATTGTTTTCCACTAGCGATAACAACGCTGCATTCGCAAATTATGAAACTGCTCGAAATTTCGGGTGATGGTCTCAACCGTTCATGTGGGGTCCATATGTCTCCTCAATTTTTGGCCAAAAAGGACTCAATAACAGTCCAAAAATTCAATTTTTTTTCAAAAATCGAGAGGTGTTCAAAATATTTTTCTGACGTTAGGGGACTGGGGAAGGACGATCAACTCTGGGTAGGAATTTCTCTTCACTACCCTGCTACACGTATGGTGCCTTTTTGGGCTTAAAATTCTGAGTACGAGTGAAAAACACAATTTCTTAAAAAATGCCCGTTTTTTCTAGGACAAACATAAAACACAATTTCTAAAAACTCGAGCAAACTGAACAAAATACATCATAGGTAGCGCGTTAGCGCGTACCTATAATATACATGGGTACCCCCAACATATGTCCCCCCGTCACGGCTATAACGGCACACATCTGGGAGGTGTGGTTTTATTTAAAGGTAGATAATAAAAAACTTAGATACCCTTTTTTGTTTACACTCAATACCGAGGTAGTCGTGAGTGTGTAAAGTTTACACCAAAAATTCAAATGATCGGCGGAGGGCCAATTTTTTAAAAAAAGTTCTCCCTAATTAGTAGGTTACGAATCTGGTCTCGAAATTTCTTTACACTCATCATGTTGTTGCACAGGAGTGTAAATTGGACGGTTTTTTTACTGTTTTCATGTGCACGAGCATATCTAACTCAGTTATACATTCTATGCAGTCTGATTGGTTTTTAGAGGTAGACGGTTATAAAATCCTGGGGAGCCTTTTTTATTTTTTTAAAGTAATATTTTCAAATTTAGAAGCGGTTTATTGTGAAGAATCTTAACCAAAAAATTGTTTTTTCCTTCTATATTTTCCACTTGGTAGATAGAACGTGGTAATTATCTTTAAAATTGGCCTCGTCTCAAGCGCTACACGTCAAAATTTATTTTGTTCCTTTACGATCAATATTGCGTCATTAGTGCAGGTGTAAACTTTACTCTGAAAATTTTTTCCGCCCAGAGCGTCGTCGATGATGAATTTTTCAAAAATGTTCTCCGTAAGGTCAGAATAACGAATCTGACCTTTAAACTTTTCTACAGCCAGTGTTTATTGAGGTATGAAGATGTGAACTTTGAATTATACATCTGTTTTCTGATGCCGATAGATAACTCCGTATTGCATAATGTTTGATCAGATTTTTCTTATTTCAGAGGTTTTTGACTCGTCTTTAATAAATAATTATTTTTATTATCATAAATGCACTATTCTTGAACTTCAGTAGAATGATGAATATTTTTTAATAATTGAGTAAGTATCAAAATCTGCCAATATGCCGAATTGCAGGCCCGTAGCCAGGATTTTTTGAGGGGGGGGCTGCGAGGGTGCGACCGCAAGAAATAAAAAGGATATTGATAACCTACTAAAACCGAAATGTTATATTCGTTTTATCATTTCATGCTTATGCAAGTGCACTGAAAACGATTCTTTTCTACAGAAAAATTTCAAGTCTCTTATGAACACGCAGACAGGATCTATAAAATATTAGAAACGCAAAACTAGATTAATTGGCTATTTCAAGATCACAGTAGCTTATTGAGCATGACACCTGGCTGCTAAGCAAGTAATGAAAAAAATAACCCTCGCATTCATGTAAAAGAAAAAGTCTGGCTATGAGGATATAAGGCACAGTAGTAAATTATTGCAACAATGTGTCTGAAATCTTTAGTATAAGCAGTACCCTATTAATCAGTTTGACGAATACATGACCCTGGGGGGGGTGCGGCCGCACTACCCGCAACCCCCTGGCTAAGGGCCTGAAATTGGTGCAGAGGCTCACGCATCCGTTCTCGCATGCGGATTTAAAAAAGACTAATGGGTTCGAATCTTCTGATTACTGACTTTTTCATTTTTTAAAATTCTTTTGGCAAAACCATGCACTTCATTTCACTTAATCATCTATTTATGTTCTGCAGATGACATTTTTAGGTTTTTGAATCTCACCTTAGTTCTCGAATGGGAGTGTGAAGAGTGCGAAAATCTGGGGGTGAAAAGACACATTTTAGTCGAGTTTATCGACTTGTTTATGTCCGCCAACAACTCCGGTCATGAGATTTATGAAATTTTTTCTGACAGAAATGTACTACGGATCAAGGGCTATCTTGTGCTTACCAGCAAACTTTTCTACAATCAACACGCAATAAGTACCAGGGATATTAACTTTACATTCTAGTGGATAAGTAAGAAAACAGATTTTGTCCGGAATTTCTCTGCCAACATTTTCGGTTATGAGTTGGGATGAATTGAATAAAATAGAAATAAAGTTACTTTTAAGTACTAAACGTCGAAGCAAGCCGCGTTGCGTCCAAAAACGTAATATTGAATTCATTATGGTGGTGTAAAGTTTGAAATCTGAGGTGTAAAATGGGCGAAAAGACAGGTTTTTTTCGTATTTTGATTGGTAAATCATATCAAATATTTTGCGAACATAAGTTTGGCACATACAAACGTACTAAAATCAAAGATCTACAAACTGGCCCGAAGCGAATTCATTTACACTCAATGGGGCGTTAGATTCAGATTTTTAAAGTTTACAATGTGGTGGACAAGGAAAATACAAGTTTGTCCATTTTTCTGTTCGCCACTTTCTCTGTTCAGAAGTCGGGCGAGGTCGAATAGGATAAAAGTAAAGTACTTTCTCAGGGGTACGCGTCACAGCAAATTGCGTTTGTTTACATCAATATTTAGTTTTTTCGGTAGGTGTAAAGTCTAAAAAATGGAGAGTTAAACGTGTTTCTGTCTTGTTTTTTCTGCTAAGTTCTGGGTTATGAGTCTGGACATAATCTCAAGTCTAAAAATTGGCCAGAAACCAAATGTGATACGCCAGTTTGTTTGCACTCAACAGTGGTGTAATGTGCTTTACATCTGATATTTATTTGTCCTCGGTCCATTGTGGAGACTTAATTTTTTCATAAATGCTGATCGTAATATCACAGTAGTATCAGAATTACGAATCCGACTGAAATTTTGTTCACACTCTGTGGATGTGTAAAGTTTACACTGCATATTAACTTTAGTTTCTAGTTCTAGAGCCTTACGTAAGCTTAATTTTTTTCCAAAATGTCCTACGTAAAATCAGAATTGGGAACTTTTCTATACACCTAGTGGTTGTGTAAAGTTTGCACTATTCATTTGTTGTTAATATGTAGTTTATACAGCAAATTTATTTTACTTCCAAATCTGAGCGTAGTGTTCCTTAAACTTGATATTTGCGTAATGTTTATGCTGAAAAACTTTGATCTGTATGTATGGTTGTCTTGTTTAAATATGATAATGCTGATGTTAAGAACAATATTGTTTTCCGCGTTCTTGGACTGCTGTCATTATTGTTGCATGTTACTGTGTGTGTTTACTGACTGATGTACTCAAATCATGCTAATTAAAAGTAGGGTATCAGCAAAGAAAAATGCTCCAATGGAACAAAGAAGATGAATATACTTGGAATTGTGGATTATTAAGGATGTAAAAGGAGGGGACTAGGAAAAATCTACCTAAAGTCGCAAAATCTGCTGAAAATCACACTTTCTCTAAGCAACGCGAAAAATCGATGCAAAAAATTCTATGTTCTTATATGAACCTAGATATACCTACAACAGCTGTCACGATTCAAGCCCGGGAGGACAAGAAAAATATTTCTGATAAAATAGGCAAAATAGGAGCCAGAAATGGTCAAAAATCAATCCTTTTGCAAAATTGCTTGAGATCTGCGTTTTACTGTAAACGTGAGGACGTGTTTTTGCAAAATGTTATCTACTGTTATACTCCTAAATTATCGCCTCCTCCATGCTATATGATCGCGTCGTTTAGTCCGGCAGCTGGCAAAATAAAGATCAAAATCATCGTTTTATCTGAGGCGTTTAAGCTCATATGCCAGCAATATTAGCTGAGAAGAGAGCATAAACTGGCTAAATCATTTTGCTTTTATAAGTACGCTTTTAGTACGAAAATATAGGTAGTGATTTTTACAAGCTACTTAACAAGGGCAATCGCTTGTTTTATTGAAATTGATCAATCTCAGACTGAATGCTGTATATTTGGCTCGATTCTGTAATGGATACCATGAAATCCCTGATGTCCGTAAGTAGTAATGTTCTTGTTACTAAAGATGAACAGATACATAGAATACGCGTCTGCCAAAAAAATTGATTTTTGGGGCAAAAAACACAATTTTCGACATTTATTAGCAACAAGAAACAACAAAAAACGAAAATATTCTCTAAATATCTTATTCTGGGGATTTTCATATCAAAATAAAAGTGGGGTATAGCCGGAACTCCATACCTCACGCTTACTTTTAGTTGAACATGAGCCGTTGTTTTTTTAAAATTTTTTTCTAGAATATATGGACAACTAAATTATTGTCAAACTTCGATCTTATCCTAATTATCTTATTTCTATTATTTTTATACCGCGAGTAATATTGGACTTGCGAAAACTGATGTTTCGATTCAATTATTTATTTTTTAAATGATCTTTTGTGTATATTTATTTTGTTGAAAAATGGATCCATCTTGTCTATTTTAGTTCATGTTGATTATCGCTATCTCGGTGAGCTGTTCCAGATATTCGGTAGATGCCGAAGATTTTGAGGAAATGTTGACGAGTAAGTCTGTATATAAGGCCTTACTGATTTGTTTTGAGACGATTTACTTTAATCGTTGACGATAAAATATGCACTTTCGACAAATTGGGAAAAAACGAACAATCCATGCTCTCTAAGCTTGAGCTGATTAATTAAATAGTTGGTGTTTTTATTTTAAAATTCGATAACAATTCAGTACACGTTTAATTTTAAAGCACCCAGCGCATTGAAATTCAAGATAGAAAATTTCAAAACATTTATAAAAATAATTTAATTTTCTTTGAATTCATTTACTGAAATAGTAACACCAAAATCTACTGGGGATTACTAACAAAACGAAAACAGATGGCATCTCTCCAACCGAAATCTAGACTGATCAAATCCAAATTTATGAGAATTCAAAGATGTCTTTATTCAGTTTCTGGCTTTATTTTATCAAACTGGTCCTTATCACGTTAGCCCAATTAAAAACGATTACTTAATAAAACATTATACTTAATTTTCTGAATCGTGAAGTAAGAATGCTGCTATTAGCGTGCTTCGCCCATTGATCGATCCGGCGGCCATGCACACGCGCTCTTGCTCACTTTCTTTTCAAATATTTAATAATATATAGGAGCAATATAGCATAAACTTTATAGGTTTGACTTCGAAATATCTATCACAAATTGTGTAGTAGCACCTCTGCTACGATTTGATGGGTAAAATGGAGTGAACTCCACCAAAACGGATAAAAATCGATTTTTTTAGAGTAGTTGAAATTATTCATAGCAAATTTACATACATCTAAGCAAAAGTTTTTCGCATTTGGCTCAATATAATTGACGAAATAAAGGAATGGATATGTATTTTGCAGTAATTTTTGGCCGCTGGTATACGGCACTGCTCAAATTCTTTCTTTTTATAAAATTTATTCACTTCTTGCGGTCTGGAAGCCGTATATTTGCGCCAGGAATATGTTTTTTTATAGAAACAAACATTTTCGTGACCCTTGAAACGATTCGCGGAACATAGAACTATTTCAGCAAAATTTAATGCCATCTCTTGACTTAAATTCTAAGATTTTATGAAGTTTCGCGCCTAATGCTTCGATGGACTAAACTGCCTTAAATACACTAATAATACAAGAACAAACATAGGTGGGCGCCACCAAAGTTCTGGGGGATTGCAAGATTTTTTCAAGGGTAAAAAATAACCTTAAAAATGGTGGTATGGCGAATAAAACACAATTTTCAACGTTTCTCATCGAGCACTATCCATTGGCATCAAAAAATTGCAAAAAAAACAAGAAAAGATTTCGAAAATTTAATTCTGAGAGGGGAGAGGTATTTTGGTTTCTGGGTGGGTATGTTGGTTTCTCAGGGGGTAGCATACCCCTGAAACCTCTTTCCGCACCCAGGTATGAGAACAAGTCTCTATGTATCTTTTTGCCGGAATTAGACAAATTTTTTAGTTTTGCTAATGCTAAAAAATTGAAATACTTTTTTGCAAAAAATTGCTACAAATTTTGAAATTCTTCTGCAATAAACCTGCACCTAAAACCATTTTAAATAAAAAATTGGATTGTAATACAGCGACTAAGCGCTATTCTCATATGAACTGCGAACTTTGTATCCCATTTTTGACTGTTTAAGAAAAAGTTATGGTACCGCCTTCACCACATTAAGTTTAGCGTGAATTTAGTGGCCCGGAGAAGCTCTGCAACCACTTTAATTTCGAATTTACGATTCCTTTACGCACTTTTTCGAAAAAAGATCTTTTATTTTTGCACCTTGTTGTCATCTTTTCTTACAGAAAATTTTGTTTTTTTTCCTTTGGTATCTGGACCCTAAAATTCCGTACAAGGTTGTATTATAATGGTGACATTTTAATTTTAATGATTTCATTTTAAATTGTCCTCCTTGAAAGAAATGTATTTTCTAATATTGAACAGGGGTCAAATTGAATTCGGCCTTTCAATAATTCGGAAATCCAGTGATAATAAATTTGACATTAATCAATATTTGCTTGTTTTTAAATTTTGACGTAAAAAGGATCCTAATTATCTGCGCGGGATTGAGCTATACAGCATTCTCAAACTTACGCCTGTATTTGCACTTTTATTTATCATCAACGTTTTTCCATTTGTTTCCTGATTATTTCGATATATTTTTCTAATTTTTCCCGTTTGTAAAGCAATCCTTCCTTATATTGAAAAAGTTTTTATTATTTATCGTTCTTGTTCGTATTTGTACATATATTTTTTCTTTTTTCCTTATTTTCTTCAAGTTTTTGTAATTTATTATTTCTTTATTTGTCGCTACACTTTTTCATATCACCTCGATAATCTCTCTTTACACTCGTCGAATGGCCTAAAATTTAAAAGTCTCCCATTCAATACAATATAAATCTACAATCAATTTCCAAGAAAGAAATCCAAACTCATAACTCTTTTCGTGTGATGCAGAATGTACAAACAATCCGCAATCTTACAAGATCGACGTCGTTTTTGCCTTGAGCGGTTCGATGATAATTAGTGAATCGAATTTTTCGTCAATGAAAATGTTTGTGAAAAATCTCGCGAATTTCGCTTATGCTGAAACATTTGATGCCAGAGGTGCCTTTGTCAATGTTCAATCAGTTTTTCCAAAGAAGGTCGTCGAAACGCAGCTCAGCAAATCGAGCTACGATTTGATAGAAAACCTGGCAAAGTGTCAAAAATCGACTAATTTTATTGATTCAGCCATGTTAGCCGATGAAGCGATAAGACTTATTGAAAATGTAAATCATGTAATACAAAAATAAGTGAAAAGAATGATAAAATTAGATAAAAATAGAATTGTGAAAAAATAATTAAATAATAAGTAATGAGATAAACGATATAGCCAATAATTACGGATACTATACTTGAATGATTATGAATTATTTAATCAACTTATTAATTCAATTAAACTTAATATTACTTAACAATCAGGAACAAGGTAAAAAATTATTGGAAAATGATGATAGAGGCACACAAAAAATTGTTGACGTTTCTGACCTTGCTCTCTCCGTTCATTGGCATATAAAATCGCGCAAAACTTAAAGTGGATTTGAAAATTCGATTTATTGATTTTTCTGTTTCGGGGCTCTAAACCAGGAAGTTGACTCACTTGAAATTTTGGAATTTGGAAATTCCTTGCTTTCTTGCTTCTCTGATTTTTTGCACTTAAAAGCAACTCTTTCTTTTCGTAGACTGGAAGAAAAGGTGTCCCAAAATTAATCGTTCTGCTGACAGACGTGCAGCCCAGCAATACAACCAGCCGAAAATTGCGTGAATTAGCAATGTCACGTGACATTCATATGATAATCATAAAATGTTCTTCGATGATAGCCGAAAATATGATCAAGGAATCAAATTCACATTCTAACCCAATACGGCATTATTCGTGGCGTTTTGATGAATTAATCGGCCATTTTCACGACATTTCCAGACAAATAATCGAAATTTCTAATCCTGCGTGCCACAATTTCTTATTTGGTAAGACTGAACATGTGGAGTCGAAAGTAATTTTTAAGCAAATTTGTTTCTCATTTGTTGGGAGTTTCGATAAATTTGATGTCGTCAGTAATTTGCTATTTCTGTTGTTTCCGATACATTTGTAAGACTTTCAGCGGAAATCGACTCCTGTCGTAGCCAATAATGTTTTTTGCATCGTACAGCAAGTTAATTATTGAACCAATATAGGCATATTATTCTGAACATATTCAATTTCATTCAATTATATTATTATTATCACTATTATTATTACTATTATTATTATTATTATTATTATTATTATTATTATTATTATTATTATTATTATTATTATTATTATCATTATTATTATAATTATAATTATAATAATAATAATAATTATTATTATTATTCTTATTGTTTTTATTATAATAATAATAATAATTATTATTATTATTATTATTATTGTTATTATTATAGTCATTAATTAAAACTGATTTTAGATCGACCGGAAATCCGATTCGACGACTTTGATGTATTGATGACTTTAGAAACACGAGACATGAATAGTGAGCTTATATCAGAATTTGAACGAATGACGAAGGAACTCGTGAATCATTTGAAAAGTGGTCATATCGACAAGAATAGGTTTTATGAAATTCGTCAATTCGTCCTCATCGCCAGGAGGACTTGGATTCAAAATCACTGGTGCCAATCAGCTGTATGCTGCGATGAATCGCGATCGATTCATGCATATTGGCGCCAATATGTCGACTGCAAAAACTATTTTACGCGAAATGGTAAATTTTCGTTTAAAATAAACAGTGAATTACTTAGCTTTAATTATAGTCTGCTTCACACAAGCTTAGGCATAAATTTTAAAAACTTTGACGATAAGCCGACAGATTGCGATTATAGCATTGATTCGATAAATCATTATCGTAATCCGCCGGCTTACTTTCAACAAAAATTCTTAAAATTTATGCCCAAACTTCATGTGAAACAGACTATAATTAATTACTTACTTCTGATTGTTTCTTATATATATCTGCATTTAAAAAGGAAAGTCGCCGTACGCTTTGTCCGTTTGATGCGTTCCCGTTCAAAATTCTTGCTGCTTCGATCGCTTTTCGCTTATCAAAATTTTAGACATCAAAAATTAAAAAAAAACAGAAAAATAGCCGTTTCACTTACTTTGATTCACCTGCGTTGAGAGATGAATATCCTACGATGTGAAAAAACGAAACAACTTATCAGTTAAGGCAATTAAGTTACTCAATAAGATTTCGTAGGGTGCAAGGAGCGACGTTCCACGTGTTTTGGTGGAAATTCGACCCGATCAATTCGACGATTTTTCCGTAACTATCAGACAGATGTCATTTAACCATGGGTGAATCATATAGCTTAGCTGCACAATCGGACGCATTGTTAGCAGTGGCTAATTATATTAAAATATCGCCGCACGAAGCCTATTGCGATATTTACAACAGTAAGCGATTTGGAAATATTCAGCTTTGATTTATTTTATTTATTTTCATTCTTATCAATTTCATTTCTTAAAAATTAGAGTCACTCATAGATAAAATGGAAGTTGAAATGTAATTTATATTTATCAACAGATATATTATTTAGGCAATTTAATCAATGACTAGCGTCTACTGCTAATATTGCTCATAAATTTGATATTGCATCAATATTCACTCTCGTTTTATCATCATTTTCATTCCGCATTATGAAGGCCCCTTTTGAATTTATTGTAAATGCATATAGGAAAAATTATGTATTTCGATTATTTGACCTGTAATTGATTCAAGCAAGCAAAAAAATTAAGCAGCTAAGTAATGCATTGGAAGACCGGCCTTTGTACCTATATTTGAAGTTTTATGGAAGCTTATTGCCGCAAAGCATAAAATAAAAAAAACACCAGAAAATTGCTCTACATAACGCAAAGCATTAATTTTCTAGTGAATTTGTTGTATAAAGTAATTGTTTATTTAGGCTAAATAGTCACAGCGCACTTTTTCTAATTAATTACATAGAAATAAATATATTATTAATTTTACACTGCTGTTATTGAGGAAACAATTTTGTTCTTAATGTGGCAGATGGGGTTGATCAGTCTTTTTGTAAATCTATGATAATTACGCTATTCATTTTAGCCTTATGAGCGCATTTTAAGCTAATAGTTAAAACTTAATTTATTGATTTGATTTATTGATTTAACCCGCATCTTTTTTTGTTAAATTTTTATTCGATGGGATACTTTTTTTATTATTTTATTATCTTGCTTAATCAGCTTGTCTCTATTTGTCCAAATGAATTTTAAATCTGCGTCATTTTAAATTTTAGCGAGGAATGGCATCGATGCAAACATATTCGACTTATTTTTCTACTCAAATATTGGAGTTAATTTAGTAAGTACGTTGAAATTTATGTCAGTTATGAATAATAATTAATCATCAATACGATATTGAATAATTCAGTTAATCAGTAAATTAAAGTACTAAATAGTCAATGTCGTGAAAATCTTAAAATTATCCTGTTTACAATTTTATTTCATATTAATAATCTTTTTCGCAACTTAATCATTACTCAATATTAATAATTTTACAATTTAGCTACGCATTAAGTTTGAAAATATATTAAATAGTATAATTTTCTGTTATTTGCTAAAAAATTGAATGACTGTAATGGGAAACTGCGCTGTGACAAATCAAATTAGCTTTTTTCAAGATTTTGTTAATTTTAGTGATATTACATCTCTCTTGATTGTTTGCAGGACGCGACAATCGACAATATCAGACACATAAGTTTGCGTATTGGTGTTGATTGCAAGAAAATTCAGCTGCACTTTGCTGTGCATTATAACGGCACATATCTCCACTTGATCGAACCGAATGACTGCCAACAAAAGTCATTTCTAGAAGCGACTTTCCAGGGTGCTAAGGAAAAAATCCGTAGCTTCAACAACGCCTCTCTTATCAATAATCAAACTTCGCCCTACCTAGTAATTTGACATTTTTCATTCATTGCTCCTTTTTCTATTGATACTTCATTTAAGACCTTAAGCTCATTTTTTATTTAAATTTCAATGGTGGCAGTCAGAAAATGGCGAGTTTATACTAAATTTATCTGGCCATAAGTTTGCGAAGCTTCCTCGTCACTCAGCTAATTCAAAACATTAATGTAGCAGAAAGTCATTTCTTAGACTTATCGAATTTCAAATCATCGCAAACGAGGATCGACAAGAAAATAAATTTTTATTGACCCTCATTCAGAAAGATGAACAAAACAGGAAAAATCAATAACGGAACGAATAAAGTCGATTAAAGCAAATTAAGTATGCAAGTAGTAACTCATTTCTACATAATCCCTACTTTCATGTTTTATAGCTTAAATTCTTAGATTTTTTGTCGAATAAGGAGACAATAGCCTAGCTAGAGGAATCTCAGTGGATGGCGGCTAAAAAATTCTTTTTCTATTCGTCTGCAAAGTTTCATTGAGCGAGCGTGCGGCCAACTTAGTTAAAATGTCATTTCTTCCAATCTTTTTGTCCGCTAAAAAATTATGTTTTATTATACAATTAACAAACTGAATTAAGAGCTCAAGCCGATATTCCGAATAAGGTAATCCAAGGTTATAACGTTCTTGAATAGACTTTGTTTCTGGTAATATTTATTTGTATAAGAAAACTAAATTTTGGTCAAAAATCAGCGAAAAACAATTTTGTTTGGCGAGACATAGTACCAAGAAGAGGAAACGAATCGCTCGCAATGGGACTTCTGCTAGTGCATCAATGAATGTCGAAAACCGTCTTATTCTGAAAATTTTGAGACCAAATATCAATTAGTGCCTACGGTGCTAGACCGTTCGCATTTATGTATTGATTAAATAATTTTTTAGTCTGTTCATGAGAATTCAGCGAAAACTTTCACGAGCTTTCGAAGCATGAGAATGTCTAAGTAAATACTTTGCGCTGTTTTTTCGAAAAAAAATCTACTTTTCAAATTTTTATTATTTCCATTGTGATTGCTTTATCACATTTCGCTCAGGTTTTTCACCCAAATTTACTTTTCACTACTGTACATCGGTTTTTTCATCTAACAAAAAATTTATCGAGAAAGCTTTAAACCAAAATACGAGTAAGTGCAGGCGCACGAGATTAAAAGAGCAAAAAAACACGCAGATGAAAACGTAAAAATGCTTAAAAAATTAGCCAATAAAAACAATTTATGATGATCGCATTGGTCTCTTGTTTGAGCGAAATGGAGTTAACGCCTTCCCTGACTGTATTTTTTACGATTATAATTTCTGAGTTACGTCATTTTAGCCAGTAATGTTATAAATAAAGTGTTTTTTTTCAGACCGGCAGATACAACGTGCCCCACATTAGTGTACATATTAGAAGTCCAGACGAGGAAACATGGGCTGACGAGGTAGAGAAAGAAGACGAAAAGACTTGGAAGACAATCAAGAAGCTGAGTATCAGGAGGCGACCAAAGAAAGGCCCTAAGCGATTCCGGCCGGATGTTTACGACCTTGGATTAATGCCGTCCATCGAAGGACTCAATTTCTCAATGTTGTGTCCTTCATATCATTCGGCCCATTCGACAACACCGTATTCCACTATAGCTCGCACGATTAAATATATAGCTAAAGAATTTTACGTTCGTAGGGATTCCCTCGTCCTAACGAAATGAAAAATGTTTTGCTTTTGTCTTTGTGTCCGCAGTTTTTATTCTATATAAATCAGTAAATCTACCTCGTTAAGTAGCCATGCTGCAGATTGGGATATTAACTAGCACTATCAATTCTGGAATGGGTGAAAACCAAATTTTCACTCGAAATGTTATTGAAAGCGGTTGTGGTAAATTGAAGTAGTCTATAATTTCAATCTCCTATGCGAAACCATCTTTCCAAGAATGTGCCTCAAGGATTTTAATAATGACTGATACTCTCTTAATGCAGAAATAAAACAATGGTTTACGGGCTTCCCCACCCGACGTCGGTCGTCCCCCGACCAAACCCTCCTGAAGTCATTAAATTGTCAATTTGCCCCCTGATTTTTGTCGAACTCATCATTTTTTAACCGTTTCAGGTGTTTTTTTCATTTTTGCGGAAAATAAGAGGTCACTTACAAATAAATCTCTAAAACAGACTGGGAACCCCACTTAAAATTTTAAGCCGTTTAATATTTACTTTCTCAACGACCTTCAGAGGAGTAGCATTTTGAAGATTTTGTATTTGTTAGATCAATTCATGAAGATGCTGACTTAGATTAGAGACATGCAAATGATTTCAGGCAGGATCATTAATTCTCGGAATTTAGGTATCTATTATCAGAGTGTGCGAGGAACAGAAAATCTAAAATAAAATTCAGAATCTTAATTTAGGTTTTCAATCACTAAAAACCAACTACTAGTCAATAAGGTCAGAAATACGAAAGTCCATGAGGCACAAACGATTATTAAATTTTGATGGGTAGGTACATTAACGATGCGTTTTTCCAAGTTTGAGAACAAAAATTCAAACGATGTTTCCTTAATTTTCGAAAAAATCGGGCCTCATTAGAAGAAACATTGAAATTTTCAGCAATAAGCATTGATATGATGAAATCGCAATTATCAATAATGCCAAAATTAATAGCTTTACAGTTATCAGTAAAGTTTGGTGTGACATTTTGCTTGAAGAATTTGAGAAAATCAGAGTTTAGAAAATGCGGAAAACTGTAATAAAACATAAGGTACATGAAAGGCTACTTTTCAATTTTCATTTTTAGCATTGAGGAGAAAAATGCTTCGACATATAACTGTCTTTTGATACAAGAAAGAGCGGATTATTATTTGTATAAATAAATGACTTAAATCGTATATTTGAAAATATTTTCAATGTCATTTCCGCTTTGCACTGCGGTTTTACTTGCACTCATGATTGCTTTAATTAAAGATCGAACAAGAACTTATCTTGCGGTTTGTGGCTTAAATTTAAAAAATATGAGTCAGTATTGTTATTCAATGTAATGTTTTGCTTAAAAATTTAATGAATGAATGGAAAAAATCTTTCGTATGTACATGCGTAGGCAAATGAAGCTCTCATTTTTCGAAAAATTCACGCGTTTTCTAGAAGCATTAAATATATGGAGGCATGTCGCCTAAATTTACTTTCGAATTTACACGCACTTATCGAATATTCCACAGAATGCGAATGACATTAAGAAGCCTCACACAATTCTGTCTCATAATATTTTTATGGTTTTAGCTGACTGAAAATATTTGCATAATGATGCTTGATGTTTTTCTGCAAGCTTATTTACATTCCCTTTGATTTCTTTGCCTATCATGTGATTTTCATTCAATAAAATGATAAATTTCGAAAATAACTTCTGTCTATTTCATTTACTCAATCTTTTGCGTGCTTTAGAATTTTTGAACGTGATCGCATGATCAAATAAAAAGCAGCAGCTTTTGCCGAAAAAATCACCAATATTTGGTCTGAATTTTTAGTATTTAAATCGAATGATTTATCGCAGAATTCATTTTTCAACATTTATTTAATTGGTCGTATTTATAGTGATGAGATTGGATGATACTTATAATAATGTTTCGCATTAGCAATATCAGAATTGATGTGATTACAGATTTGAAATTCTTACTTCCAGGCTATTCTTTACTAGCATTGTACAATTTTTTTAATCTCAAATTTTCCTGTAATAACTGATAGCAAAATTCCGATTTAATGCTTTATTCGTTTTTGTCACCGGATTTCTCACAAATGTCTTTTCCGAATCTTTTTGAGAATTCTTTAACATTATTTTTTCTGAAGAATTCGTCGAAATTTTAATGAAGTGAATGATAAAAAAGATAATTTCACATAGAATTTACCCTAAAAATGTAAAATATCTTGAAAAATTTTTGAATTTTTTTTTAAATTATGTTCTTCGCGAAGAAAACATCATAATTTAAGAGTAATTTCCGATACAATCAGAAATTTAGTCGAACCTTATTTAATTCCAGGGGTTAGACAGTAAGGTCGAAGGCTAAGGCTCCTAATGATTATTCTGTCTACCATCACTAAAAAATTACTAAGAAAAGCCAGTCAAGCGGGATTACTCGAAACGTTCTAGCCAAATCAGGTTTCATATTTGTTGAATACGACATTCAACGCAGTAAACTTTGATTCGGATCTTAATTGACTCACTTCGAAAAATTTGTTATTCCGTTTACTTCCCTCTGCTCTCATTCTTTTTGCTTTAGTGCGTATTTTTACGCACCATCAAAAATCACTAGTTTACCGAGACGATTAAGCAACAATATTTTTATTTTTCTATTACAAATAAATATGAAAAAAATCGTATTGCCTCACTGTTATTGGTCATTGTTGTTTCGTTAACGGCGTCTATTAGCAATGCTAGTCCATTACCGATTCCAGAGCCAGTGGAAGTAATCCAAATGCATGCATGGGGGCGGGCTAAGGAAGGACTAAGACTCTCGCGAAGAGCCAGAAAAACTACACGCGGACTGACCCCTATAATTCGATTTTAAAAAATGTTTCTTTATAGAGAGCTTTTTGATACCATTCTTTTGGAGAAGGGCCAAAAACGTTAAAAAATGATAGTTTTTCTCCTATCGGCAATTCTGAGAGCAATTTCGCCATTTGAAAATTTCTGTCACGCCAAAGGCCGGTTTCAATATAGCGACTTAAGTCTGGAATCAGACTTAAGTTCGAGACTGACGTCTTTAGTCTGAACATAGTAGTTTCAATAAGAATATTAAGTTCAGACTTAAAAGAATGGACTTAAGTCCGAACTTAAGAAATAAGCCGGTTTCAAATGAAGTTTAGTTGGAACTCAAAAAGTTAAGTTCTGACTTGGAATTGACAAAAAAAGTTAAGAAATCTACGAGCTTTCTTAAGCCAGTCATTTTGATAGTATTTTATAGCTATTATCTTGATTGTAATGAATATTATTTTATAATTTTCGTATAGTTTTCACATTAAGAAGGCTTTATCATTGCATGCAACGAATATTTAATAACTTCTGGAAATATTTCTTTTTGTTCAAGAGTAAAGCCAACTTCATAAATTTTTCCGGGTATAATAGCTAAACTTAGCGTATGCTTTATATTCATTTTCATGATAAAAATAAATATCTTTATTTTACGTGATTTAGAAACTATTATTGTAAACAAAACTTAAAAAATTGACAAGTAAGTTCAAATTAATTGAGCTGAATCAACAGTAAACGTTAAACTTCAGCATACGGTGCAAAATGGAAGGATAACTCTGTGACTTTTCTTGAAAAAACCATCGGTGATCTAAGCTAGAGTGAACTGACTACTACTCCAGAATTCGGCAACTCTCATAAACTTCGGTTTTTCTCTAATCTAATAAAAAATGTTTCGACCACAGACGTGAACAGCGTTCCTTCATTAGACTGTGAATTCAGAAATTTTGATGGAGTATCCTTTATGAGTAGAAAACTCAAGCATTTCGAGCAAACGTGAAGCAAATACTTAAATCCAACTGATCACTTTGTTTATGCTGCCGAAATTTACGACCATTATGTACAGGAACGGATATTGTTCTTTTATACAAATAAATTACAGAACACTTAAAATATAAATTACAGAATGAAGTGAAAAATAATTGCTTTTGAAGGCGTGCTTGTCAGTGAGGTAGCTACCCATTTCGAAATGAGACAGGCAAAATACAAGCATCCGTTGGTGGGGGCCGAAACCGGTGGACCCCCAAAAATCGATTGAACCCCAGAATCGAATTATTGGCATGTTTCATTGAGATATCTGCCAGTTTAAAACATCCAGACCCCAGAATTAGGCTGTTGCCCGTGTACGACTAACAACTTAATCTTAATTTTTCTAAGCTGCAATAATCAAATCGTTGTGTCGCTTTTCTTCGTAATTTTTTCGGCTCAAGACAGCATGAAATTGTGGTGAACACATGATCTTCACGGAAGGTCCTCCCAAAATCTTTCACACCGCCCCTTGAATTCGTGATTTTGAATAAAATTCTTAGAAAAGGTACGCTTTTTAACGTTTCTATCCTTTCGCTCAAAAGTGCCAAATTTTTCGGCGCTTCGCGCAATAAACTCATTTTTCAAAGATACTTTGCTTTCCGGATTTCGATATTTTTTTGAAATCTTATGTTTTTACGTTCTAGAAAGAAGCATCGTCATAAGCGCCGTAAAATGATGTTTTTAAGGCGTTATTACCATGAGTGAGCGGCACCAAAGTTCTGGGGGTGCAAGATTTTTTCAAAGGTCAAAAAATGACCTTAAAAACGGTGGTATGGCGAAAAAACACCATTTTCAACGTTTCTCATCGAGCACTATCCATTGGCATCAAAAAATTGAAAAAAAATTCTAAAAATTTAATTCTGGGGTATTTTGGTATCTGGGAGGTACATACCCCCAACCCCCATCCCCTCGGCTACGTATGGCTACTACTGTCTTTGAGCCCAAAAAGACACGTCAGAAAAAGACCTCCATCAGTTCAATGGCGTGTCTGGTAATGACCAATTGAGTTACCGAAAATCCAGTGATATTTTCACTCAAATAATTAACTTAGTGGTTTATAATCCGTGTTTCTGCATCTTTGACTGCTCGCATTGGTACGTTGTGCACATAGTCTCAAGTTCGAACTTAATTTAGAACTTAAGTTCGAAGTAAAGTTGTGACTTAACGAATTTAGACTTAAACTTTTATTGAAACCGACTTAAGCTCAGACTTGAGCTACTTTGAACTTAACGACTTAAGTTCAGAATTAAGTTTAGGACGGAACTTATCTTATTTAAACCGACCCAAGAATGATCTTCATTTCGGCTAGGCTTATGCAGCTCAGATGTCTCAACTCAATTATCCCTATAATGATATTCTGGCCAAAACGAGCGGAAAACTTTGAAGTTTTCTTCAAAAATGCTGGAAATAATTATTACTCTGAATTAAGGTAATTAATTATTTTATTACTGTTAGAGCTGCACACTTTGCAAATTTTACTACCCGGGTACCCGGCTATTTCATTACCCGGGTACCCGGTATACCCGGTATACCCGGGTATACCCGGGTAGGACCTTAGATAAAAGAGAATGCTTGCTTACTTTGCTTAATCCGATTCGCAGGCAGGATTGCCTATTCGGGACATCATGATTGACACAGTCGTTGGACAATGTTCTTCCATTGCGGTCTGTCTGAGGCTAGCGTGGTCAGATGTTTGATCCAGCTTTTGTTGTATTCTTTTCGACTCAGGTTGAACGGTTTCAGAATAATCTCTTCGGCTTCTTTATGCAGTAATCGATGCATTGTTTGTCTTACACCTCCTTTGGGTCTTTTCCATGTTGCATGGTTTGTACTTATGAATGTTAGAGCTGGCATACGTTCTTCTGGCATCCTTAGGACATGTCCGAACCATTTCCAGCGCCGGCATTTTATGGTTTCTGATATGTTTGGAATTTTTGCCTGTTCAAGGATTACTTTGTTCTTAATAAGCATTGGGAAGTGAATTCCAAGGATACGTCTAAGGCATCTGTAGTCAAATGTTTCAAGTCTTTTTGTGTCTTCGACTCTTACTGGCCATGTCTCTGATCCATATAGCAGGGTGGCTCTAACTGTTGCACAATATATGCGGATCTTTGTTTGATGCCGTACGTCCTTTCTTTTCCAAAAGCTTCGTAGTACACTAAAAGTATTTGCAGCCTTCCTGACTCTAGCTATTGTTTCTTCGGGAGCTCCTCCTGTTGTTGTTATTTGAGATCCTAGATAAGTGAAGGAATTGACTAACTCAATACTTTCATCACCTAATTTTAGTGCATGGTCAGGGCTACCAGATGTCAAATACTTGGTCTTTGCAGGATTTATTTTTAGTCCGATGCTTGCAGCTTCTCTTTGGATAGTATTCAGCATGGCTTGTAGATCGGCTTGTGATTCTGCTAGAAGGGCAATATCATCAGCAAAAGTAAGATCTGATAAACTTTTGCCTGAAGGATGCAAAATAATACCATACGGTGACTCTGTGAATGCTGTTTCTAGAATATGATCTAGACAATAATTGAATAGAAGAGGAGAGAGAATTCCTCCTTGTCTGACCCCAGTTGAAACTTCAAATTCATCACTAAAGCTTCCATAGGCACGGACTTTGCATATTGTCCTTTTATAAAGGGCAGCTATAAGCCGGCATAACTTTGGTGGAACTCCATCAGATTCGAGTTGGAACCATATACTAGATCGGTCTATGCTGTCAAATGCGGCTGTGAAGTCAATGAAGGCAACATGTGATTCTTGACGAAATTCATGCCTAAGTTCCAATAACTGACGCAGCGAAAAAATCTGGTCAATACAACCTCTTCCTGGTCTAAATCCGGCCTGATTTTCTCTAGTTCTCATGTCCCTTTCGGTAATAAGCCTGTTAAGTAGGATTCGTTCCATGATTTTATAGGCAATGTTTAACAGGGAAATACCTCTGTAGTTTTTACATTTAATCCTATCGCCTTTCTTATGTATTGGTATTAATATTGCCATTTCCCAATCGGATGGTATGCTCTCTGTTGTCCAGATACTTTTGAAGAGTTGTTCAAGGTAAGGCACTAATATCTCATGGCAACATTTATAGATTTCTGGATTGATACCATCGGCACCTGGGGCTTTTCCACTTCGAAGACTTTTAATTACCTTGATAATTTCCATCTGATTTGGTGGTCCTTCTTGGACATTATACATTGTCGGTGCTGGCAATACAATGTGATGTTGAATAGCAGGAAGAGGTGCATTGTTGAGTAACTCCAGAAAATGTTGAACCCATTGATTGAGCTTTGCGCTTTTATTGCAAATTAAATTACCACTTCCGTCAGAGATTACATCACTGATTGGTTGAGTGTATTTCCTCGCAAGGTCCTTCATCAACTGGAATAGCTTCTTGGAATCACCTGTATCTCTAGCTCTTTCAAGTTCTAAGGCTTTTGATTCCAATAGACCTCTTTATCCTTGCGTGCCTGTTGTTTAATTTTTCTAGCAAGTACTTTCGCTGCATCATGTTTTTGATTGGCCACTGCAAGCTTACGCTCATTAGAGAGATTGATGGTATCTGCGCTGATCCAGTCATTACGGGCAGGTTTTGTGTAGCCAATGTCGTTTTTTGCAGCCTCAAATACAGCTTCCTTTATTTTTGACCAGTAGTTCTCGGGGGAGTCTTGTACTTGGGCTAAGTTCCCTTTATCGAGGTTAAATGAGCATGATCTTTTGAATTTTTCCATTATCACGGGGCATTTTAGTTGAGCAACATCAAAGCGTTGGACAGTTTCTACTTTTTTAGGGAAAACCGGTTTAAGGTTTACCTCTGAAACAACCATGGCGTGGTCAGTGACCACGTTTAATCCCCAGAAAGCTCGGCTATCAATGACTGAGTTCCTATATTTCTGCTTGATTAGGACGTAGTCGATTTGGTTTCGTGTTTGAGCATCAGGGCTGATCCAGGTCTGCAAGTGTCTCAGTTTATGACTAAAGAATGTATTTGTAATCATTAAACTGTAAGTTGTGGCCAGGTTTAACAGAAGTGAGCCATTTCTGCATTTGCGACCAACAGAATGTTGACCAACAACATTTCTATTTGAACTCGGACCGAGCTGTGCATTGAAATCTCCTGCTAATACGAGGTATTCTTTTGCTTTAACTTTACATATTTCATCTTCGAGCTGTGAGTAGAAGGCTTCAGCATCATCGTCTGTAGCAGCATTTGTTGGAGCATATGCTGCAATAACTGTTGTAAACATTTTATTGCTGTAAAGCCGCATCACTGCAAGGCGTTCACTGATTGGGTTCCAGCTCTGTACAGTGTCTTGCATTCGACGTGACAAAGCAATGCTGACACCATGTTGACCAGTACCCGCTGGTCCACTATAATACATTTTAAAGCTATCCTTGGCTGAGGGAACCTTTAATACAGTTGTTCCATTATTTGGTAGTCGTGTTTCAGTCAGACAGCATACGTCAGCCTTTCTATCATATAAGGTCTTTGCCAGTAGTGATTGCTGGCCTGTTTGAAGCAGGGTACGCACATTAAGTGTGCTGAACCTTATTGGCCCTTGAAAGGGCCGTTGGGATTTAAGCTTAGTAAAGCTATGTTTGACACTTTTTACAACCTCATATAACTTTGCGTCGCCTACCGGGTACGCCGTAGCATTTCGACTGCGGAGATTGTACTGTGCCATTTCATGATGTTTTTCAGCTTGAATACCACAAGGGCTCGCCACACCCAAGGGTCCAACAGTGGTCCGCGGTGTCCGAAGACACTACTCCGTTAGCCATAATAGCATAAATGCTTTCTGGTACGGAGCTTTCCCCTATCTGAACATTGTTTATTTTCGGTTGACAGCAGTGATCGTACAGGGTCAGATCTTCACCCCCGGTCGGGGCGGGGTCGGGGTTGGGGTTGAAGATTAACAATTAACATTGCATGATTACATACCAATTTAAAAAGGATAAAAACGATACTTCACTTGCTTATAGAGAATACTAATAAAGCTGGTCAAGTTCAAGATTTTATTTTTATTCCAAGTTCAAACATGGTTTTAGCAATTTAGCATTACTTTCAATTTTAATCACTAATCGCTCTCGCTTTTTCGCATTCTTCCACAGTTTTTTCTTAACGGTATTCTATGGCGCACTGATTGTGAGGAACCAACGGCGCGAAGCGCGCAAAATTTTCGAAATTTTTACCGTTTTCATGTATAATTTACGGCCTTTTTATTAACAAGCAGTTCGTAAATCATAAGTGGCGCAAAGCACTAAGAAATTCAGTCATTTTTTACCGCCCTTAAGATGTTGTATAGATATATGAATACTGAATACTAATAGTCTGACAGAGCAGAACAGGAAAACTACGAATTATAAACTTAGTATGAAGATATTTTGACTGATCCAGGCTTTTGAACGCAATGGTGGAGCTTTACAAAAAAGAAAGACAATCATCGGCGGTGCTATATGCAGGAAAATTTTGACGTTTTTACTCTTTAAACTCAATTTATTCCGCTTTGATCATACAGAAAAGATAAACTAATTGCGGCGCAAAGCGCCCAGAAATTTTTAAAAATTCTTAATCCTTTTACCTTTTCTGTCCTCCTAAATATCTCTTTGCACGTGTAAAACGAGATAGTACGGCTGGGGGTCTGGGGTGGCGCGCTCAAGCGCCCCCAACGGGGTCCGGGGCAGAACCCCGGAAAATTTTGTAAAGAAGCACTCTAATTTATTAGTAACGTTAAAATTTTCGCAAATCGGCAAAATCTCGGTTCTGGATTAAGCTCAAAAAAAAACTTAAAATTGATGAACTCCCACACTGCACAAAACTTCTGAGCTGAAATGCGTTTTTCGACCTTTGCTAAGTGAGAGTAGCAACGGGTCGCAACCAATAAGTCATTGAAAGATGTATCAATGAGAATTTTGTTCTTACCGTTTTCAGGCCCATTTGTGGCCTTCTTATTAAATAGTTCAGAAAACAGAAAATGCGCAAAAACACAAGAAAATTTGGCCCTTCCTTTCATTTAAAATAGAATTATGCGTCCTTGTAAACAAAGATAAACAAAGCAGAGATGGTACGCAAACATTTTTGCACTTTTACTATTATGTTCAACAAGCATGTGCAGTTTCATTCAATGATTTAATAGTGCAATAAATAACTAAAGTGATGCGAATTGTAGATTATTTTAACAGATTCAAGCTTTTTGAACTCATCGGATCTGTATAACAATGAATAATAATGACTCAGCGCGAAGCGCCGGAAAATTCTGACTTTTGTGCCTTTTTGAACTCAATGTTCTGGATACTTTGCGCCAGAAAAGTCAACATAATTTCTGAAAAATTTCAGGGGGGTATGTGCCCCCACTGCCCCCCCTGGCTACGTCTTTGATTGCGTGTGTCAGTAATTTTGGCGCACATTATGGTGATAAATATGCGAACATGTATGTAAGTGTAAAAAACATGGCGACTAGGCGTACATTTTATGAAATACCGCAAGTGTCGAGTTTAACATATTCATTATGCTCGTGAATGAATCGTCCTTGTTCCGACTTTATTTGGTATTTATACAATCCTCCTGTGTACCAAAGAATAAAATGCTATATTTCACCCCCGAAAAAAAGATTCAACCCCAACTCGAAAAATCTTGCCCCCGGTCGGGGGTCGGGATTAAGGCCGGGGTTTTTTCGGGAGTCGGGGTCTGGGGTCTCCCGTACGATCACTGGTTGACAGTGAGGTATAGGGCAAAGTGATATTTAAGCACTAAAATTATTGAAAAATTAATGCAAGATTAAATAGAATCAAGGCTTTAATCTGAAGAATTCGTATGCAATTAATGAAATTTAAGTCATTTTCATAATTCAAAGCGAAAAATTTTGAAGCAGCTTTTGTATCGTTATAGCGTCATTAAAACATTTGAAGCAGGAAAACACATTGACGAAAAGCAATTTTGAAATCAACCAGAAATGAAAATTTATTCAAAAACAAGTCTTTCTGGAGCTAACTGCAGAGGCGTAGTCAGAATTTTGGTTCGAGGGCATAAACGTTTTCATGTAGAATTTACGGCCTTTCTATTGACAAAGAGTTCGAAATTCAAAAGTGGCGCAAAGTGCAAAGAAATTTAGTCATTTTTCCACCCTTAATATTTTGTAGATGTATCAATGAAAATTTTGTTATTACCGTTTTCAGGCCCATTTATGACCTTCTTATTAACAAAAGTAGTTCAAAGAACAAGAAATGCGCAAAAAACATAAGAAAATTTGGCCATTCCTTTTATTTAAAATAGGATTATGTGTCTTTGTAAAGAAAGACAAACGAAACAAAGAATAGACAAACTGGTACACAAAAGACAAAAAAGCAGAGAATAGACAAACTGGTACGCAATCATTTTCTTACTTTTACTATTAAGCTCAACAAGCATGCGCAGTTTCATTCAACGAACAAATAGTGCATTAAATTACTAAAGTGATGTGAAGTTTTGGATTATTTTAGCTGATTCAAGCTTTTAAATTCATTGGACCTATATAGCAATAAATAATAATGACTTGGCGCGAAGCGCCGGAAAATTTTGACGTTTTTGTCTTTTTGAACTCAATTTTCTGGACACACATTAGTTCAACAAAAAATCAACAATATTTCTTGAAAATTTTGGGGGCTACGCCTATGGCTGACTGCATTTGGAACATCGATAGGCTTTGAATCAGGTCTAACTAAAACAGTTGCGCGCACGATGTGAATAAAAGTTTCAGTCTAAATTTATATAATGGTCACAGAAGTAAATGCATTAGAAAAAAGCGTCGCTAGCAGACAAATTCTTGTTTAAATTTGTTTACAATAGAGAATAAGAAGAATTCGGCACAAATAAAATAATTTAACTAAAGACCTGAATGATGGAATTTGCCTAAACCGTATGTGCGATATACTGTGACAATAGGAAATATTAACAGACTCGCTTATTTAACAATATACGGTTGATTATATCAAATCACATTTACATTGTGATTCAATCGCACTTTAGAAGCAATACGTTTCTAGGTTTCCAATTCGATTCTTAGCATATATTGCATAACTGCAGTGCTAATTTTCCATTTTATGTTCCCGGGTACCGTCGGGTACCCGGGTACCAAGTAGTAAAACTATTTTCTACCCGGGTACCCGTTCAGGTACCCGCGTGCAGCTCTAATTACTGTTAGGCCTACTTGGTGATTCCAAGCTGATTGAACTAAAAATAGAGGCGCTTTTTGAGCTAGCCCTCAAATAACTCCTCGATATGAGTCGAGCATGCCACGTATCTTAGATGACTGTGTTTTCAATGTATGTGATTATGCACGTGATTTAAAAGGAATAGTGACGCCAAGTTGATTCTGTTTCATTACTTCCTGCATGTTAAAAGAAAAGAGTTCAACAGACAAGAAGAAGTGCTAATTTATTAATTTAAAAAATATAGGCTTGTGTTAGTTGCAAATTTTTCAACTGAGCGCTTGAAATATCCTGTCTCATCAGAAAGTAACAAAAGGGAATGAAAAGTATAAGTCTGTAATAGAAATGTACGGCTCGTGAATCGCTATTAAGAAAAAGGCCTTGAGGAATCTTTTTTAAAACGCGGGTAGCATGTAGGATGTCATTTTCAAACTTTAAATAAGTTTCTTCTTATTGCAAAAGTAAAAAATGTTTCGAAAAAAGAATGAAGTTTACCGATAAAAGTGCCAAAAAATATTTGCCTTAAAGCCAAAAAATCGCTAAGAGTCGCAATAAAAAGGACTTTTCACGCGCCCTTTACATGAGGTAAACAGCAATTTTCTCTTGAAGAATATTCATCCACAGGAATTCAAGTTCTCAGTCCTTTAAAGAAAATGTCAGTGGTGCTTCGTCGTGCTGTTTATTAGTTTTTCTAGTATTTTTAAGTGTTTTTGATAAAGATGGGCTACACCTGTCAACGAATAGCAAAAATTAGGTGTCTAGAAATTGTAAGTAAGTGCCGATTTTGATGCGCTAAATTTTGCTAAAAAATTAATTTTGTTTGTCTCTGGTAAGTTCATAAAAGTAAATAAGTCATTGACTAAGAACTCATATGACAAAATTATGGCTGTATCCGAAAAAAAACATTTTTTGTACCAATGCCTCTGCATGCTACAGAGGTCAAAAAGCATTGTTGATCAAGTTTACTGATCTGAAAAATTTTTTTTGCAGAATAGTCAAGCGGACTCTCGTCGACCTAAATCGGCGAAGCCCGAAGAAAAGCCAAAAAGAACGTATCAATTGTGTTCCTTCAAAATTTGCAATATGGGAAGAAAATGGAATTAAGAATCGAATGACATTAATTATACTCTTCACGTTTATAATAATACTTCTACTAGTGATGTAATTCTACCTTAATATTTCATTTTTGGTTTTTGATGTATTTGCTTTTAAAAAGTACGTTTGCGTTTTAGTCGCAACAATTGTCTTTGCTATTAGGCTCTATTTTTTAATAAATATTATAATGTTTGAAAACCTCATTATTAAAAATATTGCGTCACGTAGTATGTATTAATATTGAGGTTGGATGCGAAAAATATAAGATTTTATTATATCTCGTTTTTTGCAAATTAGACCTTTGACAATCAAATTCACTCGTCATCCGCGTGCATATTTCCGTCTTTTCCTTTTATTAAATTTTTATTATTAGATAAAAAATTATCACGTTGGCTAGGTAGTAACGAATGCGTCTTTCTTATTTTGTAGCGTAATGCTAAAGTTTTTAATGGGACTGCCTGTCCTGTCGGTGCATGCAAATAAGGAAAAAAGGTTTGGAGAAATTTCATTGAAAACATTTTGGACCGGAAATAATTCAGAATAGAATAATATACCAAAATATGACGAAAAATGCGAGTTCGCCCGTGGAAAGCAGATCTTTGTAGCTACTCGTATATACTTCGACAATTTTCGAAATTCGGGCACCACCCCCACACGTGGGCCCGTGAAGGAAAAATCTTGCATGAGTTTAAGCTATCCGCAATTCCTTATTCCCTCTGTGGACGTCATTGATAAATTTTAATGAAAGTTTTCGTTTATGAGAAATTTTTTTAACTCTTAACGAAATTAACCTGAAGTTAAATTAAGCTCAACTTTATTCACGTTCATAAAACGAGCGTTATTCATCGCAATAATACTGGAATCGGAATGATGACGATCGACTGACTATATAACAACGACATAAAATCACTGTTTTTTTTAAATTTTGACTAGCGAAAGAGGCGCTTCGCTGCCCCAGCTTGATCTAATTTTTTGAGAATGGGCCGCTTCCTTCCCTGTTTGCAAAAAATAGGAGCAGTATACTAGTATTTAGTCCTTTCAAATTTTACACCTTTCTCTCCCTCACCAAGTACATACTGTGCACAGTTTGGCATACGCAAGTCTGAAATCTTCTTCGAAGCTATTTTTTGATAATAGAAATATCAAAATATTGTTAAGGAGCGCTAATCAGAAATAATCACTTGTTCTTATCTCGTCTTCAATTTATATACAATTTAAATCAGTTTTTTCATTTTAAATCACTATACTCATCAAAATTAACATCGTCAGTTCAGCAGTTTTCTTAATTCGCTTAGCAAGCACTTCATTTTGAATTTCTTCCTTTATTTTCTTGCTCTTGTGACCATTGTAGTGCATTGCAAACTAGGCAATAAATTAAATTAAAGCTTTCCCACATTATTATTAAACACATAAAATCTCATGTAAAATTAGTCGTTAAAAGCCGAAATATTTGAGATTGCCTTAGCATTTTTGTAAGCCATACGTTTTAAGCTATTGCTTATTTTACGCCAAATCGCGCGCAGATTGGTGTAAATCATTCATAACAATAAGCATAGGTGATATATTGAATTGCTGTGATATAGTTCCTAACGATAAATTAAAATTTTTTAGCACACACACACACACACACACAGAGAAACTCGAAATTAATATTAAAGATAATTCTATGGCAATATTTTCGAACAACATTTAGCAATTGCGCATTAGATACAGTTTTGCAAACAATTTTGAAGCATAAAAAATTATTAACCAAAAAAGAGAATGAGCGAAAAACGCAGCGTTTCATCAACAATCGGGAGCGGGGGAGGAGGTCGAAAAATTTTGGGGAGATAGGGAGATGACCAATTTTGATTCCCTCTTCCCACCAGACATACAACTTCGCCGTTTGGAAATCTTAGAGTGTGTAGAGTCCCTTCAAATGTAAAAATGGAAATGTCCTCTTGAAAATGAGGCAAATCAAAGGCTAAAAATGAACGGAAATTGAAACTTTTCTCCAAAGTACTTTAAATTTATCAGAAACTGTAATGACGTAGTTTTAAAGCTATTTTAGCGCTTATACTAATTTTAGAGGTCATTTTGGCCCGAAAAAAGCCTAATCCTTGACCCACTTGGACGGCTAACACACCCCCAGACCGGCCATGCAGTGTATCTATGGTCCTCGATCCCCACTTATGTTATACAGGGTGTTTTGAAATGATCTGCTCCCTTGGAAAACATACTTTCAGAGTAGATACAAAAAGATTAAATATACCACCTTGTAAAGCATGTAATTCTACGTTTAGCAGCGTAATGAAAAGAATTCAGCGCTCCCTGATTTATTGCACAAAAAAGAAACAAACTAAAAAAATTTAAAAATACTGTAAATTCAATCATTATTCTCACTACTACTGGCATCCATAGCCTATCTTTTACGATTAAAATCGTTCTAGCACGGAACAACAAATTTTGATCGAAGTATAGGTCAGACAAGGCGGTACCTATCTAGTCAGGTTTTCGTGAAAGGTTTTATTTTAAAACAACCTTGACCGGCTTCCTTGTACACGAGTGTCTCGACTTTGTCCTTCAGAGTTTGACCCTGATCCTCTGTGCAATTAAAGTCGTGACTGTTATTATTATTATTATTATTATTATTATTATTATTATTATTATTATTATTATTATTATTATTATTATTATTATTATTATTATTATTATTATTATTATTATTATTATTATTATTATTATTACTAGGATCATTTCGAAACATTCTGTGAGTCTGTGATGGAGTTTTAAATTACATCGGTCTTCGACCTAATCTGCTTTTACCAGCTCGTTGACTTTTGGGCGGGTGTGTGCAAGATTTTTTAAACGTAAAAGATAGTCTTTAAAATGGTGGTATGGCCAAAAAAGGCCATTTTTCAAAGTTTCTCAACGACCACTACACATTAGCATGGAAAAATTGAGGGAGAAAAACAAAAAAAAATCGAAAATTAATTTCTGATGGTATTCAGGCTTGGGGAGGGGTATTTGGTACTTCTGGGGGTGCATACTGCTGCATACCCCGAATACTCCCTCTAATAGAGACTATTATAGAATCAGAACACTAACTATGGACACTACTTTAACAATTTATTATGATTAACTAACTCACCACAATCCGTTTGGACTAAAATAGTAATTATTTCCCAAAATATTACAACATAAATTACAATAACGATAACGCGAATATCGACAATGTAAAGTACATGAAGACGCTGTATATTTAAAGGCAAATTCGCTGGGTGGGTGTACTTAGTCAAGTTATAAGCTTGTGGGATTTAAGAAATGTCAAACCTATTTTAAAATGTCAGGTTCGGGATTTTTGTTGCGGGCGAAATGTCATTGCTGCAGCGTAGGATGAATGGATGGGTCATTTTCATTGATGGTTTTCCATTGTAGTAATTTTTACGCTTACTATTATTATTTGTCTGTGGCGCACTTTCTCCTGTTACGATGAAGAAATTTACTACTAAGTACGAAGCTCGTTAAACCATCTTATTCATCAGCTAACATACTTTCGTGTGCGTTTTCTCGCTCAATTAGCAAAATCTCGTAATGTATTTAACGTGAAATTGCGATTATTCGCAACACCTCACGCTCATGTGTGTTACCTATCTACCCCGCACCCTATCTGGGCCGGTACTATGACTGCGGCGCTGGTCGGTTGCCGGCGCATCCATATAAATATTTATTGAGGATTTTGATATCTATATAAAAATATTCTAAATAAAAACTCAATGATAAATAAAAATTAAAAATTATTTTAATGAAAATCAAACGTTTTTGAAGTGATTACGTCAATGAAATTTTATTAGTGTAAAGAATATGTGAACCATAAGCTAAACTTTCATAATTTTGCCTCATTTGTACCTGAGTAGTTGCGTAGTTTTGAAAAATACCCGAGTCGCCGTAAATTAACTAAAAAAATGGCTTTTTGAATGAATGCGATGTGTTATAATAACCTTGCTCAAACAAGTAGGTAAGTCTTTTGAGTATAGTGGTAATTTGACATGTTTTGTTAGCAGAGCAAAGTAGAATTTCGGGGTATTTCTCTATATTTTATTATTTTGAAACGTATGTAGCCGTCAGATGCGACAACTCTGGAGACTGAGATTTTGTATAAGATTTTGTCGCAATTCTGACCTACAATAAAAATAGCCAAAATGTATCCACTGAGGACTTAACCACCCGTCCGGTTATCAAACAACAAGCAAGGCAGGCTGAGCCTTTATTCCTCCAGCCGGAGTCCAGAATGCGCTTCAATCGCAATAATAATCTCGGTCGAAATAAGCAGTCTAAAATAACAAAAAATAGCTAATCATCAATATCGTGAAAATGCCCCACCAGATCTAAGAGTCGTCGAATGAAAGCGACAATCAAAAGATACTTAGCTAAAAAGTTTCGTTTCAATGATATCAAAAAGACGACAAATAAAATAATAGTTTAATCCGAAAAACTAGATTCGCCGTGCAAAATAACCGGCGATGGGAAAAAACGCTGAATTATATATAGTCTGTTTCATTTATTCGAGAGCTTTTTAGTCAATTATTTTAAGGGCTACAGTAAGCTTAACAAGACGAATTACTGTACTCCGGCAGATCAGCTCAGTGAGGGCGAGTGGCTAGAATTCTTCCATTTTTAATGCGCTAATACGCCCTAATAAATTTGATTTAGGCATTTAATCAGTGCTGGGACATACTACAGTAAGTGCGCTAAACAAAAAGCTATCGGCTGGAATCGAACCCGGGTTGCTTCGACTACAAGCTAGAGGTTTTACCACTGGGCTATGCGGGAGTTCGCGGCGTTTCTTAACATCTTAGTCGATTGTGTTTAAAGTGTCGACTCAGGATATGATGAATGCGCGATTTTTATCAGTAACTTAATTGATCTGCTGGAAGACGAGAATAAATTATGCCGCAAAAATGTTGTTGAAAAACCCGTCTTTACTACATAGCTATAGTGAGATCTAGCGACCTACAGTAAATAAGAAAGAAGGGGTTACTGTAACCTCCGAAAACATTTGCTGAAAAAGCTCTCGGATAAATGAAACAGATTATAAGACTCGCGCAACAAAAACAACACCAACGCGCTGACCGAACTTGCACGCCAAAAACTCGCTTTAAAGAAACCGGTGTCACATCTTAAAGTGTCCGGCCGGACACTTTAAGGTACCTGAAAGTGTCCGGGTTACCTTAAATTGTCAGGCCACAATAACGTGCTTAAAAGCGAGAAAAAATGTATTTAAACATTGGGATAGAGTGGGCATCATACGTAGACGTAAACGGATAGGCTTCGAACCCCAAAATCCAAAGTCTCTCCAAATTGGTAGATCCGTAGAATTGAATAATTTAGCGTTTTTGCTGTTATGCCTCATCTGACTGCCAGGATTTGGCCCACTGCATATGTAAAGTAGCAGGCATTTAACAGCCCAAAGTGTTGGGTGGGGTTCGCCGACCATTGGGGAGTGCAAGAACTTCAATTTTTATTCATAAATTGAAAGAATGCACCTAAAGTGGCTAGAAATCGCAAGTTTTTGCACAAAATCGGGGAGAGGGAATAAACAATTTATGTTTATTTATATTTATATTTTTACATGTACGACTTCGGTTATGGAGATCTCCACCCCCTTGTTACATGCATGAATGGTAGCATGGTAGGCATTATATAAAATGAATTCTTAGCATGTCTTTTTAGAATCATGAGTGAATGGAACCGTGTGCAGTTTAAATTCACATTATTTATGACTGAAATTCGTAAATATCGTCGATTGTTCCTCACGAAAGTTATTTTTATAATCGATTCCAAGTTCGCTAAACGACGCCACTGACGATGCAACGAATTCTTCGTAATGCATCGGCTTACTTGTATTTTTGTACCTCAATATATTGTACAAGGTACGCATTTATGTACATGTCTATACACCTAATTGAATAGCGAGTGATATGCGTGGGCGTATCTGCGTACCTATACTCAGCGTAACCCGGACACTTTAAGGCAGAGCCGGACACTTTAAGGTACCTACCTTAAAATGTCTGGCCGGACACTTTAAGACCTTAAAGTGTCCGACCGGTTACTAAGGTGCGACACCGACTCGATGCAAAACAAACTAAACCGAACACTCCCGTTTATTCCCAAAATATTATCTAAAGCGCGTGTTTTGTCGGGCAAAGTGATGAGAGATTTGAATAAATGTTATTGTTGATATTTAGTTATGCTAGTGATAAAGCGCCGAAATGTCTACCGCGTTGCTCGCTAAAATAGGAAGGTATATGACGGATTATGTCTCAACAGCCCCACCAGTCCCAACAGCCTCACCGTCCCAACAGCCCACCGTCCCAACAGCCCCATTAATAATCCCAACAGCCCCACCAGTCCCAAGAATCCCACCAGTCCCAACAGTCCCACCGTCCCAACAGCCCCACCAATAATCACAACAGCCCCACCAATCCCAACAGCCCCACCAATCCCACCAATCCCAAAAGCCCCACCATCTCAACAGCCCCACCAATCCCAACAGCCCCACCAATCCAAATAACCCTACCAATCCCAATCCCAACAGCCCCACCAATCCCAACAGCCCCACCAATCCCAACAGCCCCACCAATC
The DNA here is from genome assembly GCA_036768485.1 of Mermis nigrescens. Lineage (NCBI taxonomy): Eukaryota > Metazoa > Nematoda > Enoplea > Mermithida > Mermithidae > Mermis > Mermis nigrescens. The sequence goes on from JAVLUZ010000160.1 coordinate 7,006,177, forward strand.
CCAACAGCCCCATAAAAATCCCAACAGTCACACCATTCCCAACAGCCCCAACAATCCCAACAGTCCCACCGTCCCAACAGCCCACCATCCGAACAGCCCTATCGTCCCAACAGCCCCACCAGCATACGTGGGCAGCAAGAGAATTCTGGTGGTGCAAGATTTTTCAAAGGTCAAAAAATGGCCTTAAAAATGGTGGTATGGCGGGAAACCACCATTTTTCGACGTTTCTCATCAAGCACTTTCCATTGGCATCAAAAAATTGCAAAAAAAACAAAAACATTTCAAAAATTGAATCCTGGGGGGTATTTTGGTTTCTCGGGGGGGGAATGCATACCTCTAAACCTCCCACACCCAGTGGGGTAAAGTGACCGAGAAAAGTGCTAAAAATAGAATTCTGGGGTCTACCATAATTTAGGGGATTACTAGAATTGCGGGTCGGGAGGTTAAACTCTAAACATCTCCTCCCCCACGCTTATGTGTGATTGGGACAGTGCGACTGTTGGAATGGTAGGACTGTTGGAACAGTGGGAACTGCTGGGATTGGTGGGGTTCTTGGTACTGGTGGGGCTGTTGGGACGGTGGGGCTGTTGGGATGGTGGGGCTGTTAGGATGTGGTGGGGCTGTTGGGTTGGAGTGGGGCTGTTGGAATTTTTAGGGCTGTTGGGATTATTGGTGGCTGTTGGGACGGTGGGGCTGTTGGGATTGGTGGGGCTGTTAGGACGGGTTATATGTTGGGATTTTTGGTGGGGCTGTTGGGACGGTAGGGTTGTTGGGATGGTGGGGCTGTTGGGACGGTGGGGCTGTTGGGATTGGTGGTGCTGTTGGGATTGGTGGGGCTGTTGGGATTATTGGTGGGGCTGTTGGGACGGTAGGGCTGTTGGGACTGGTGGGGCTGTTGGGACGGTGGGGCTGTTGGGACTGGTGAGGCTGTTGAGACATCACCATATGACGTACCAGCGCGTGATATATACATAAGCGCTGGTTACACGTATTATCAGAAATTCAGTCCCTCCTCATATTTTTCATGACTAAGCCAATCGAAAATATTTGCTTAAGTTGGGAATGTTTGTATAAGTCGCTTTTATATTATACTTGATATTCGGCGAATGCAATTTCATTTGCAGTCTTTTTAATTTCCTTGCTCATCTTGTGATATTTTGATTCCCTAAAAATGTTAAATTTTGATTGCACTTTATTTACTCGACTTTTTGCGTTTGAGTCACACATAACAAAAACTTATTTGCATCTTCAGAAAAAAATGATGATTTTTGGTTGTGGAATGTTGGTATATAAATTAACTGAATTGCAGCAGAATTCATTCTTCAAGTCCGGTGGTATTTTTTAGTGGGAAGATTACACTGGCGGATTTAGAGGGGCCTCCCCCACAGGCCCAAAATATTTGCCGAGGTAAAGAATGATATTTACCTTGTAAAGAATGATTTTTGGCCCTCAACTCATATGGACGTAGGGGAGTTGGGGAGGGAGTTCACACACACACACACGCCTCAGAGTTGAACACCTCCGGCGGATTACTGTAGACTCGAGCATTCTATTTTTAGTAAAATTTTTAGCGATTTGTTGGCTTATCCAGAATTTTCTCACTGCCCATGCATGGCCGTGAGTGATCATTTCTCATGTTTTTCCAACGGTTCGCGCCGGATAGAAGCTCTAATGACGTGTATTTACTTTCTTGGTGACCCAAGAGTCATAACTTTTGCTCAGGGAATAAGTTTTAAAACAAGTTTAAGAGCAGAAACAGGCTTTCCGGCATAGTTTACATCTATAATATTATTTTCGAGTTGTCTGTGTGTGTATGTGTGCGTATATGTGCGTGTATGTGTGCATGTGTGTGCGTGTTTGTCCGAGAAAAAGTCTTTATTGTATAATCGAGTAATCGTTATATTTTGCCTTAATAGATATTCCTGACCCCTGATTCAGAATTCTTGATCAAAATGGCTCGATTTTATTTCTAAAAGTCGGAAACGACGGTTTACTATAAACTGCTTTAGAGGCTCTATCATCTTGCGTAATTGCCGTGAGGCAGATTTGTTATATTACCTTAAAGCAACTTTTAATGCGCTATTGGCCGGTGTGAACCACTTCATGCCGCAGTGTAAACTGACGGACAATCTTGGGGTTTATTTGACCTCCGGCTCCATTTGACTGCTTAAAATTACTGAACAGATATATAAAACGGCTTAAAAAATGAGGTAACAGAAAATTACGGAAAATTCTAGAATAGAAGACTAATCAATGAGAGCAAGCTCGTAATAAGCCAGAATATCAACTTATGAATGCGCTTGGTGCATACAACGTGAATCAAATAAAAGCAGCGAATGCGCGGCTTTTGAAGAGGTCAGAACGATTTTGGATATCTCAACTTCTAGCGGCTAATTTTGCGTAGAACTTTTTGCGATTGCAGACTAACTTGAATTTATTTTTTGCAAAGTGTACATTGCCATCTACTTAGCAAACGAGCGCGCAGGAAAACGAAGCAAGAAGCTCCAGCAAAAGGGATGCTACCTTACTTTAGAATTTGAAGTGAATTCACGGATTGCTTCCTATTGTCTCTTTAAAGAAGTTTAGCTTAGATATTACTCCCTAATTTTAGCTCCTGGAACTTATTGTACATCCGGTTCCAAATTAAGTACTCAAAATCCCTGGACAGCTAGAAAAGGGGTGAGGAGGAAATCAGGAAAGATTCCAAAAAACATGACTAGCATGCCGAAATAGCGACTTATGAATGCTGTTGATGCAAACCAACGTTACGTGCAATACAATCTAAATTAAATAAAAGCAGCAAACGCACAGCTTTCGAAAATCCTGACACGATTTTAGGTATGTCTACTTCTGAAGCTTAATTTTGCATGGAACTTTTTGCATTTATTGATAATGCGGATAAGCTTTCAATTGTTTTTTGTACACTTTAAAAGGCCCTCTATTTGTCACTGGAGCAGAAAAATGAAGCAAAAACTTTATTGAAAAATTAGAAATACGACACGACCCATCTTAAACTGAATAAAGAAATGTCTTGAGCTGAAGTTGTAAATTTTGATGCGCATAATGAGTTACATGTTGGTAACTAGCAAAGAAAAATGCTCCAATAAACACATATATACTTGGGATTAAGGATTATTAAGAATTTAAAAGAATGGACTCGGAAAAAGCTATTTATGTACATGCCTGAAGTCAAAAAAATCTGTTAAAATCAGACTTTCTCTAAGCAACGTAAAAATCAAAGTATATTCTGCGGCCTGCAGATTGGAAAAGAGTATTTTTTGATTAGTAAAAAAAGCATTTTTGGCCTCTTTACAGTGATATAACAAAAACTAAAAACGGAAAAAGAAGGTTCTAATAGAAAATTTATTGGTTTATTCCTTCCCAGCTTCTCAAACGCAACCCCTGGTCGTGTTTAATGCAATAGAAATCTATTTTTTCTTGTTCTGCATGGATATCCACTAGGCGCCTATTCTCATGCATTGCAATACTTTTTTAGTTATACCTCTTTCAAAAATTTATTTTTATAAAGAGCGTAAAAACTGCACTAAATGAAAGTAATAACAGTCACAGCATGTAAAGGTGGTGTAGCTTAATATGGATTAGGAGTTTTTGCTGTGATGGTGCACTTCTACTGCTAAAACATGATGGTAAATAGAGGTTTAATAATCCGCAATCCTAAGCGCCTCTATCCGTCTTTTTTGTTCAATCGGAGCATTTTTCTTCGCTTGCAACCCTACTTTTAATTAAGCATTTGTGTAAATCAGTCAGTTAGCACATACGGTAACATGCCACAAACAGCAGCCCAAGAACGCAGAAAACAATATTGTTCCGGACATTAGCATTATCCCTTTTAAACAAGACAACATCACCTTATTTCAACAGATTAAATGACTTCAGCATGAAGTGTACGCAATTATTGAGTGTAAAGAACATATACACTTAGCTCCTTAATTCTGACCTAACATTGAAGACTTTGAGAAAAAATCAGCTTCTGCGACGCTCTGAAACTTAAGTTAATTTGCACTGTAAACTGTACACAACGTCTGGATGCGAAGAAAACATACAGTCAGATTCGTAATCCTGACCTTGCGGAACATATTTAAAAAAATTACCTTTTGCAACGCCTGAAAGTAAAATAAATTTGTACTGTAAAGTTTACACATTAATTATGAATGAATAGTACAAACTTTACATAACTAGTAGGTGTAGAGAAAACTGACAGTCAGATTCGTAATTCTGGCGTTACCTAGAACATTTTAAGAAAATTAAGCATCGCAAGGCTATAGAACTAAAGTTAATTAACAGCGTAAATTCTGCACAACTACAGAGTGAAAAGAAGATTTTGGTCGGATTTTGATATTACTCTGATATACAAGCCAAAAAAATGAAAGTGTATTTTGATTTACGTATAATATGTGATATAATGATATGTAATACGCCCAACTGGCGTATCATATTTGATTTCTGGAACATTTTTAGACTTATCATGTCCAGACTCATAATCGGAGAACTTGGCAGAAAACCCCAAGACAGAAATCTATTAAACATCCCCAATTTTCGACTTTACATCTCCCAAAAAAGCTAAACATCGATTTAAATAAACGTAATTTGATGTGACGTGTACCTATTATAAAGTACTTTTTTATTCAATTTGACTTATCCTGACTTCTAATGGAGAAGGTGGCGAACAAACAAATGGACAAAAAACGTATTTTTCCACCATCCACCACATTGTAAACTTTAAAAATCTGAGCCTAATTTCCCATTGAGTGTTAGGAAATTCAGTTAACGCCAGTTAGTAGCGTTTTAATTGTAGTACGTTTATGTGCGGAAGATTTCTGTTCCGCAAAATATTTGAGATATTCACTAATCCAAAAAGAAAAGAAATATGTTTTTTGCCCAATGTTTCACCCCTGATTTCGAACTTTACACCTCCATAAGTAAGTCAACATTAAAATTTTTCAGACACAATTTGCTGCGTCGCGTAGCCCTAAAACGTAGTTTATTAAAACCATACTCAATTTATACCGACTTATAAACGGAGAAGCTGGCGAAGAAACCCTAGATGAAACCTGTTTTTTACACCATCAATTAGAGTGTAAAGTTTAACCACTAAATCCAACTCCGCATTGAGTGTACAAAAAGTTTGCTGGTAAGGTGAAAGTAGCCCTTAAGCCGTAGTACATTTGTGCTAGTACAAACTTTTTAAGATCTATAATCGGAGTTATTGGCAGATAAAAAAGAGGCCAAAATGTGGTTTTTCAACCTCAGATTCTTTACACTCTTTACGCTATAAGTTTGAGAATAAGTTACTTTAAAAGATAAAAATATGCCATCTAGCCTAATTAATTGTCTACATTTTAAAAAATCAGACTGAGCAGAATGCAAAACTGAACTAGAAAAGTCGTGAGCCTCGCCAAAATTTAAAAAAGTATATGTTATAAGGTTACAGTAAAACGTAAGCGAGAAAAAATAAAAAGGCGGAATCGAACTTTTTATTATTCATCTTCAAAAAAAGCTGCACAATACAAAAGTGTCCCAGTGTTGCTGAAGGGGGTGAGATGCTAGGGGTACCCGTTATATTATAGGTGCGCGCTAAGGAAAGCGAGCGACCCACTTGCAAAAAAAGATTGCTAGCAAAAGGGCAACGAAGCGTCTCGTTTCTTAGCCTACTTTTTTACGGAAAGCCAGGAGTATCAGATTAAAAACTTAAACATCAATGGAAGAAACCGTACTTTTTTAAATTGAGAAGATTTAATGACGTATTTTCAGACCTGGATTTACATTAACGCATTTCTTCAAATACAGATCAACGTAATTTTTCAAAACAAGGAGCCTAGCTTTAAACATCTTCCAGTATATTAGCTTTAAACATCAGATAATTGTCAATGACGACGCAAAAATTCAAATATTCGTTTATCCTAACACTAGAATTACGGGAAATAAAAGTTAAAACGTTCAAGATAGTGATTCCTCTGGGTTGAAATTCTGCGTCGCTATACCTGACTTTTTGAATTTTTACGTTAAACAAACGTGTGTAAAAAAACGTCATTCTTTACACTTTTTAATGTATTTAATCGTTTGAGCCTGACAGCAATAACAATTCAAACAGCATTAACGTATTTTTTCGAAACTTCGTATTAACGTATTTTTTTAAACTTTGATTAAAGTAATTTTTAAAAATTTTAATCCACATATTTTTTCAAAGATTTGATTAATGTATTTCCTCAAAACTTTAATTACCGTAATTTAGAAAAAAATTGACATAGTTTTTCCAAAACGAGATTCACGTATTTTTTCAAAACTTCGAAGCGAAAACACTCTTATGAACATCAAAAAACCTGCTGTCCGATTTTCTTGTATACTGTAGCTGCTCAAAAATGCGCCACCAATGAATATATAAGCGCTACACTTATGCAGATTTTGCCGTGCTGCGTAGTGCACTGCGCAACACTATACTGCGTACAGTGGGGTTAGGGAAAGGCTGATTCAGGATAACACTACCTGAGGTGAAATAGGGATGACTCTGGTAGGGGCCGGGTGACCCACGTTATGCGACTAAAGCTAAAATATTTCCGGAACCAGCGGACCGATTGAGTTGAAAATTTTCGATATCGAACGGACGTACGCCAGCCAAACGTATTTAGCACCTGTGTATTTTTGAGACTATTGACTTTAGATGGGGCGCTTCTTGAGAAGAGGGTGACCCTAAATAGACTCAAAATCGAAATGTCTTTACAAATTCAACATAATATTTTCCTGATGATGTTTCACCGCCAGCTTCAAATGATTTGAATGTCGATCCAGGTCGTACTGGAACATTTTCTACACTGAACGTGTCATATACATTTCCATACATTTCGAGAAAATGTGATGTTTTAGCTTGTGTGTGAGTGTGTGTGTGATGTGTGTGTGTGTGTGTGTGTGTATTTGAAAATATGCTTAAATTTTAGATTTTTACTAATGATATTATTTGTTCACAATAAAGGGCATAATTTTATTTTTTATTGTTGAGAAAAAGACTATCTGGTGACGATCGATTCAAAAATTAAGATTGTCAGTTACAAGAATGAACCAACTTTACTGTTTCGTTATATTTATTTTGCTTTTCATCAGCCATAGCCGTTAGCGATGCGATTCCAGTTGGTACGCCAGACGCGAAAGATGTAAGCTTCGAAAGATAAAAAATCATACCTAAGATTGAAGCTATTTGGTACAATTAAGAAGCAAAACAATTGTTCTTATACAAGTAATTATAATTTGAAGTTCATTGATAAGCTTATATTACAAATGTCAAGCTTTTTTCAACGTTTACTTCTCGAAAAAAATCAGGAAAATTCCGTGAAAATATCTAGTTTATCATTAACGAAAACATGGATTCGTTTTCGATGAGAAATTTTATAAGTATAACATATTTTTGTACAAGCAAAGAAAAATGCTTCGGTGTAACAAAAATGGACGAATATACTTGGAATCACGCATCAAGGTAAGAAAGGAAAGAACAAGGAAAAGTCATTATTGCACGTGAAAGTCGTAGAAGTCTTGTAAAAATTGGACATCTGCTAAAAGACGTAAAAATCGAAGTATATTCTGCGGCCTGCAGAAAGGAGTTGCGCCTACATCGTAAAATTAAATTACATGAATAGTTTATTCCCTGAAAAGAAGCGATTGCTATCATAATTTGAAAACGAAATGTGTAATTTGCTATTCCGCATGCATTGCTATTGGCCTGCAATTTACAGTCTGGTGTGTTTGTCATGATTCATTTATCAAGCTTATGACCATTAATTAAATATCAGTCCTATGAGTATTGGAAAGAGAAGTTTGATATTGATAAGAAACTGTTGTCTGTTTCATTTAACGTCTGCGGATTTCTTTAAATTTTTTTGCGAGAATAAGGCTACAAAAAGCACTTTAAAATTTTGAAACAGTAATGCGTATTAGCGATAGCATATCTTCATATGACTCGACGTTCTGTAGAAGATCATTTTTACCGTATTAGTTTAAAACACTTTTGTAGGCACTTCTAATTTTTTCAATAACCTCAGAGCTTAACAAAACGGACTATAAGTCGAGTATGAGCACACACCAACGCTTCTATTTAAATTGTTTTGCTGAGCCGGCGTACAGTCTTTTGTTAGGGCATGCTTTTTTCAGAGGGCGCAGTATGTAATCAAATTTTTTACTTTTTCTTGCTGAAGTTCAATTTCTGGCAGATTCTTGTAATTTTCACATGCTTTGATGACTTTTCCTATAGTCTACTCCACGAATCCTTGCGCTTGGATCACAATTCCTGAATAAATGTAAATCGACTTAAGAGAAGGTTTAAACGGATCTAGTAAACAATTTACCCCCCAGCTTTTTTAGCCAATCCATATAAGCTACAATAATCAAACTTTACAAGGAGATAGCTATAAGCCTATTGTACTAATCTGGCAAAATTAATTAACTTACGGTGTAAACTTACTACTCTGGAAAAAAATTTAAAAAAAACTTACTTTACTTTACTTTAAACTTACTTTAAACTTACTTTTTTCAAATTTACTTTGTTTTAATGTGGGATGTTGATTGAGTTACAAGAAACTGCTTTGTTTGAAACCCACCTCATCGTTTACAATTTTTAGATGCTGTTGGTACGTTGTAAACTGTGAGTGTAAAGCAGTGAGTTTACACCGTAAGTTAATCAATTTAGCCAGATTAGTACAATAGGCTTATAGCTATCTCCTTATAAAATTTGGGTACTGTAGCTTTTATGGATCGGCTAAAAACGCTGGGGGGGGTAAATTGTACACTAGATCCGTTCAAACTTGCCGCAAAAGTCAGGATACCCGTGCCTCACACCTGGGTGTGGTGGGTTAGGTGTATGCAAACCCCCATGAGAAACCGAAATACCCCCAGAAACTAAAACACTCCCCCTCAGAATTCAATTTTTAAATTTTTTTCGTTTTTTTCGCAATTTTTTGATGCCAATGGATACTGCTCGATGAGAAACGTTAAAAAATGGTGTTTTTTCCGCCATGCGACTAGTTTTAATGCCATTTTTTAACCTTTGAAAAATCTTGCACCCCCCTTCAGAATTTTCGTGCTGCCCACGCATGCTGTGCATAGCAATTGACAAGCATATGCAGTTTTGCTTTGCAAAATTGTATTAAATTAGGCTGCTCAGAAGACACATTTGTAGCTACTCGTCTGTGTCAGGTCCGAGCGTCTCAAGCTTTTTCTGCGCACTTAAATTAACACGATTTAAGCATTAATTGTTCAGTTAATGATTGAAATATACACTTACTAAACACGTGAGTTCAACTCGTCAAATAGACCAGAGAAGATGATGGGTAAAAATAATAGGACCGAATACGCAAAAATGCCAATTATAGGACGGCGATGATTCGGACGCTAAGACTTCAGAAAAATGAGTCATCACGCTGGAGTGGCATTAGCCAAAAAGAGACTAAGCCCTTTCCATCTTCAATCCATTTTTATAGATGTGACAATGTCGTTGCTAGCTCCGCCTGAATGATTGATCGTTAAACCTAGTTTAGTCCACTTAAGCTTGTTCAATTTAAGAAGGGGGCTTCATTTACATTAGTCAGAGGTTTGACATATTTTGGGTATTGCATTTTTTCTGAATTTTTGCCGCCTTCGAACTTCTTTATTTCAATCAGGTTTGACTTTACATGAGGCTTTTGTTTCTGGCGCGTTTATCATTTCCATGGTGCATACGTACTCGCGCGTTTAGGCGGATTAGTATATGGTTATGTGCTTAAACTTGCCCATGCTCTACTATATTTGACTACGTAATTAGATACGTAATTTTTATAATTTTATTGTAGCAGATTATCCAAATTGACTCCGGATAAGTGTCCAGATTAAAAATGACTTCTGCTTTTCTGTTTTTTTTGGTGCTGATCAACGATGACAACCATAATCCGCGTCTCGAATTGGTTCATTCCGCATTTATCTCTGTTCCGCTAGCATCTTCCTTATTGCTAGTTGTACACACATAGACTCGTACATACATAACACTACAATAATATTACTTATGACAGAACACTAATGCAGGTGTACTTAGAACACCAAAATAAACGTACACGTTTTTGTACGCTAAACACGTTAAATGAATTGCCAAAACTTACGAAAGAAAAAATTACATCTTTTGCCAAATTAATATCAGATTAATTATGCGGTACGTGACAATTGAGTGCCGGATTTCCATGCGCAAGGTTTCGTGGAAAAGACTATAGTCCCCTCGTTTTATGTCCTTAATGATGCATTACTCCAAGTATATTCTTCATTTTTGTTCCATCACAACATTTTTCATTGCTATTGCCCTACTTTTAATTAGCGAGGTTTGAGTAAATAAGTACGATAACATGCCAAAATGATGACAGCATCCCAAGAACGTGGAAAACAAGATTATTATTAACATTAACATAATTTTTCCAAACAAGACTACCCTATCTTATTTTAACAATTCAAATGTTTCCAGTGGAAAGTTTCCCCGGCTACCTGGTGTAAGGAAAACTTACACACCGATTCGTAATAATAACATTATGAAATACATTTCGAAAAAATTGAGCTTCTGCAACACTCTTGAACTGAAATTGATTTTCAGTGTAAACTTTACACAACTATAGGGCGTGAAGAAAAATATAGTCAGATCGTTATCCTGACATCACAAAGAACATTTTGAAAAAATTTACGGTTTGCGATGCTCTAGAGCTAAACTTAATTTTTGCGGTAAGCCTCACACCTTTACAATAACTCAGCAGTGTAAAATTTGCACGATTACTGAGTGTAGAGAAAATTAAAAGAGTCAAATTCGCAATCCTGACGTTGTGGAGAAAATTTGAGAAAAATCCATTTTTTGCGATGCTCAAGAAGTAAATTGATTTTTGTGTGTAAACTTTAAACATCTTCACTGATTCAATGCTCAATATTTATTTCTGAGAAGGTCAACCTTTGATTTAGCAAGTCAAAAAAAGCATACCTAAAAATAAGACATGTGATACAGTTGTTTAGTATTTTTTTTATCAGAAACAAAAATTCGTGTAGCTACAGTAACCCAAACTATAAGTTTTTGTCATTTTTCTATTATTCCGCATGCTGTCATGCTGTCACTCTTTTATTTACGGATTTTTTAATTTCTAAAATATGCCGATGAATTTTCACAGGATAAAAGTTCGTTCCATTTTCTATAAAAACATATTAAAATTTCTGAAACAATGATAGTATTTTGGTTTACACCTTAGTGTAAACAAAATGTTTCAGCACATAAAATTCGAGAATTTTGCACTTAAATTTCTCCGATCAGTCAATTGTAGTGGGTCAGAAAAGAGTTTTTAGTCACAGATGCCTAAGCATACCTTGTCACTACTTGTGAATAATTAAGAAAAGTTAAGAGATCAGACTATTCGAGCAAACATTGAGGCAATCTTATTCCGAAACTTAGTTTTAAATACTTTGCATTATTAAAGCTGTAAAGGGACAAGATAGTTCGAAGTATCTCAGAAGTTCTCAACAACCAATGTTTTTGATAGTTTCTTATATTAAGCATGTTTCTTTTATTGAAGAAATACTTAAAAACACAGATCTTGCTACAGTTAAGTTTGGATTTTTATCATTGTCATATTTTTTCATGCTTTTTTTATTTACTAATTTTTTTATTCATAAAATCTATTAATAAAAATTACATGATAGAAGATTGTTATTTTATACAAAAATCTGTCAAAATTATTGACATGACAATATTTTGTTTACGCAAAAGTATAAACAAAACGTTTTGGCCCAAGAAAATTTTAAAATTTCGCATAAAATCGCTTTAGTCAGTATGAGCTGGACCACGTGTGAGCCATAGGCGTAGCCAGGGGGGGGCATTGGGGCACATGCCCCCCCCCGAAATTTTTCAGAAATTTGAGTTCAAGAAAGGTAAAAAGGTCAAAATCTTCCAGCGTTTCGCGCCGAGTCATTATTATTTGTTATATAGATCCAGTGAATTTAAAAGCTTGAATCAACTAAAATAATCCAGCACTTCACATCACTTTAGTAATTTAATGTACTATTAGTTCGTTGAATGAAACTGCTCATGCTTGTTGAGCATAATATTAAAAATGCGAAAATGATTGTGTACCAGTTTGTCTATTCTCTGCTTTGTTTGTCATTTGTGTACCAGTTTGTCTATTCTTCGCTTTGTTTGTCTCTCTTTACAAGGACACATAATCCTATTTTAAATGAAAGGAATAGCCAAATTTTCACATGTTTCTGCGGATTTCCGTCTTCTGAACTGCATCTTGTTAATAAGAAGGCAATAGATGGGCCTGAAAACAATTAGCACAAAATTTTCATTCATATATTTTTCTATATCATATTGGCAGCGACCACACCTGGGCGTGGGGTTTGGGGGGTATGCACCCCCAGAAACCAAAATACTCCCCCCAGAAATCAAAATACCCCCCAGAATTCAATTTTTGAAAATTTTTTCGCTTTTTTCGCAATTTTTTGATGCCAATGGATAGTGCTTGATGAGAAACGTCGAAAAATGGTGTTTTTATCACCATACCATCGTTTTTAAGGCCATTTTTTGACCTTCAAAAAACTCTTGCACCCCCCCCCAGAAATTTCTTGCTGCCCACGTATGGCAGCGACCCGTTGCTGCGCTATGTAGTTAGCAGAGGTCGAAAAGCACACATGTCAGAAGTTGTGTGCAATGTAGGAGTTCATCAATTTTTAGTGTTTTTGGGCTTGATTCAGAACCGAAATGAAATTTGGCCAATTTTGCGAAAATCTCAACGTTACTATTTAACATTAAAATGCTTTGTTGTACAAAATTTACTGGGACTCTGCCCTGGACCCCGCTGGGAACGCTTGGGCGCGCCATCCCAGACCCCCGCAGCCGTGAAATCTCGTTGTACATATGCAACGAGATTTTAGGAAGAACAAGGCAGGTAAAAGGGTTAAGAATTTCTAAAAATTTTCGGCGTTTCGCACATTTTTCTGTTTTGTATGATTTAAGCTGTACCTATAAATTGACTTCAAAGTGCAAAAACGTCCAAATTTTCCGGCGCATAGCGCCGCCAGTTACTGTTCGTCTTTTTGTGAAGCTCCAGCATTGCGTTTAAGAACCTGAATCACTCAAAATATCTTCATACAAAGTTAGTAATTCGCAGTTTTCTTGTTAGAAGCTTGAACTGTCAAAATTGTTTTGTACAAATTTGACAATTTTCTGCTTTGTCAGACTATTAGTATTCACAGAGCTACAAAATCTTAAAAGCGGTATAAAATGACTAAATTTCTTAACGCTTTGCGCCACGTATAATTTCCGAACTGTTTGTCAATAGAAAGGTCGTAAATTCTACATAAAAACGGTAGAAATTCTAAAAATTTTCGGCACTTCGCGCCGCTTTACACTTTTTGTATTTTTGATCGTCAGAAACCCATACATTAGCTAGGCTACAATACTAAAGGTCGAAAAACTCAGTTTTACTATACATAACGCTACTGGCATACAATGCAAAAGTAGTCTTAAAAAATTTTTGTATGCCCCCCGAACCAAAATCCTGGCTACGCCTCTGGTGTGAGCTTAAGTTGGCAGAAACGGCGAAGGTGTTTGGGAATGTCTAGACCTCGAGAATTCCGTAGGCCTCTAAATCGATAGATCACAAGAATCGAATTTCGGCATATCTTCGAGTATTTAAGCCGGTTTTACACCACCCAGACTCCCGTTGAATTTGATCGTTGCCCATATATGGTCTGGACACAAGAGATTTTCCACTAGCTAATACCTGAGCATACCCTTTATTGATATTTCTAATAGCCTAAAAAATATAAGGTCAAGCTCTTAGATTAACAGCAGGACCGATTCGGGGCATCTGCCGATCCGCGCTGTCAAAACTTGTGCTTTTTGGGCCAAAATGACCTCGAAAAGTAGTATGTACTCTAAAATATCAAATTTCAACTACATTGTTACACAGTATCTAGACAATTTAAGGAACTTTTAAAGAAAATTTTCAATTCTATCCCATTTTCGGCCTTTATTAAGCCTCTTTTTCCCCACAAAATTTTCCATTTTGTTATTGTAAAGAGTCAAGTTAGACCCCCCAACTTACATGGGTAAGGTAGAGGTGGCCAGAGGGCAAGGGGGTATAACCCAATTGTGGTCATTGTTTTTGAACAGGGTCTGTTCGTACTAGATATTACAAACACGATGTCCATAATTCAGCTTACATTCTGCACATATAAAATTTAGGGTACCTACTATTATCTCACATTAGCATATTACGTGCGGTAAAGTGAATTTATTGACTCTTATTAGTGAACTTTCGCCGATTCGTGGATTTCTAGCGATGAAAAATACAAAAGTTTATCAATACGGTGCAAAGCGCCTGAAAATCCTAATATTTGTATCGTTTTCAGGTTGAATTTTAGGCCCTTTTTAGCAGTAAGCTTAAGAAATTGTCTTGCAGTACCTTTCGTTATCTCAAAATCACCTGACAGTAACCTAGTTTTCCAAAACCTTAGGTAGGGGTCAGTTGCGGATCTAGGATTTTCCTGATGGGGGGCGGTATCCCAACTTTTCCAAATACAGTCGAAAATAGGTTCAAAAATTTGCCCTTAACGCGCGAAATAGCATTTTTTCGGTGCTTTACATTGTATACTTTTAATCACCTTTGATGCATTATTTTTTCTAAGAATTTAAAAATTTCCGACAATTTTGTGCGAGAAAATCATCAGTTTTCTTTGACTTTGATAAAAATCTGACGCGAAGCGCCGGAAAATTTGTGAAATTGAGGCGGATAGACATCTAGTCTAGAAGCAGTGTTTTTTTGTACAAGGTCCTGTGTACATGTACAAAGATTGTCCCCAGAAGTCTTCGTACATTTTGAACATGCAAATTTTTAGGTACTATAATTTGGTACTGTAGCGATTTTAGTATGGTAAAAACAGAGTTGTTCGACTCTTGGTAGTGTATTTTAGCTAATTTCGGAGTCTCTGAGGGCAAAAAATCACTGGAATCGTCGTAGAACGGCGCGAAGCGCCGAAAAATTAGACATTTTTCCTTTTAAAATGCAATTTTTGCCATTATAAAGATATATAGAACATACAATCGCTCATTTCGGGGCGAAACGCCGAAAATTTTTTGAATTTTAGACCTTTTTTTCAATTTTGTTTTTCCAAAAAATCATTGTCCATGTACAAAGACGGCCCCGAAAAGTCTTTGTATGTACATCGGGAAAAATCTTTGCCGAATTCGAAAAAAATAATGTCTTGAAGCATAATTTACTGCTTGATTTCTTGTATTCATAGCAGCATTTGATTCGAAATATCAAAATTTTCAATTTAAAATAGAAGAAAACTATGCAAAAATAGCTGTTTCAGCTGTTAAAATTGTTTTGAAACCTACATGAACAGATAATGGCTTCAAGGTCGCCAGAAAGTAAATAAATCTCATTAATAGGTATCATACGGTGCGTTGCGCCGGAAAAATTTGAGAAATTATGGTCACTGACGGACAAAAATCATTGCAAATTGCATATCAATTCTTTATCTCGCCAAATATGTTTGGCCAATGGGTGGGGGGCGGCCGCTCCCGCCGCTTAAATCCGCCTCGGGTAGGTGTAATACTCTCTCTCTCACCCTCCGATGCCTATGTGTGCCCCCGACCCGCCCTTCCCCCTCGCACATGCATGTCTGGTCAGGCTGTTTGCACAAACGTTGCAGTATACTCACTCATATAAGAATGCAAAATAATCATGAAAATCGCTGCCTTACGCTTGTCCAAACAGCATTGCCCCCTAGCTTTTCCTAAGTTATTCCGCAGTAGATGACTACAGGTTATGTTATGGCTCTTCTCTCCCCCAAACCTCTTTCCTTCAAGAACATGTTTGGTCAAATACCATATTTTTGAAATGAATTGAGCCATTCAATTATGACCAAAGTAGTTGACTGTTAAAAAGCGGAAGAAAACGTTTTTTTACCCCAGAGTTTAAACTTTACATCAATTGAAGTAAGTCAGTATTGAGTTTGAAGAAACGCATCTAAGTGCAGTGTGCCACCCTTGAAAGGTTCTTTATTTTCATAATACTTCGGTCGTCCCGATTAATAAGCGGAGCGAATGAGAAGCATAAATACGGTAAAAGCGTATTTTTCGTCTACCACCAGACTGTAGGCTTTAAACCGCTAGAACTGATTCCAAATGCGGTCGAATTCGTCGCGTAGCCCTTGAAGCATGATACTTTTCTTTACACGAGTTTTGTCAGCCCCAGATTTTCCAACTCTTTACACTCCCACTCGAGGAATGATGCAAAATTCAGAAAACGGAAAAGTGCCACTTACAAAATTTCTTTTGCTACAATTCTATACCATTAAATTGTATGAGACATTTATGCTGATTTGAGCACAAGCTGGGCTGAAAGCCGTCACAGGATTGTACGTGTTATAAGTTACGCCTGAGCTTTACTCGCTCATTACAAGCTCATATTGAGTGTAAACAAAAGAAGGGTGCAAAATCTTTTTATTATCCATCTCAAAAATGCGTTTCTCCCAAAGGTGTCCCGTCATAGCTTCGGGGATACTCAAGGAGTATCCAAGTGTGTATGTTATCGATACGCGCTAAGACGCTACCTATGATGCATTTTGAATCGAAATTTATGTGGGTCTGCTTACCCTCATTTATCTATGTACTTCTTACAGCTCAGAGAATATCACGAAAAAAAGAAAAGTTAACCAAATACGTTGATTAAGGGTCTCAGTTATTCGATCCGTTTTTGTATGTGCCTCTTTTGTACGATAAATGTGCAATGATCACCGCCTTTTCAGGTTAGTGCGGATTCCAAACAAATATCGAAAACACTTGAAGCCATTCAAACCGCAAAGCCAAGGCGCATTATGAGACTCTGTTACTTCAAATTGTGCAACATGGGCTGAGAGAAGATCATCAATGATTGATTAATTTGCGTTTTTTATGATTTTCTTAAAAATATGCGCAGTTTCGGCATTTTTCTTATGTATGTAAAGTTTCAACGTAATGTAAGCTGGAC
This sequence comes from Mermis nigrescens, assembly GCA_036768485.1. NCBI lineage: Eukaryota > Metazoa > Nematoda > Enoplea > Mermithida > Mermithidae > Mermis > Mermis nigrescens. The sequence continues at coordinate 7,023,210 of JAVLUZ010000160.1, forward strand.
TTTTAATTAATATGACTTCGTATGAATTAAATCATCAAATTTTATACGCATGCCGCATTTTGTGGGCATAAATCTTAAATATTCCTCCCTCATCCCCATTCAGACTCGCGCGGTGCGTAGGGTTAAGGGGTTTAAGACCCCAGAATGGCAAAAGGAAAAGCTTTTCAGGGTAAATGAGTCAAAAAGCTATCATTGAAGTAAATCACAGCAGACTGATGCATTAGACCAAACCAGAATTTATAGTCTGTTTCACACAAATTAGGTCATAAATTTTAGAACTAAGCCCGACAATAAGCTGGCTGATCGCGATTATTGTATGATCAGATATATAGTTATCATAAGCCTCGGCCCACTGTCGAAGAAAATTCTTAGAATTTAGGCGCGAAGTCAAGTGAAACAGACTATAGATTATAAAACTTATATGATTCATTCGATTGTCACAAAATTTGAACGTTATTGCAAAAAATTGTTCAAGCAACGAAATGTGGTCAATTGTAGCTGAGTCATTTTGAATAATGGTGATAAATTGATAAGAATAATTAAAATAACAGATATAGAATAAATGTAGGTACATGTAAATGTACCTACCAGCTCGTCATTCGGGCAATTAACGATTAGGATTTTACTGATTTTTCTTATTACATGATATTCGTAACAATATGCTCATAAACTTTTAATTTTTTTGTTGATTCTACTTTAACTCTTTCGCAATGCACGAGTTATTTGTTATTGTGCCTTTATACTCTTAACGAATAACGTTTTTAACTTTCCTCATTTGTATTAGCGAATTTCGATTCAAACGAATGCAAAATTTAGATGCATTTCATAGTAATATTTTTCCCATTCAGCTTTTCGTAAGCTTTATTTTCAAAGTTTTTTGTACAGCCTACCTAGCAGCATAGGCGTAGCCAGGGGGGGCATTGGGGGCACATGCCCCGCGCCCGAAATTTTTCAGAAATATTGTTGATTTTTCTGTTGCAATAAAGTATGTCCAGAAAACTGAGTTCAAAAAGCCAAAAACGTCAAAATTATCCGGCGCTTCGCGCCGAGTCATTAATATTTATTATCCAATGAATTTCAAAGCTTGAATCAGCTAAAATAATCCAGTACTTCACATCACTTTAGTAACTGCGCATGCTCGTTGAGCATAATAGTAAATGTGCGAAAATGATTGTGTATTAGTTTGTCTATTCTCTGCTTTGTTTGTCTTTTGTGTACCACTTTGTCTATTCTTTCTTTCGATTGTCTTTCTTTACAAGGACACATAATCCTATTTCGAATAAGAGGAATGGCCAAATTTCCTTGTGTTTTTGCGCATTTCTTGTTTTCTGAACTGCTTTTTGTTAATAAGAAGGCCACAAATGGGCCTGAATACGGTAAGAACAACATTTTCATCGATACATCTTTCTATATCTCATTGGCAGCGACCCGTTGCTGCACTATAAAATTAGCAGAAGTCGAAAAGCGCATTTCAGCTCAGAAGTTTTGTGCAATGTAGGGGTTCATCAATTTTAAGTGTTTTTGGGCTTGCTTCAGAACCGAGATTTGGCCGAATTGGCGAAAATTTTAAGGTGTCTGTTAAAATGCTTTTTTTACAAAATTTCCTGGGACTCTGCCCCGGACCCCGCTGGGAACGCTTAAGCGCGCCCCCCAGATCCCCCGCAGCCGTAAAAACTCGTTGTAATTGTGCAACGAGATTTTAGGGAGAACAAGCCAGGTAAAAGGGTTAGGAATTTCTAAAAATTTCCGGCGTTTCGCGCCGGCATTAATGTGTCTGTTTTGTATGATTTAAGCGGTATAAATTGAGTTTAATGTGCAAAAACGCCAAAGTTTTTCGGCGCCTAGCGCCGTCAGTTACTGTTCTTTCTTTTCGTAAAGCTCCAGCATTGCGTTTAAAAGCCTGAATCACTCAAAATATCTTCAGGCAAAGATTGTAATTCGCAGTTTTCTTGTTAGAAGCTTGCCTGTCAAAACTGTTTTGTACAAATTTTATAATTTTCTGCTCTGTCAGACTATTAGTATCCACAGAGCTACAAAATGTTGAGGGCTTTAAGAAATGAATAAATTTCGTGGCACTTTGCGCCATTTATGAATTTTGAACTGTTTGTCAATAGAAAGGCCGTAAATTCTTCATGAAAACGGTAGAAATTCCAAAAATTTTCGGCGCTTCGCGCCGCTTTACACTTTTTGTATTTTTGATAGTCAGAAACCCACAAATTTGCTAGGCTACAATACTGAAGGTCGAAAAATTCAGTTTTACTATACATAACGTTACTGGCATTCAATGCAAAAGTAGTCTTGAAAAATTTTTGTTCATGCCCCCCCGAACCAAAATCCTGGCTACGCTTCTGTCTAGCAGAGCAAACCGATTTCACCTTCATCCAGCATTCTTCAACATTGCTACAGAATACTAACTAATAATAATATACAGTATGCAACCGGTTAGAAAAGGTTAAGTCAGGTGCAGTACGAAATGGGACGTTTGGGCGCAGCCGGTTTGGCGCAAGAGCATTTTGGCGCCTCCATTTTGGCGCTGCTGTTTTGGCGCAACAGTATTCTTCTCATGTAGAGACGTTCTGGTGCAGGAGAAACGGGCGCTTACGTATATGTTGTAAGTTCGAGTACATACATATGTTTGTATGCACAGGCACGTATCTCTGTGGGGAATGGTGGGGGTCGGACTCTGTGATATTTAGGAAAATCGGAAAACTAAGACTTTTTAAACCTTATTTTGTGCTATTTTTAGTCTTTTTAGACTTAGTCCCTCAAAAATCTGTGTTAGTCTCCTCGAAATAGGACGGACAGCCGAGTGCCTGTTCATGCATGTATTGTATGACTGTGTACATGAGTAAGTATATACCTACCCATTATGCATCTATTGTATGTAGTATACTAGCATGGAGAAACTAAAGGTTATTACTGTGTGAGGTAGGTACGAGTATTTTTAGAATCAGACGTGAAAAATTGTTCATTCGCTACAATCTTTTGGCTAACAATAAAAAATGAATACTTAATGAGAAATATGATGATTGCGTGAATCTGAGCGATAATATTCCCTTGTCACGAACTGCCGATTGTAGAGTATCTGCTCTGAAAATGCTTTTCTTTCACTGAGCAACGTGACTGAAGAAGCTTACGAAATGAGAGCTCTTTTACGATCTTCAGAGTATGAATTTTCATTTTTCATCACTGATGCTAAATTCATGATATAATTACAGAAAAGTATAGATCATGTCATCAATTTTATTGTAGGTATCAATTATCAATATTATTTTAATCAAAATTCCTATCTATTCAATTTATCGTCTCTTTCTTTTTTCTGCCAATAGGCAGCACAAAAACATCGAAAATAGTGCTTTTGACTTGACTATTAATCTTTTCGTTTTTGACATAGAATATTTCTGATGCCCAAGAACCCCAGGATTTCGGTCATGCCACAAATATGTGATTCAAATGAATAGTTCAACAAAATTCCTTGACTGCGCAATGTTTCTGCCTGAATCAGACACTCATGTTCATTTTGTAATTAATGTAACCAGAAGAGTTGCGTCAAAATAGCCGCGTCAAAACATCCTCGCGTCAAACTGTCATTGCGCCAAAATCGCTGCGCCCAAACGTCCTAGACCGAAGCAAGTATACATCCTCGCCACACCTGGGCGTGGGGGGTTTGGGGGGTCTGCATCCCCCCAGAAACCAAAATACCCCCCAGAATTCAATTTTTAAAAATTTTTTTCGTTTTTTTCGCAATTTTTGATGCCAATGGATAGTGCTTGATGAGAAACGTCGAAAAATGGTGTTTTTATCGCCATATCACCATTTTTAAGGTCATTTTTTGACCTTCAAAAAATTTTGCACCCCCCCCCAGAATTTTTTTTGCTGCCCACGTATGATCCTCGCCATCCAATAATGCTGTTTAGTGAAATGGCTGTTTTTGAAATTAAAACAAGAAACACTTGATGGATTTCAATAAAATGAAGTGTTCCGGATAGATAATTCTAAAATAAAAGTATTTGAGAAAAAAGTTGTGCTAGTTTTTGTCTACAGTGTGCTAGCCTCTTAAAAGTGTTCAAACTTTGCGTGGTCACTACAGTATACAGGTTTTGTTTCATATTTTGGAATATAGCAAAATAGATATTTTCGGCCTCAAATTTCACCACTTTTGTTTTTTTTTTGAGTTCCTGAATAGCAATTTAAATTTAATTTTTGTTCAATATGGCTGCCACTATAAGATATGCATTTTACTCGCCTTATGTTTCATATTTTTCGATGTTTAAGTACATTTCGGAAAAGCCAAAAAAAGTTCTTCTAAATGATATTCTGTTTGTCTGATTTACTAGAGAACTCCATTTTTTCAATATGGCCACCAGGATTATTTCGTGAGTTTCTGACGTATTTCATAATTTTTTTCAGTGAATAGCTTGAAAACTTAATGTCATTTCTAATGATCTATGTCTTATGTTCTGAATCCTTATAGTTATTTAAGGTAAATTAAAAAGCCTCTGAATTATTCATTGTACGATGAAAGTGACGTGTTTATTGCAATATACATAAGGAACCAGCTGCCACAATCATTTACCTACCTCAGATGCACAGCATGCCCAAGTCTGCTGGGTATGAATATTTGGCAAATGTGTTGGTCCTGACGAAAAGTTATAAAGCTTATCTTACAACGGCATTAGAAAAACACTATGATCGATGAGTTGTCTCAACAATCGTTTTGGTTGAAGAATTATAGAATTAAGAATTCAAGTAAAAATTCATTCTTATCCTTGTATCATTTGGTCAAATTAAATTTATAAGCTGTGGAGGGATCACTAGACTCCAAACTCCGAGCTGGTTGTATTTCAAAGGATTCATTAATTAAGTTTTAAGCCCTTTTTGCATTATGTATCCAGTCAGATATTTTCGCGAAAAGCTAAAAAACGAATTAACGTTTTCGTTTCGCAGTCAAGCGATATTTATCTGCCTAGTATGCTTTCTCTTGCAATTTTCCTGAAACCCCAAAACCTAAAACCTCTATTCCTAACGTATGACCGCAATTGAGAGTTTTTGTTTCTATCTACCGTCCAAAGTAGGTTTGTATTCATCGTTTTAATAATACACTCCTTGTGTGAATGACATAGTTTTTTCCACTCTTCATTTTTTTAGTAATCCATTTCGTAATCTGACTGAATCTAAAGGAGAAAAGAATAAAGAAAAAAGTGTGAAATCTAAAGGTGCAAAATGCGCAAATATGCATATGCAGGTATGCATGTTACTAATCTATAAAAATTGGCTAAAAAAGAGATAATTTAATAAAATGTTTGTAATCATAATTTTACACTCGCTGCACATTTGGGAATAAGCATTTCAATCTATAGCAGATAGAGTTATGATATCGCGTGGGCCCGAAGTGAAAATGTCCCTTCGAATCTGTCATTGCCTTGCGATTCCGTTAAAATAATGCCTATTATTATGATTCAAGTTATAACACGCAGAAATAAAAAAGCAGTAGGTACCTACTTATCACTCGGATGCCAGTTCACCCACGATTTGTTCACTTAGGCTTCATTATATTAAGTATTATTGAAAGCTTTCTCCTAAAGTCTATCACCGAGGACTGTTTGCCAACGACGATTTTTTTGGTACGATTGTGCAAGCTCTATTGCCCCGTGATACGTAGTCATGATTAAAAGCAAAGTTCGATCGTCGAATACTTACATGAATAATTTCACTATTAACGTCCTCTGTCAAAAGAGCGAACAACTGTTCAAATACAGTCGTTCAAATACAGTTTGCGAATAAAAATGATCAAAAATGATTCAAAAATCTTTGAAAAAGAAGACTGATCAAAAAATATGCAATACGGAGATAAATATTGGAATTAGCAAACATGTGCATAATTCAAAATTCACCTCTTCAAAGCTCAACAACCACCGACTGTAGAAGAGTTGAATGGTCAGATTCGTAATTCTGATATTATGAAGATCATTTTTTTTTAAAGTGTGACCATACTCAAGGCTCTGAGTGGAAAAGTGCTTCTCAGTGTAAACTTTACACTTGCGCTAAAAACGCAATTTCGGGTGTATAGAAACGAAATCAAGTAGCATGTGTAACGCTTAGGTCAGGGCATATTTTAAGCATAATCAGCATGTTCCGCCTACTTAGCGGAGTAGCCGAAGAAATTTCTTTTTCGTCTCAAATCTTTTACTCTAAAGCGTTCATCACTCGAGAAATATTGCCCTAAAAAAGAAAACAAATTTTATTTTTGAGATTTTGTAACCTACATTTGCAAAACCAACTGGTCTGCACAGAAACCAAAATTGAGTTAGGTAACCTTTAGGACATACAAACTGTAAAGAACCGTATACTTAAAACTTTTGTGCAACAACCATTAAGTGTAAAGAAATTTTAAGATCAGATTCGTAATCAGGGGCAACGTTTTGAAAAACAATTGGCCTTCCACAAATTATTCGAATTTTTGTTTTGCACTTTACACACTCATTACTAACTTGGTATTGAGTGTAAACAAAAATGAAAAAAACGTTCATCGAGTTTTTTAATTATCTATCGATTTAAAAACTGCACCTTTCAGATGGGTCCCGCCCGTTACAGCTGAGAGGGGGGACATGAAATTCGCACTTGCTGTCTTGAACATATTAGAAAAAAGGGGCCAAGTATATCATAGGTACGCGCTGATGGTCAACCAATAATTAATTCAATGGGGTTTTGCTGACTTTTGTTGATACATGATAATCCTAACATTTACAGCTGTGCTCATAAATTTTTAGTTCATTTTCGCATACCTAACTCATGCGTTGATGCAAGAGACGCTTGCCTTTTGTGCTTTTTCTCCTTTTGAATTGAAAAACGTTATTCAATTTAATTTTTCTTATTTGCATTAGCAAATTTTGATCTAAACGAATGCAGAATTTCGGTATATTTCTTGATAAAACTTTTTCCTATTCAGCTTGTTGTAGGCTTGATTTTCAAAGGTTTCTATGTATGTACACATAACTAGAATGCACGTGAACAAATAATCGCAACCAATGAAAGAATCATTTGTCATTCATATCCTATTGTTAAGCCTCTGATATTTAAGCGACCCGATTTCATGCTGATCCGACATTCTTCAGAAGTCCTAAATCATTTTTTCAATTTTTGGAAACTTCAAGACTATCTCGGGTGCATTGCTCGAAAATTTTTAGATTTTTCTACATCTTTATGGTGCTGTACAATGTTATGATCGATTTTTCATCCAGGATGATGATTCTTTCCTCGCTGATAACACTGGTCAACAACAATTTTGCTCAGAAACAAAATCAATTGATTCTTAATTAGATTTTTGCGCTGATTCCGAATCTGGCCTTAGAATTTCTTCAGCACGTCAACTTTTTAGGATATTCGCATATTAAATTTATGCAAATCAGGGCTTTCATTGATAATAATTATGGAAATCTAGGAGCCAAAACAATTTTTTTGAGTTTAAACTCTAAAATTCTTTTTATGCAGACTTACAAGTAATTCAAATGTCAATGGTCTTGCTTACTTTATTCTCAATTGTAAAATATTACGACCAATTTGCATATTTATTGTTGTGTAAAGTTTGAAGCATATATTCGGCATAATAGACCTACATCTAGAAGATATTAAATATAATCTAAAACAGTTCTTTATGCTGATTACAAATCTGCTTACGGTTTTACACCAGCTAATCTAGTTTTTTTCAAAAATTCTGTTTTAAAATATATTACAAAACACTATATGTGGTTCGAGAAGTTTCAAACAATTAGAACTTTTGAAGCGGGTTTCCAATGTAAATGAAAGATCATAATCATTGCTCGTATCTTTTAGCATCGACAAAGTACTATATTCTAATTGCTTGATAGAGTTGGGAGTCAACTGTCCAGTTCTAAAAGTTTTTATATTGTTCGATTTGCGTCAAAAATTTTACTTTAAAATTTCTAAACTGCGTCAATAAATTCCTATCATAAAAATGCTTCGCCAATGCAATTTTTTGTAAGGAGTAAATCAACTAAAACAAAAAAAACAGATTATGAAATCAGCACAAAAAACTTAATTAAGAAAGTGTTTAAAATTATTTAGAGGCAGACATACTAGACAGACAAGGATTCATACTTTACACTGTGTGAAATATGCCAATTATGTATTTTATTATTACAAAAGTGAGTGAAATAAGCTACGGGAACAGTTTTAAATTTAAGAGGAAATCATGTAAGAATAATGTTTTAAGATTTTGTCTTACTGCGATCACTTTGCTTTTCCCAATTTGATATTTACACACACAAAGAAATCATAATTTGCATAAATTTTAATATGCAAATATCTCAAAAACTTGACGTGCTACAGGAATTCTACGGCTAGATTTGGAATAAGCGTAAAAATCTGATGTAGAATCAGTTAGTTTCATTTCTGAAGCAAACAAAAAGTTCAAATTTGTTGACCAGTGTAATTAAACTTCTGACAATCGTAGGATTGCTCATCAATGTAAATTATTGTTTGGAAGTATTCCCAGTATAAATGAAAGATTTCATTGTCGTCTACAACGATAAGCGAAATCGTTCCCGAAACTTCATATATTAGTCATAATGGAGAGGGCTCTATTCTTTTAAAATTTTGAAAATCCTCCACGAAAAATATGGTTGAATTTTTTAAACAGTTTCCTTCGAAATTTGTTTTAATTTAAATTACTAGAATTCGAGCCTTTGATTAAATCTAACCGGCCTTCAACTCAGTTTTCTTGTGATTCAAGCTTATGAAAGAAACTGCATTCTATTCGTCACTTATACAGCTAAAAGATAATGTCAGCCCAGTTGAAAGTATTCGCTTAATCACGTACGATATGTATATTTCAAATAAGAGCCGTAATCGCTTTTTTCAACAAGTATTGTCAGGACCAGAAGTAAACGGAGAACCTAATTGCCAGAATTAATGCAGAAAACTAAAAAATTTTGCTAGAAAGCTCTAACTCAAATATCAAATTTTATGCTAACTGTATGTGATTTAATCACGGCTTGATCTGCAGATTACGGAGCTTTCAAAATTTTGGACGTCAAATATAGAACATAGTCGTAGAAAAGTTTGTTAGCGCTAATTTTGATAAATTTTGAGTTCTACCATAGATTCTGTATGCATTTATAATCTAGCGATTTATGTAACTACTAGTTGAGCTGCCCGGCGTTGCCCGGGCTGAACTTGTGCCTGATAGCTATATGGAATTGATATGTCCCTTGTATTTTTTATCTTTCAAGACTTCTGATGTTTTTGGGATATTTCTAAAAAAATTGTTGGTATAAACCATATTCTATTTTTGGATTTTTTGAAATGTCTTTTGTCAACCATTTTTTGATCAAATCCATATTTTTGACCTTAAAGAATGGTTTTGAAAATTGTTTAGCCATAATCATATTTTTGATGTTCTGGGATGTTCTGGAAATTTTTTTGATAAAACCCATATTTTTGATGTTTTGGGATGTTTTGGAAAACTTTTTTCGTCAAACCATATTTTTGATGTTTTAGGATGTTTTGGAAAATTTTTTTGGTAAAACCATATTTTTGATGTTCTAAAAATTTTTTGTTTGTTGTAGCAAAGGGTGTCATATATCACGTGATATCTCATATCACTCATATGTTATAGCTGATGGTATCTCTTATCTTATATCACTGCATGTTATGGCACAGACAGGGTATCTATATCACACCTATCTTATAGCATTGCCTATCTCGTAGCACAGGGTATCTTATATCCCATACTATCTTATAACATTGCCTATCTTGCAGCTCGGGGTATCTTATATCACTTCCTATCTTATAGCATTGCCTATCCTGTAGCACGGGGTATCTTATATCACGTACTATCTTATAGTATTGCCTATCCTGTAGCACAGGGTATCTTATATCACGTCCTATCTTATAGCATTGCCTATCTTGTTGCACATAGTATCTCATACCATGCCTATCTTATAAAATTGCCCATGTTATAGCATTATTTGCGTAAACCCGTATTTTGATGTTTCACAGTGCCGACCTGTGCTATAAGATATAACAATGTACATAGTGTCGCCAGGCATGCTCCCCTTGGCCGGGCTATCCCTATACAAACACTATAAACTAAGTTTTGAAAAATGGCAAAAAATCGGCCATCTCCCGAAATCGTGGAGGCTTATGGCACAGGGGCCAAACCCCGCTCCTTCCCTGCCCAGGGCCAATGAGTGCGTTTGTCGAAATTTCAAAATCGCTACTACACCCCCATAGGTAGGTCGACCTCGGGCCGAAATTTCAACCCCCCGTCTGCTATGGGGCCGGAGCCAACCCCGGACATACAAACACACTTTCACAAATATATTAGACTAGCAAAGAAAAATGCTCCGATGGATTAAAAAAGATGAATATACTTGGAATTGTGGATTATTAAGGATGCAAAAGGAGGGGACTAGGAAAAATCTACCTAAAGTCGCAAAATCTGCTAAAAATCAGACTTTCTCTAAGCAACGCAAAAAATCGATGTATATTCTGCGGCCTCTAAAAAAGTGTCTTTTTTAACTAATGTTCGAAGTTTCAGATAAGAGTGTACGAAATCTATCAAGGTTACTTTTTTAAATTGCTGGCACCTGATTGATAAAAAACTAAGAGGTATTGTATTTAAAGTTGTTTCATTTTGTTATGAGCATTATAGCAAGCAAAGCAGTGGCCGATTGATTAGTGCACACAGTCGTTTCGGGCATGCTAGTGTATCTACATTTAGTCTGTTTCAAGTCAACTTACGCGTTTCCTAATGTCTTAAACCGACCATGTCTCCAATTGTCTTCGATCTTTGCTATTTCATTCAATTGGCTTAGAAGACGGTTAGTTTACTCAATATCATTTCCCATAGTTACTGCATAGCTAACGTGCTGCTTTTTCAATCATTTTTATGGTTAGAAATTTATTTTAATCTGTTGGCCGCAGAATATACTCGTACATCGATTTTTTGCGTTGCTTAGAGAAAGTCTGATTTTTAGCAGATTTTGCGACTTTATGTAGATTTTTCCTAGTCCCCTCCTTTCACATCCTTAATAATCCACAATTCCAAGTAAATTCATCTTTTTTGTTCCATCGGAGCATTTTTCTTTGCTAGTACCCCACTTTTAATTAGTTTGATTTGAGTACATCAGTCAGTAAACACATACAGTAACATGCCATTATAATGACAGCAGTCCAAGAACACGGATTACAATACTGTTCTTAACATCAGCATTATCCTTTTCAAACAAGACAACCTTACATTATTTTAACAGATCAATGTTTTTCAGCATTAACTTTACGCAAATATCAAGTGTAAGGAACATTAAAGCTCAGATTTGAAATTAAAATAAATTTGTAGTATAAAGTACATTTTAACAACAAATGATTAGTGCACACTTCACACAACTACTAGATGTAGAGAAAACTAATAGTCAGATTCCCAATTCTGATTTTACGTAGAATATTTTGGAAAAAATTAAACTTCCGCAAGGCTCTAGAACAAGGGTTAATATGCAGTGTAAACTTTACACAAGCACAGAGTTCAAGGAAAATTTCAGTCGGATTCGTAATTCTGATATTACTCTGATATTACGATCAACATTTATGAATAAATTAAGTCTCCACAATGGCCCAAGGACAAATAAATATCATATCTGTAAAGGTAGACTCAAGCTACGTTCACTTCGCTTACTTAACCCGAATCTCAAGCTTTTGCGCTCAAACGGGGGTTTTCGCCCCTTTTAGAGGGTCGATCACCAGCCGGCGACTCGGGGGTAAGCGGCCCGGCCTGTTCAAGGTAGCCCGGCCCTCTATGCATGCACCTAGTGAAACTTACTTACTTAACCCCTTTGAGATTAAGTACCTAATTAAAGTAAGTTCACCGGAAACCTAATTGAGGGCTCAAAAAGATGGTATTAGTACAATATGTCGCCACATGGTCAGAAAAATGCAAAAAAATTCCTGAAGTAAACAAAATATCTGATTAGGGTAAATTGAGATCGCTGATCACGAAAAAAATGTTTAGAAAGTCCGGGGAACGACCGGTCACTTTTTATGAGTGACCATTGGTCAAATTAGTACAATATGTCACCACATGGTCACAAAATTGCAAAAAAATTGCAGAAGTAAACAAAATATCTGGTTAGGGTAAATCGAGGTCGCTGATCACGAAAAAAATGTTTAGAAAGTCCGGGGAGTGACCGGTCACTTTCTATGAGTGACCATTGGTCAAATGAAATGGTCACACACAAAAAATGCTGACAAAAACAATAATTTCTTGGTAAATCGAGGTTGCTGATCACGAAAAAGATGTTTAAAAAGTCCGGAGAGTGACCGGTCACTTTCTACGGGTGACCATTGGTCAAATGAGATGGTCACACAGAAAATGCTGACAAGAACAATGATTCCTGGGTAAATCGAGGTTGCCGATCACGAAAAAAATGTTTAAAAAGTCCGGAGAGTGACCGGTCACGTTCAATGAGTGACCATTGGTCAAATGAAATGGTCACACAAAAAATGCTGATTAAAAATGTTACAAAAACTATTGTCTTATTATTTTTAACAGCAACACTTTACAATAACTGTGGTTCAGTATTTTTTACATCATGACTTCCTTTCTGATCAGCGACCTCGATTACCAAGAAATTATTGTTTTTATCAGTATTTTTGTGTGACCATATGATTTGACTAATGGTCACTTACATAAAGGGACCGGATTTGACCAAGGGTCACTTATATAAAGTGATCGGTTATTCTCCGGACTTTTTAAACATTTTTTTATGATCAGCAACCTCAATTTACCCAGGAATTATTGTTTTTATCAGTATTTTTCTGTGTGACCATTTCATTTGACCAATGGTCACTCATAGAAAGTGACCGGTCACTCCCGGACTTTCTAAACATTTTTTTCGTGATCAGCGACCTCGACTTACCCTAATCATATGTTTTTCTGGAAATTGTTTTTTGCAATTTTCTGACCATGTGGCGACATATTGTACTAATTTGACCAATGGTCACTGTAGAAAGTGACCGGCCACTCCCCGGACTTTCTAAACATTCTTTTCGTGATCAGCGACCTCGATTTACCCTTATCAGATATTTTGTTTACTTCTGGAATTTTGTTTTGCATTTTTCTGACCATGTGGCGACATATTGCACTAATACCCAAAAAGATTATTATTTAAGTTGTTTTGGACCGAATTCCGGTGCTTGAAAATATTGAGGGTTCCTAAGTATAGTGTAGCACAAGGGTAGAATTCAACAGCACGGAAATTCAACCGAGCTCAGCATCGTTAATTAGATAATTAATTTTTACAATATTTTTTGGACAGAGAAATTATGAAGCAATTAAAAAGCGACAGCATGGAGGATACATGCTACCGACCGACCGTCGTGTTACGCTAATCGGGTAAAATCAAACAATGTAATTAAACAAGGGCACAAAGCCCTGCCAAAGGCAAACAACAACTGATGCCAATTGGCACAAACACGAATGATAAAAAACAAAGCGTACAGCGAAAAGAAGCGTGCACACTACGCAGGAAAACTAAGAGACGAGTTCTGCAGCCAAGCAGATAAAACGGCACGTACGGAGTCTGCTCACGTGCGGCGTCGAAAAGAAAAAAGATACGCCTCAGCGCGGCAGCTGGCGGAGAGTCTCTCAGGCTCAAAAACTAATTGTGAAATATAAAATCTTAAAGCGCCGTCAAAAATGCGCTCGCACGCAGTTTTAACTGACGCGGAAAAAGAGGCGTGCGTAACAACACGAACCAAGAGATATGAAAAGGATCTATGAATACGACAGTAGGCCTATGGGCAAAAGCTTACGGTAAAGGTATGTACAAACGAGACAGGCACAAATATGAGACACACATATATGATCTTTTAACACACGTAAGATATGATAACACACATATCAATTCGTACTCAAGTCGCATTAAGCCCGAGTGCCCATTATCCTATCCCGGATTTTGATGTGATAATTTTTAGGGGAAGGTGGTCCCGGGCTACTCGCTTAAGCGTTGCGCTTAACGGTCGTGTACGTGCGTATGGAAATTGAGCACAAGAATGTACATCTGGGGCAATCAATCGGTTTTTTTTCATCTGTTTCAAAAAACCAAACCGATTTTTTTCCCAAAAAATTTTTTCAGTGTAAGGTTTACCAACATAAGTTTGGCACATACAAACGTACTAAACGTACTAATCAAAGGGCTACAAACTGGCCCAAACCGAATTTATTTACACTCCACTCTCACTGTTCAGAAGTCGGGAGAGGTCGAATAGGATAAAAATGAAGTACTTTCTAAGGGGTGGCGAACAAAAATATGAAGTGAAGAAGTTGGAAGAGGACGAATAGGATAAAAATAAAGTACTTTTTAAGAGGTGGCGAACAAAAATATGGACAAACACGTATTTTTTCACTGTCCACCACATTGTTTTTTTTCATTGTTTTTTTTTTTTTTTTTTTCACTGTCCACCACATTGGGCCAGTTTGTAGCCCTTTGATTGTAGTACGTTTGTATGTGCCAAACTTATGTTCCGCGAAATATTTGATATGATTTACCAATTAAATACGAAAAAACCTGTTTTTTTGCCTATTTTACACCTCAGATTTCGAACTTTACACCCCCATAAACAACTCAATATTACGTTTTTTTGAACGCGGTTTGCTTCGACGTGTAGCCCTTAAAACTTACTTTATATTTATCTATTTAAATTATCTTAAGTCATAACCGAAAAAGTTGGCAGAGAAATCTTGGACAAAATCTGTTTTTTTTTACTAATCCACTAGAGTGTAAAGTTTAAACCCCTGGTACTGTGTATTAATTGCAGAAAAATTTGAAGGTCAGATTCGTTATTCTGACCTCACAGAGAACATTTTTAAAAAAAATTTATCATCCACGACGCTCTGGGCGGAAAAAATTTTTTCAGTGTAAAGTTTACACCTGCACTAATAATGCAATATTGATTGTAAAGAAACAAAATAAATTTTGACGTGTAGCGCTTAAGACGAGGCAGATTTTAAAGGTAGTTACCACGTTCTTTCTTTACCACGTTCTTTCTACTAAGTGGAGAATATGGCAGGAAGAAAATATTTTTTGTCTCAGACTCTTTACAATAAACCGCCTCTAAATTCGAAAATATTACTTTTTAAGAAAAAATAAAAAAAGTTTCTCCTAGATTTTATAACCGTCTACCTTTTGAAACCAATCAGACTGCATAGAATGTAAAACTGAGTCAGATATGCTGTTGCACATGAAAACAGTAAAAACCGTCTAATTTACACTCCTGTGCAACAACCAATGAGTGTAAAGAAATTTTAAGACCAGATTCGTAACCTACTAATTAGGGAAAACATTTTTTTCAAAAAATTCATCATCCACGACGCTATGGGCGGAAAAAATGTTTTAAGTGTAAAGTTTACACTTGCACTAATAACGCAATATTGATTGTAAAAAAACAAAATAAATTTTGACGTGTAGCGCTTAAGACGAGGCACATTTCAAGGGTAGTTACCACGTTTTGTCTACCAAGTTGAGAATATGGCAGGGAAAAATTTTTTTGTCCCAGACTCTTTACAATAAACCGCCTCTAAATTCGAGAATATTACTTTTGAAAAAAAATTTAAAAAAGTCTCCCTAGATTTTTTAACCGTCTACATTTTGAAACCAGTCAGACTGCATAGAATGTAAAACTGAGTTAGATATGCTTGGCCAAATGAAAACTGTAAAAAACCTGTCTAATTTACACTCCTGTGCAACAACCAATGAGTGTAAAGAAATTTTAAGACCAGATTCGTAACCTGGGAAAACATTTTTTTAAAAATTGGCCCTCCGCAAATTATTTGAATTTTTGGTGTAAACTTTACACACTCACGACGCGCTCGGTATTGAGTGTAAACAAGAAAAAAAATTGGGGCACTAAGTTTTTTTATTATCTACCTTTCAAAAAAAACCGCACCTCTCAGATGTGTGCCGTTATAGCTGTGAGGGGGGACACAAATTTCGCACTCGCTGTGAAAAACATATAAGAAAAAAGGATGGCCAAGTATATTATAGGTAGCGCTATCGCGCTACCTATGATATGCAGGTACCTACATATAGGTACACACTACGTCCTTACATAAGGTAGACTATCACCTATACGATTTGAGGAATGGCGAGCATTGGGATCTGGGTTATCCCCTGGGATCCAGCAGACCCCCAAAATTGATTTTGTTGTGCTAGTTTTGGCGATTTCGCCCCATCAGACCCCTCAGAATTTGAGCAATCAATTATGCCTTTTGCAGCTTACCTACATACCTACCCACCTACCTACCACAGTAACATCATTGTTGTTCCAATAAAGTTTATTGCTGTAAGACATTAGCTCTTATTCAATTTACAAAATTGCATTGCACTCATTTACATTGAAGATTTTGTATCACTCATTGTCCGGTTCTCTATCTTGTTGCATTCTGGCTCGTAGGCGTAGCCAGGGGGCATTGGAAGCACATGCCCCCCCAAATTTTTTCAGAAATATTGTTAATTTTTCTGTTGCAGTAATGTGTGTCCAGAAAACTGGGTTCAAAAAGGCATTAACGTCAAAATTTTCCGCGCTTCGCGCCGAGTCATTATTATTTATTGTTATATAGATCTAATGAATTAAAAAGCTTGAATCAGCTAAAATAATCCAGCACTTCACATCACTTTAGTAATTTAATGCACTATTTGTTCGTGGATTGAAACTTCGCATGCTTGTTGAATATAATAATAGTAAAAGTAGGAAAATGATTAAGTACCAGTTTGTCTATTCTTTGATTTGTTTGTCTTTTTTACAAGGACACATAATCCTATCTTAAATGAGAGGAATGCCAAATTTTCTATGTTTTTGCGCATTTCCTGTTTTCTGAACTGCATCTTGTTTATAAAAAGGCCACGAATGGACCTGAAAACGGTAAGAACAAAATTTTCATTGATGCATTTTTCTATATCTTATTGACTGCGACCCATTGCTGCGCTAGGTATGTAATTAGCAGAGGTCAAAAAACGCATTTCAGCTCAGAAGTTTTGTGCAATGTAGAAGTTCATCAATTTCAAGTGTTTTTGGGCTTGCTTGATTCAGAACCGAGATTTGGCCGATTTTGCGAAAATTTTAACGTTACTATTTAACATTAAAATGCTTTTTTACAAAATTTTCCGGGACTCCGCCCTGGACCCCGGTGGAAACGCTTGAGCGCGCCATTCCAGACTCCTCGCAACCGTAAAATCTTGTTGTACATGTGCAACGAGATTTTAGGGAAAACAAGCCAGGTGAAAGAGTTGAGAATTTCTTAAAATTTCCGCCGTTTCGCGCGTCAAAATTTTGTGGCGCATAGCGCCGCCAATTACTATTCTTTCTTTTTGTAAAGCTCCAGTATTGCGCTTAAAAGCCCGAATCACTCAAAATATCTTCAGACAAAGTAAGTAATTCGCAGTGTTCTTGCTAGAAGCTTGAACTGTCAAAACTGTTTTGTACAAATTTGATAATTTTCTGCTCTGTCAGACTATTATCATTCACCGAGCTACAAAATGTTGAGGGTGGTAAAAAATGACTAAATTTCTGGGCACTTTGCGCCAATTATAATTTCCGAAATGTTTGTCAATAGAAGGCCGTAAATTCTATATGAAAACGGTAGAAATTCCAAAAATTTTCGGCACTTAGAGCCGCTTTACACTTTTTGTATTTTTGATCGTCAGAAACCCATAACTTAGCTAGGCTACATCAATATTTTTATATCCGGCAAAGATTTTTCCCGATGTACAAAGTCTTTTTCGGGACCATCTTTGTACAGGTATATACAAAGATTTTTGGGAAGAAAAAATTGCAAAAAAAGTCTAAAATTCGTAAAAATTTTCGGCGCTTCGCCCCGAAATGAGTAATCGTGAGTAGTAATGGCCGTGACCCTGGACTGCAACGCTGTAGGATAGGCTGTGTTATAACATAGGCGATGACGTAAAAATCTGCACCCTGAGGTAAGCTGAGGGTGCAACGTTATAGAACACGGGAAAGGAGGGGTGTGTAAGGGGAGGGGGCTCCCACCGCGCCGCCTGTTATAGCATGGTCTATCTTGCAGTGTTGTTCCTCAGGTTGCATGGTCGATCTAGAGGTAACAGCTGGTGTGCCAAAAGATGCTAAAATGGCATAAAACAGGCACGTGGCTGGCCGTCCTATTTTGGGGGACCAGCACTGATTTGGGAAAACTATGCCCAAAAATAGCACAAAATAACGTTTAAAAAGTCCGATTTTCTGAATTTTGGGGGGTCAGGACCCCATTCACCCAGATCTACGTGCCTGCATAAAAACTAAATTTCAATCATTTTTCCGATTTCCGTACTTTTCACCTTAAATTCCCTATTTTTATATGCCGCGATGCCCTCCCACGTGCATGTCTTGTTGTTACTTAATTATTTACTGTTCGAAGAAAGCACGTACACAACAAGTCACGAATGATGTACAACTAATTTTGCTAAAAATTACAGTAAAAATGAACGAGGCAGCCATATAGATCAGCGGATATATTGGATATGCTGCAAATGTGATCTGTTTCGTTTGAGAAATACGATATGACAAATCGTCGCAAGTTGAACATGACAAAATTCGCAGTAATTTCAAGCGTTTTTTTGAGGACTTTGAGGATCTCATCCGTAGATGCGAAGCATGGCGGCTTTATGGGTCGGCCTTCGAAAAATAGGCATTAATTGACAAACATTGCAGCAAAAAATTTTAATTTTCATTAATTCCAGAAACTTTTCCATTTAGGTCCCCTCCCGTGTATGTCTCGTCTCCCACTCATTTGCAAGGGTCTGGCATACTACCGAAAACTTGTGAAATATTTTTGTCAAGTTGCTAAATATTTTTGTCACGTTGCGAAATATTTTTGTCACGTTGTGTAAATTTTTTGTCAAGTTGTGAAAATTTTTTGTCACGTTGTGAAATATTTTTGTCAAGTTGTGAAATATTTTTGTCACGTTGTGGAAATTTTTTGTCAAGTTGTGAAATATTTTTGTCACATTGTGGAAATTTTTTGTCAAGTTGTGAAATATTTTTGTCATGTTGTGGAAATTTTTTGTCAAGTTGTGAAAATTTTTTGTCAAGTTGTGAAATATTTTTACATGCTTAAGCATAGTACTTTTGTCAAGTTGTGAAATTTTTTTGTCACGTTGTGGAAATTTTTTGTCAAGTTATGAAAATTTTTTGTAAAGAAGTGAAAATTTTTTGTCACGTTGTGGAAATTTTATGTCAAGTTGTGAAATTTTTTTGTCAAGGTGTGAAAAATTTTTGTCAAGTTGTGAAATATTTTTGCGTGCTTAAGCATAGTACTTTCGTCAAGTTGTGGAAATTTTTTGTCAAGTTGTGGAAATTTTTGTCAAGTTGTGGAAATTTTTTGTCAAGTTGTGAAATATGTTTGTAAAATTTTTAAATTTTGCTGAAAGTATGCAGTTTTACGAGTTTTTTGCTAAAATAATAGGAAGTCATCCATTGGCCAAAAAGATGAAAAAATAACGAAAATATGAGTTTAAAGCTACTCAATTCTGGTGTCTCAGCTCGATCAAAAGCTGTTTACACCTTAAAAAATTAAAATTGCTTCAATTCTGCATCATGAATGCAGGTATACGCATCCATGACCCCAGCTGGCACGACGTGGACGTATGAAGCTCGCCAGCCACGAGATAATATAAAAAACATTCTTAGCACAATGTACAACAAAGGAAATAGGACAGTGTATGATCGCAGGGTATAAATAACGTGTGTATTTACCGCTCGGCCAGTCAAACAAGTATACGTGCGCCCACGAACTCTTTTCAAGGAGGTAGCGCACGCACCTTTCACTTCACCAGGCACACTGTACACCCCAACCGCCACTAACCCGGATCGCGGGGTACGGCTGAGAATGTACAACAAAACAAAATCGAAAACGAAGAGAGGCCGCTACACATCGCCGGCACTTGCTCCTCACAAGGCACGACATGTAAACGGGAAACAAAACAAAATTCAGAAAAAATAAAAAGGTATAGACGTGTCCACGAACCTGTTTCACCAGGGTAACACGTGCACTCTACAATCAAAGCCGAACGGTAAAGTACAATAATCGGGGACCAAAGAACGTTTATCATACACAACCCTATAATCTTTTTGTACACCGCGGTAAAAACGTTTCTCATATTATCCCTGATAATTTTCTTTTCCAAAACGGTTTTTATGATCTCGTTTCTGAACAGAAACCGCCGACCATTTGTTTCATGATAACGAAATCGATTTCTTTTCTAGTGTTGAATGTTAAACGGAACCGCGGAATTTTATGAGTCTGATTTACAATATTTTCCCGTCAATAGTAACCCTGTACGCGTAATTTTTTGGCCCTCCCGCTACGAATTCACAAATGTAGGCCCCATCCCCATAACCGCTAAGCTCGTCAGTCATATCGCCCAAGTAACGGCCTATCGGAACCGTATAATTATCGTTTTTTCGAGTTAAATAAATAATTGAATCGGTGTCGAAATAAATATGCGCGTGTCCAATTTTCTAAATAACAGTACAATTTAAGTCTAGCTTGAGCTGATACATAAGAAGCTATTACGGGATTTGTTTTATTTAATGCTTCTAGAAATTCGTCTTCTACAACATAAGTTGTACATGCCATGCGCTCGCCTAAAAACTGTACAGTGCTAACTTTTTTCGTAGGATCGAGCATTAACTTTACAAATTTTTCCGGCTCGGTAAAATATTCGACCTGAGATAAATTATTGCGCTGTCCAAATTTTCCCCAAAAAGAATTTAACATAAGTTTAGATAATGCGCGCATACCTGAGTTTTTCTCAATTTTCTGCCTGTCTAACCTTATACCCTCGACTTCTTCTTATCGTCTAATATATTCATCTTTTTCCGCTTCCGTTGTACATCCCTTTGGCCACCCGTCCGCCTGCTGCTTTAATCGTAAAAACGTGTTGATATATTCTGTGAAAAGCCCGCCCTCTTTGGTCGTTGGGTCGTATTTTTCGATTTCTGTATAGTGCCAAACTTCGTGGATTTTTGTTACATTGTAGCCTTTATCGATCGATTTGTACAATTCTAAGGAAACCCAGGCGCCCGTGATTGATCTTTCTTCGTCTGAATGCTCACAGACGTCCTGCTTTTCAAAAACACAGGTCCGGCAGAGGGGAATAATAATTTACCGTCGTGTCGAAAAGGTAGGGACTGGATGGTACAAACCCGAGGGGACGACTGTACATTTAATAATACCATTATACGGCTTATCATACAACGAAACAAAATTTTCAGTGATAATTACGGGGTGTTTTAAAGGAAATTCGCCCGTCTTACATACCCAAGGATACTAACTACATACATCTGTATAAGAAATTTTTCGATTCTGTAAATTTTGTAACTCCGTTATCGCCGAGAGAAGCATTTTACGGCGGTCGTACAAACGCTGTAAAGTTGTATCATGCATGTAAAGAAGGCGAAAAAATTTCTTATACAGATGTATGTAGTTTGTATCCATGGGTATGTAAGACGGGCGAATTTCCTTTAAAACACCCCGTAATTATCACTGAAAATTTTGTTTCGTTGTATGATAAGCCATATAATGGTATTATTAAATGTACAGTCGTCCCCCTCGGGGTTTGTACCATCCAGTCCTACCTTTTCGACACGACGGTAAATTATTATTCCCCTCTGCCGGACCTGTGTTTTTGAAAAGCAGGACGTCTGTGAGCATTCAGACGAAGAAAGATCAATCACGGGCGCCTGGGTTTCCTTAGAATTGTACAAATCGATCGATAAAGGCAACAATGTAACAAAAATCCACGAAGTTTGGCACTATACAGAAATCGAAAAATACGACCCAACGACCAAAGAGGGCGGGCTTTTCACAGAATATATCAACACGTTTTTACGATTAAAGCAGCAGGCGGACGGGTGGCCAAAGGGATGTACAACGGAAGCGGAAAAAGATGAATATATTAGACGATAAGAAGAAGTCGAGGGTATAAGGTTAGACAGGCAGAAAATTGAGAAAAACTCAGGTATGCGCGCATTATCTAAACTTATGTTAAATTCTTTTGGGGAAAATTTGGACAGCGCAATAATTTATCTCAGGTCGAATATTTTACCGAGCCGGAAAAATTTGTAAAGTTAATGCTCGATCCTACGAAAAAAGTTAGCACTGTACAGTTTTTAGGCGAGCGCATGGCATGTACAACTTATGTTGTAGAAGACGAATTTCTAGAAGCATTAAATAAAACAAATCCCGTAATAGCTTCTTATGTATCAGCTCAAGCTAGACTTAAATTGTACTCTTATTTAGAAAAATTGGACACGCGCGTTATTTATTTCGACACCGATTCAATTATTTATTTAACTCGAAAAAACGATAATTATACGGTTCCGATAGGCCGTTACTTGGGCGATATGACTGACGAGCTTAGCGGTTATGGGGATGGGGCCTACATTTGTGAATTCGTAGCGGGAGGGCCAAAAAATTACGCGTACAGGGTTACTATTGACGGGAAAATATTGTAAATCAGACTCATAAAATTCCGCGGTTCCGTTTAACATTCAACACTAGAAAAGAAATCGATTTCGTTATCATGAAACAAATGGTCGTCGGTTTCTGCTCAGGAAACGAGATCATAAAAACCGTTTTGGAAAAGAAAATTATCAGGGATAATATGAGAAACGTTTTTACCGCGGTGTACAAAAAAGATTATAGGGTTGTGTATGATAAACGTTCTATGGTCCCCGATTATTGTACTTTACCGTTCGGCTTTTGATTGTAGGGTGCACGTGTTACCCTGGTGAAACAGGTTCGTGGACACGTGTATACCTTTTTATTTTTCTGAATTTTGTTTTGTTTCCCGTTTACATGTCGTGCCTTGTGAGGAGCAAGTGCCGGCGATGTGTAGCGGCCTCTCTTCGTTTTCGATTTTGTTTTGTTGTACATTCTCAGCCGTACCCCGCGATCCGGGTTAGTGGCGGTTGGGGTGTACAGTGTGCCTGGTGAAGTGAAAAGGTGCGTGCGCTACCTCCTTGAAAGAGTTCGTGGGCGCACGTATACTTGTTTGACTGGCCGAGCGGTAAATACACACGTTATTTATACCCTGCGATCATACACTGTCCTATTTCCTTTGTTGTACATTGTGCTAAGAATGTTTTTTATATTATCTCGTGGCTGGCGAGCTTCATACGTCCACGTTGTGCCAGCTGCGGTCATGGATGCAGTAACCTGCATTCATGATGCAGAATTGAAGCAATTTTAGTTTTTTAATGTGTAAACAGCTTTTGATCGAGCTGAGACACCAGAATTGAGTGTTTAAAACTCATATTTTCGTTATTTCTTCCTCTTTTGGCGAATGGATGTCTTCCTATTATTTTAGCAAAAAACTCGTAAAACTGCATACTTTCAGCAAAATTTAAAAATTTTACAAACATATTTCACAACTTGACAAAAAATTTCTACAACTTGACAAAAAATGTCCACAACTTGACAAAAAATTTCCACAACTTGACGAAAGTATTATGCTTAAGCACGCAAAAATATTTCAGAACTTGACAAAAAATTTTCACAACTTGACAAAAAATTTTCACACCTTGACAAAAAAATATCACATCTTGACAAAAAATTTCCACAACGTGACAAAAAAATTTCACTTCTTTACAAAAAATTTTCATAACTTGACAAAAAATTTCCACAACGTGACAAAAAAATTTCAGAACTTGACAAAAGTACTATGCTTAAGCAAGTAAAAATATTTCACAACTTGACAAAAAATTTTCACAACTTGACAAAAAATTTCCACAACGTGATAAAAATATTTCACAACTTGACAAAAAATTTCCACAACGTGACAAAAATATTTCACAACTTGACAAAAATATTTCACAACTTGACAAAAAATTTCCACAGCGTGATAAAAATATTTCACAACTTGACAAAAAATTTCCACAACGTGACAAAAATATTTCACAACTTGACAAAAATATTTCACAACTTGACAAAAAATTTCCACAGCGTGACAAAAATATTTCACAACTTGACAAAAAATTTTCACAACTTGACAAAAATATTTCACAACTTGACAAAAATATTTCACAACTTGACAAAAATATTTCACAACTTGACAAAAAATTTCCACAACTTGACAAAATATTTCGCAACGTGACAAAAATATTTAGCAACTTGACAAAAATATTTCACAAGTTTTCGGTAGTATGCTGACCCTTGCAAATGAGTGGGAGACGAGACATACACGGGAGGGGACCTAAATGGAAAAGTTCCCGGGAATTGATAAAAATTAAAATTTTTTGCTGCAATGACTGTCAATTTATGCCTATTTTTGAGATTGAAGGCTGACCCCTAAAGCCGCCCTGCTATCATCTACGGATGAGATGCTCAGAAATCACTTGAAATTACTGCGAATTTTTTTGTCATTTTCGCGACGATTTGTCATATCGTATTTCTCTTATGTGAAACAAATCACATTTGCAGCATATTCGATATATTCGCTGATCTATATGGCTGCCTCGTTCATTTTTACTGTAATTTTTAGCAAAATTAGTCGTACATCATTCGTGACTTGTTGTGTATGTGCTTTCTTCGAACAGTAAATAATACATACAAGACATGCACGAGGGGGCATCTCAGCAAGGAAAATTTCTAGATAAAATAGGGCGAAAATCGGAAAAATGCTTGACCAGATACATAATTTTTATGCAGGCACGTAGATATGGGGAATATGGGGGTCTTGACCATACGTGGGCAGCAAGAAAATTCTGGGGGAGTGCAAGATTTTTTTGAAGGTCGAAAAATGGCCTTAAAAATGGTGGTATGGCGATAAAAACACCATTTTTCGACGTTTCTCATCAAGCACTATCCATTGGCATCAAAAAATTGCGAAAAAAACGAAAAAAATTTTCAAAAATTGAATTCTGGGGGGGGGGTATTTTGATTTCTGGGGGGGTATTTTGGTTTCTGGGGGGTGCATACTCCCCAAACCCCCCACGCCCAGGTGTGGTCTTGACCCCCCAAAATTCGGAAAAATCTAACTTTTTAAACGTTGTTTCATGCTATTTTTGGGCATAGTCCTCCCAAATCAGTGCTGGTCCTCCAACGACCAGCCACGTGCCTGTTTTATGCATTTTTGGCACACCTGTTGATACCCCTAGATCGACCATGCAACCTGACGAACAACACTGCAAGATAGACCATGCTATAACAGGCGGCGCGGTGGGAGCCCCTCCCCTTATACACCCCTCCTTTCCCGTGTTCTTTAACGTTGCTCCCTCAGCCTAACTCAGGGAGCAGATTTTTACGTCACCGCCTATGTTATAACACAGCCTATCCTACAGCGTTGCAGTCCAGGGTCACGGCCATTACTACTATCGTGTGTTCTATACATCTTTATACTGGCAGAAATTGCATTTCAAAAGGAAAAATGTCAAATTTTCTGGCACTTCGCGCCGTTTTAAGACGATTATTAGTGATTTTTGCCCTTAGAGACCCAGAAATTAGCTAAAATACATTACCAAAAGTCGAGCAGCTGTTTTTACCACCCTAAAATCGCTACCGTACCAGTATTCAAAAATTTAAGTCTACAAAATGTACAAAGACTTTTAGGGACCATCTTCGTGCATGTACAAACGGACTTTGTGCACAAAAAACACTGGGCTACACTACTAAAGGTCGGAAAACTCAGTTTTACTATACATAACGTTACTGGCATTCAATGCAAAAGTAGTCTTAAAAAATTTTTGTTTATGCCCCCTGAACCAAAATCCTGGCTACGCCTCTGTTCTGGCTCCTTTTCGACCTGAAATGGATATATAGAGTATATGAAAAAATTTTGCGGGGCGGGGCGGGCCTAATTTTTGTAACATTACTGGTGAGGCGGGGCGGGGCGGGGCGGGTCTCATGAGCTGCGGGACGGGGCGGGGCGGGCTTTATTTTTTCTTGGCGGGGCGGGGCGGGTAAAAAATTTCGGCCCGAGCAGGGCTCTGACTTGAAGCCATTCGGACCGCAAAGCTAAGGCGGAAGATGAGACTCTGTTACTTTAAATTGTGCAACATGGGCTGAAAGAAGATCATCAATGATTGATCACTTTGCGTTTTTTATGATTTTCATAAAAATATGCGCAGTTTCGGCATTTTTCTTATGAATGTAAACGGTTCAACGAGGTGTAAGTTGGACTTTTAATTAATATGACGTCGTTTGAATCAAAAATGCTCATCAAATTATATACGCATGCCGCATTTTGTGGGCATAATTCTTAAATAATCCTCCCTCAACCCCATTCAGGCTCGCGCTGTGTGTAGGGTTAAGGGGTTTAAGACCCTAGAATGGCAAAACGAAAAGTTTTCTGGGGTAAATGAGTCAAAAAGCTATCGTTGAAGTAAACCATAACAGAATGATGCATTAGACTAAATCAGAATTTATAGTCTGTTTCACACAAATCAGGTCATAAATTTTAAAACTATGCCCGACAATAAGCTGGCTGATTGCGATTATTGCATTGATCTGATATATAGTTATCATAAGCCTCTGCCCACTGTCGAAGAAAATTCTTAGAATTTGTGCACCAAGTTAAGTGAAACAGACTATAGGTTATAAAACTAAAATAATTCATTCGATTGTTACAAAATTTGAACGAAAAGTGGTCAATTGTAGCTGGGTAATTTTGAATAATGGTAATGAATTGATAAGAATAAAATAGCATATATATATCAAATGTAGGTATACATGTAACATTAGTGTACCTACCAGCTCTTCATTCGTGCAATTGACGATTAGGATCTTACTGATTTTTCTTAATATATACATGATATTCGTAACAATATGCTCATAAACTTTTAATTTTTTTGTATTCTACTTCAACTCTTTCGTAATGCGCGAGTTGTTTGTTATTGTGCCTTTATACTCTTAAACTGAACAACGTTTTTGAGTTTCCTCTGTTGTATTAGCGAATTTCGATTTCATGGTAATATCTTTCCCTTTCAGCTTTTCGTAAGCTTTATTTTCAAACTTTTTTGTACAGCCTACCTAGCAGAGCAAACCGATTTCACCTTCATCCAGCATTCTTCAACATTGCTATATCAAACCGATTTCACCTATCATAATAATATACAGTACCGTACCCATTTAGAAAAGGTTAAGTCAGGTGCAGCACGGAATAGGACTTTTGGGCGGAGCCGGTTTGGCGCAAGAGCATATCGGCGCCACCATTTAGGCGCTGCTGTTTTGGCGCAACAGTATTCTTCTCATATAGAGACGTTCTGGTGCAGGAGAAACGGCCGCTTACGTGTTTGTTGTATGTACGAGTACATATGTATGCACAGGCACGTATCTCTGCGGGAATGTGGGGGTCGGAAACCCCGGAAATTAATAAAAATCGGAAAAATTGGACTTTTTAAACGTTATTTTGTGCTATTTTTAGTCTTTTTAGGCTTGGTCCTCCAAAATTGGTGTTGGTCCCCCCCGAAATAGGACGGCCAGCTTGCCTGTGTATGTGTGTATTGTATGACTGTGTAGTACATACATGAGTAAGTATGTACCTACCTATTATGCATTTATTGTATTTAGTGTACTAGCATGGAGAAATTGAAGGTTGTTAGGTAGGTATTTTTAGAATCAGACGTTATAAAAAATTGTTCGTTCGCTACAATCTTTTGGCTAACAATTAAAAAAAATGAATACTCAATGAGAAATATGATGATCGCATGAATCTGAGCGAGAATATTCTCTTGCCACGAAAATTTGTACAACAAAAATATAACATCCATCTGCCGATGCTGCCGATTTTAGAGTGTATGCACTAAGAATGCTTTTTCTTCCGTTGAACAACGTGACTGAAGAAGCATACGAAATGTGAGCTCTTTTACGATCTTCAGAAAATGAATTTTCACATCTCAAGATTTTTTCGTGGCGAAACTCAGGAGTAGACAAGTAAAAAATAACCGATTATCAATTTATCCCATCACAGCATAAATTTTTCGCATCTCATTAATAACGGACCGCAATCAAAACTTCGCACGAATTCGTTTCAAAAATAAAATTAAAAGTATATTAGAATACTACATGTTTTATACCCTTGGCTCGATATGAGTGTCGCAAATTTTTTATGCCACTTTGGCCTTAATTTGCTAATTTGCTTATTGATTGTATATCATGATATTATGTCAGATGAGAGTATAAGCCCTCTTGGGTATTAGCATATTATTTTTGTTTCAGAATATTTATTCTTGTTCTTTAAACTTCGTAAATAATGTCACATTTATCCGACCATATTCGATATTGCACTTTATCTGAATATGACTTGGGCCACAGTGCTGCGCAGGCGACTGAAAATATTCACAAAGCATATGGAGAAGAAGCTGCTTCAAAGCGTACCATTGAACAATGGTTTGAAAGATTCCGAGCTGGAAACAATAGTCTTGAAGATCTACCCCACGAAAGAAGGCCAAGGGAAATTTCTGCACAAGAAATTCAGGACCTGTTGCATACTGATAAATGGATCACTATCCGAGAATTGCTGAGCACTTGGGCACTGTTCACAGTACAATTGAAAGACAACTGCATGAAATGGGCATGTGTTAGTAAACTTGGTGCATGGGTACCCCATAAGCTTACTGAGCAACAAAAAGCGCAGCGAGTGACCATCTGCAGTTCCTTATTGATTCGCCAAAACCATGAGCCGTTTCTTGCCTGCATTGTAACTGGTGATGAAAAGTGGACCCTCTACGTCAATATGACACGGAAGCGACAATGGGTGCCAAAAGGGGAAAGAGCTGAGGCAATTTCAAAGCCAGATTTGCATGCTAAAAAAGTGATTTTATGTGTATGGTGGAACATGAATGGAATTTTGTACTACGAATTGCTGCCACCAAATGTAACTGTTACAGGTGACTTGTACGCCACTCAGCTTGACCAGGTGCATGATGCCATCTTACGGAAACAACCCATTTTTGAAACACAAAAAGAAGTTATTCTTTTGCATGATAACGCACGACCACATATTGCAAACATTGTCCAGGAGAAAATTATGGAGCTTAAATGGGAAGTGTTACCCCATCCTCCATACTCTCCTGATTTGGCCCCTTCCGATTATCAATTGTTTCAATCATTGCAAAATCACATTGCTGAAAAAACTTTTGCCGATGAACATGAAATCCAGCAAGAATTAGAAAACTTTTTCTCTTCTAAGTCTGGGTCTTTTTACAGAAGCGGTATTTTGAGCTTGCCCCAAAGATGGAGGCAGGTTGTGGATAATAATGGATTGTACATTGATGATTGAATCACTGTATTGTACAGTAAAATTGTAAATAAATAAAAGTGCATGTTTTGCGACACTCATATCGAGCCAACCCGATATGATGCGAGACGATCGGCTGGAACCACACCTGGGCGTGGGGGGTTTGGGGGTATGCACCCTCAGAAACCAAAATACCGCTCCCCCCAGAAATTAAAATAACCCCCCCCCCAGAATTCAATTTTTGAAAAATTTTTTTCGTTCTTTTCGAAATTTTTTGATGCCAATGGATAGTGCTTGATGAGAAACGTCGAAAAATGGTGTTTTTTCGCCATACCTCCATTTTTAAGGCCATTTTTTGACCTTCAAAAAATCTTGCACCCCCACCCAGAATTTTCTTGCTGCCTACGTATGGCCGGAACGTGCTTAGACGAACGTTAAAACTAAGTTAAAAGTTAGCAAGTCGAACAAAAGTGAGACGCTATGTCGTTTCATTGTAAAAAGACAAACTTAAATCATGAGCACAAAACGAAATGGACAAAACAAATAACGAGTGGGCTGGTGCGATGTGATTGGACGATGGGATTGGTTGCAGTCTAGCCTAAAAGGGCCTGAGGTCCACGTGCAAACGTGATGCATTTCTTTAGCCTTAAGCCTGCGCGTTATTACCGTTTTTCTGTAAGCTAGATCGCTTGAGAGGCGCAAAAACTAAAAGAGCTGCGATGTTTTTGTTTAACTAAGAAATAAAGCTAGCGTCCTATTACGTTTACACAGCTTACTGATAGGCGTGCTAGAGTGTCACTTATTTTTAGATATCTCATCTACGATTTGAATAATAACCATGTCTTGAGCTATCATTCGAGATATGTGTTATGACATTATTTAGTTTTTATATTCAGTTATATGCATTATATAAATTTCTATTACAATGAGGACTCACACGAAAGCATGCAAATTACACACGAGCATGAAAATTCGGAGTTTTGGACCTCCTGTAGCAACCAACAGAATGTATGCAGACCCCAGAATTCCATTTTTCATGCGTGATGCTAAATTCATAATATAATTACAGAAATTATAGATCATGTCATCAATTTCATTGTAGGTATAAATATTATTTAAATCAAAATTTCTATCTATTTAATTTATCGTCTTTTTCTTTTTTGCCACTAGGCAGCACAAAAAACATCGGAAAATTGTGCTTATGACTTGACTATCAATCTTTTGTTTTTTTTTGTCATAGAAAAAATCTGATGCCCAAGAACCCCAGAATTTGGTCATGCCACAAATATGTGATTCAAATGAACAGTCCGACAAAATTTCTTGACTGCGCAATATCTCTGTCTGAATCAGACACTTATGTTCATTTTGTAATTAATGTCACCGAATCAGTTGCGTCAAAATAGCCGCGCCAAAACATCCTCGCGTCAAACTGTCATTGCGCCAAAATGGCTGCGCCCAAACGTCCTAGACCGAAGCAAGTATACATTCTCACCATCGAACAATGCTGTTTAGTGAATAACTGTTCTTGAAATTAATGCAAGAAACATTTGATAAATTTCAATAAAACAAAGTGTTCCGGAAAGATAATTTTAAAATAAAGGTTTTTGACAAAAAAGTTGTGCTAGCTTTTGTCTACGGTATGCTAGCCTCTAAAAAGTGTTCAAACTTTGCATGGTAACTACAGTATAAAGTTTTTATTTCAGATATTGGAATATAGTGAAAGAGATATTTTTGGCCTCTTAATTTCACCCTTTTTTTAGTTTCTGAATAGCAATTTAAATTTAGTTTTTGTTCAATATGGCTGCCACCATAAGATATGCATTTCACTCGCCCCATATTTCATATTTTTCGATGTTTAAGTACGTTTTGAAAAAAGCAAAAAAAAATCTTTAAAATGATATTTTATTTGTCTAATTTACTAAAGAATTCCGGGTTTTCAGTGTGGCCGTCAGGATTATTTTGTGAGTTTCTGACGTATTTCAAAATTTTTTCAGCGAATAGCTTTCAAACGTAATGTCATTTCTAATGAGCTATTTCCCATGTTCCGAATCCGCCTAGTTCTTTAAAGAAAATTAGAAAACCTCTAAATTATTCATTGCACGATGAAAATGACGTGTAATGTACATAAGTACCCAGCTGCCACAATCACTTAACCTACCTCAGATGCACAGCGTGACCAATGTAGTCTGCTGGGTGTGAATATTTGCCAAATGTGTTGTTCCTCACGGAAACTTCTAAAACCTATCGACGGCATTAGAAAAAAATTATGATCGTTGAGTTGGCTTAATAATTCATTTGATTAAAGAATTATAGAATTAAAAATTCAAGTAAAAATTCTTATTCTTGGATCATATGGTCCAATTAAATTTATAAGCTGCGGTGGGATCACTAGATTCCAAACTCTGAGCTGATCGTATTTCAAAGGATTGTTTTTAGCCCTTTTTGCATTATGTATCCAGTCGAATATTTTCGCGAAAAGCTGGAAAAAGAATTAACTTTTTCGTTTCGCATCAGTCAACCGATATTTATCTGCCTAGTATGCTTTCTCTTTGAATTTTCCTGAAACCCCAAAACCTTTATTCCAAACGTATGACCGCGATAAAGAGTTTCTGTTTCTATCTACCTTCCAAAGTAGGTTTGTGTTCATCATTTTAATAACACACTTCATGTGTGAATGACACCGTATTTTCTGCTCTTTATTTTTTAGTGAACCGTGTCGTAATCTGATTGAATTTGAAGAAGAAAAGGAAAAAAGTGTGAAATCCAATGGTGCAAAACGCGCGAATATGCATATATAGGTACGCATGCTACTAATCTGTGAATATTGGCTAAAAAGAGAAAATTTAGTAAAATGTTTGTAATAATAATTTTACACTCGCAGCATATTTCAGAAGAAGCATCCAATCTATAGCAGATAGTAATGGTATCGCGTCGGCCCGAAATGAAGATGTCCCGTCAAATCTGTTAGTGCATTGTGTGTGATTCCGCTAACAGAATGGCGTTTATTATGCTTCAAGTTATAATATGCCGGAATAATAAAGCATTAGGTACCTACTTATCACTTGGATGCCGGTTCACCCACGATTTGCTTACTTAAGCTTCACTATATTAAGTGTTATTGAAAGCCTTCTCCTGAAGTCATGCGCTGCAAAAGTATATACCTATCACCGAGGACTGATTACTAACGACGATTTTTCTTGGTACGATTGTGCAAGCTCCATTGCCCCGTGATACGTCGTCATGATTAAAAGCAAAGTTCGATCGTCGAATACTTACATGAATAATTTCACGATTAACGTCCTCTGTCAAAAGAGCGCACAACTGTTCAAATACTTGATGCTGTTTTTAGAAAAGTGAAGGGCGTTCATTTGCAGGGGCGGAAAAGTGTATAAAACTGATTTGCACACCCCGACGGATCATTTTCCTTCAGCTTTACATTGACTACTCGATTAGCCTTGGATAGGTCTCTGATCGTCATGGCGTACGTTGCAGCTTTCGCTTTTCTTACTGTCGCTGTTTTGCTTACAGTAAGATCTTGTATGAATCGACCATTTATTTAATATAAGAAAGCTAGAAAATTAGCAAATGAATTTAGCATGCATGTCTGTAACTACTTATGCTTAAAATCACAATTTAACGTTTGTTTTTCATTTTAAGCGATAGACTAAATACCCATACGTATTAGCTAGTCTTATAAAGAGTGAGAATATTTTAGCATATATACAATACGCATAAACGCATGAAGATAAAATAGTGGAAAAATATTGCGTGGCGTAGAAACAATTTTGAAGCATTCCCCGGCGCAAGTTTTTCGGAGCAACGGACGCTCCAGAATTTAGAGAGTCCCCAAAACACATCATTTCCAGTGTACATTTTGAAGGTCTGTTAATTTTCCCAAACGAACTAAAATGATTCAAAGCATGAGAGTTAGCATATTAGGAGGAGCATTGGATTTTCGAGCTATTTGGTGAAAAATTTTTGAAATCCCTGGAAAGTTTAAAGAATTACAGGCAAAAACTATTTCTCCAATATGGCGGCCTCCATGGTGGCCATATTGGAAATTGCGAATTCTCTACTAACTCAGACAAATAAATAATCATTCGAAAGCGTTTTTAATATTTTTTAAAATGTGCGTAAACATTGAATAATATTGAATATAAAGCGCGTAAAAGGCATATCTTATAGGGCAGCCATATTGGAAAAAAAATTGAACTAGGATAACAGATAAACTATCAGTAAACAGAAAACACAAGAAGGAGTGCGAATTAGAGCGCAAGATTATGTAGATCTATTTTGCTACTTTCGAAAATATAAAAACAAAACCTGCATACTGAAGTTATCATTCAAAGTTCGAGCTATTTATTCGAAAATAGCATACTGTAGGCATAATCTACCAAAACTCATTCCAGCAAAATAGTAAAAATAAAAGTTAAAAAATAGTACATGATATTTAATAAAATATTTAATAAATATTTAATAAAAATAGTACATGCTTTAGCCTGGAATTACACTGAGGGCGCCTGATATCATCTAATGCGCATTACGTCTTCTGAAAGCCCAATAAATGTAGATCATTCATTGCTCTGAGTTTTTTAATATTAATGAATCAAAAGTTACAAGTAGAAATAACCGAATTCTCAAATTTGGCTGAAAACGGTGTGAAAATTCAGCATAAACAAATGTTTTTCATTTTTTGATTTATAAATTGTAAGATCGATTTAAAACGTTGGAAAATTTAAATTAATTTTTCGGAAAGTCTTCATATTTTCAAATTTTTGGATCCTTGACCCTCGATTTTGACTCTATCTATGTTTGTTTTGACGCTATCACCTTATTGCCCAAGTTGATGGAGGGTTCGACGCCTATTTTGTTTCGCCTGACATTTCTACATAGATATTAAACGTACCTAGGCGTACGCACGGGCGGCCGCCCCACTTTGACCCAAACTATTTTTGAAAGAAAGGTGAAGCCCGAAAATTGATAAGAATTTGCATTTTTTTGTCAGAAAATCTTAGATTGTTCGGCGCTTCGCGCAGTAGGATCGTTATTGTCCATAAGTTGAGGCTGAAAAGCGCGGCCAAAAAACGTCATTTATAGCCTATGAGTGAAAATAAATTTTGTTAAGACAAGAGTGAAGTTTTTAAGCTCAATGAATAAAGCATGTTTCGAAACGTCAGAAAATGCATTTTATTCTGCCTACCGTCGAACATATCCCAACATATAGAGCCAACAATTTTAGCACCGCCCCCGTCACCATTAAAAAAATCCTGCGTTTGCCAGTGTATATGCATATTTAGTACATATATAACATTTAATGCAGTTTGGGCCAAAAAAGGCTATACCTCGAAATCGCATCTTACTTGAGCTAGTGTAAAAGACAGAACTTTGAAAATTGTCTCGTTAAATGCATAAAAATGTTCCTGTCCGAAAAAAGTGAAACATTCGGGCCAACAGCAGCGGCTCATGCCCTGCGTTGATTCGTTTACACCCAATTTTAATGTTGTTTAAATCCAATAGTTTCTGCATCGTGTTTCGTTACGAGTATTTTTTACCTTTTACCTTTTGTGACAATATACCGGTCAAAAAAATTAGT
The DNA here is from genome assembly GCA_036768485.1 of Mermis nigrescens. Taxonomy (NCBI): domain Eukaryota; kingdom Metazoa; phylum Nematoda; class Enoplea; order Mermithida; family Mermithidae; genus Mermis; species Mermis nigrescens. The sequence goes on from JAVLUZ010000160.1 coordinate 7,058,070, forward strand.
AGAACATTGATTGAACCCCAGTACTTCTTATTATTAGGTGGAAACTGCAAAATATCGTCAAAGGGTAAGCAAATCGATGACAGAATCGAATAAGCTTTCAAGGTTAAAACAATTTAAAAATAGGGTGAAAAAATAGCTGTAGCGCCCGATCAGCTAGCAGCAGATCGTCAAATTTTTTTCGCGATTTAAACAATTTTTATCTATCTGATAAAAGTTGCAATTTTATATCCAAATTTGCTGAAGTTATGACCTATATAACATTAGGGCGTGTTTGTACATATATTACGCCGTGCGTATAATTATCACGGGGTGCAGAGAGATAATTTCAGCCATCTTCAGTCGTAATTCTGCATAAATTTTGCAATTTTCAAGCTTCCAAGTTAGACTGTCGCATAATTGAGGAAACTTCAACACCATAAAACTGTTTTTTTACACAAACTCTACAAAATCTTCGATTTTTTCGAATTCAGAAAATGTGCTCGTTTTGCACCGGTTTTGCTATACATTAGAGGATTTTACTCGTTTTTCGCTGTCAGACGAATTACTCTATTGTGCGCATGTGCATATTATTTCAGATTCGAAATCGATGCTGAAAACGTGACGGAAGTGAGTTGATTACAAAAATAATAAAATCCTAAAAACTAGAAAGTTTACTTGTACATTAATGCAAAAGACGTATTAAAAGCCAAATGGAAAATGGTAACGGTGCAGTTCCTAAAAACTTTTATCGCGCGATTTCAGTCTCTAACAAAATAAAAACAATAAAAGCTACGGTAAAAAGAAAACAAGAGCATAAATACGATAAAACTAATCGCTTGTCACTCGCTTTTCTGTACTAAAACACTCAGATTGAAAATTTTGTTAATTATTGATATTTAATTTTACAAATTTCCAACAAATTTTCGTTACAGCGAGACGTACAACTTTGTTCAGAACACAAGAGGATCGCTATTAAGGTATCGAACCATAAAGTCATCAATTTTACCTTCGTGGGCATAATTTATTTGCGTTTCAGGCATCTTGTCAATGGAAGATTAAGTTCGAACCATACGAGATAGTAAGACCTGTAAACGATAGGAAAATATAACAAAAATGTAAAAAATACAGCCAAAAAATGTGGAAAATTTTGGTGAAAAACAAAATACAATCGAAAACGTTCTATATGGAACTATGGGTATGGTTTAAATAATTAAATTACAAGGGCTCTTCGAGTAAAACCGAAAAAAACGCAGTCATACATGAAAAATCAGCATACTTACGTATTAATAAATTATTATAGCACGCTTTAATTGTATATAAGCAGTTCCGGTATTTTTGAAAAGATTGACAGGTTGCAATTTCGCCGTATTTATCATCAAAATCCTATGCGCATCCACTTTAAAACACGAGTGGCTAGGTAGGAAATCGTCCTCAATTGAAACTCGAGAATTAGTTAAATTTATTCAATAAAAATTGCAAAATTAAAATAAAAAATATACACAAATCATAAGATAAATTAGACAACTGGTGAGACAATTCTAGGTCATGTGTTCGCCTGGTTTCGGAAAAATAATAATAAGAAGAAGGAATAATAAATATGACGAAAAATCTGATGTGTATTAACGTTTTCTAGCTCGCTAATGACATTCAAAAAAGACTCTCCAACGAGGATGCAATTCTATTCACAGAAGTAAGTCGAACGATTTTACACTCTTTAATTTTTTGCTAATGCTTCTAATTATAGACTTCGCATTTGCATACTTTACTAAAACAATTTAATTCGTAATTTATTATTTATAATTGAATTTACCGTGTACGTAAGTTACATACTAGTCAGTCTGTTTTACTATAGCAAGCTTATTTCGTTGTATTATTTTTGAGCGGAGCTCTAGCTATTTTATTTGGACTGTTTAAACGACTTTTTCCACTTGCGGGTATATTTTTGCGTCTGTTAAATTAAGTAAATTTTCATATATGTTTTTAATGCTAATGTTCAAACGCACGACGTAAAAAAATTCTGTCATTATTAATCAAATGAATAGCAAAGGTGCATGGGGGAATTACTGACCGAATAAAATTCATCTATTGCGTTAGCAATCATAAAACTTATTGAAACTTATTGAAAACAAGTACGGCACATTGGAATAAAACATTGCTATTTTTACGTACAAATCATATCTTCATTAAAGTTTCTGTTAAATATATGCACCTTTTCTTCCGATGCGTAAATTATTTAATAAATAATACGAACATCTACTTTCAGGATGACACTGATAATCTCGTCAATCTCGAAAGGATTCTCGAGAAGGTTCGTGATAGATTTTACATTTTTTAGCAAAAGAGCACGCAAAGGCATCGACATTAAAAATAAAATAGATAATAAAAAATAAGAGATATTTGATTCCGTAATAACCTAAAAAGTTTCCCGGTTGAACTCTACACTTTTGGAGATTTCTATGGTCATCTCGATTTTGAGAGAAATTTTAATTCGTAATCACTCATTGGACTCTATAATTTATTAAATTTAAATTGGATTCGACCAAATAATTATACTTACTTTCATATTTTCAAAAGTTGAATTTTTCGCTGAATTTTTGGACGTCTAGTTCTGTAGTTCCGAACGGATTGTCTTTGAAACTTTTCCGTGGCTGATCTATTGTCCATTTTAGCAATAAGCATTTATTTATATCGCAGTCATACATAAATAGACATCAATAGATGTATTAATTGCCCATTCGTTTTTTTTAATTTCAATGAAGACGAGGTAAACATTCAATCATAAAAATGAAAGGCATTAAGGATAAGTAAAGTGCTAAAACAAGCCTCATTTAATACATACGCGAACCAAATGTGTATTGGAATAAATTAAGAAAAAACCAGAAACAGTAACAACTACTACTGTAATTTGGAATTATTTCCAATCATCTCCGGAAATACTTTAAAAATGACATTTACATTATACGATTATTTCAATACTCGGCTATTAGAGAGTCAACAAGTTTGATAGTTGAAAAATGCAAGCAAAACAAGGCATGCGTGTAATAAATTTCGGTTAAATTTTAGGTTTATTGGAAAGCGACTTACTATCCAGAATTTCCGGTAAGCACATTTTATATTTGTTAGGACTTTATTCCCTATTCTCGAATGTATTATTTTTCGTATTTACTGAATCGCGCTTGTTATCAAAATTTATGCTTAAAACCAGTCAGTTGCGCAAAATATTTATACAAAGTGGATTAGCTGAAAATTACATGAAAGATATCAAATTATGAAAAATGGTCTTCTAATCCTAGTGAAAACTTTTTCGCCAATCCCGATCTACGTTTAATAACTTCACATGGTTCTAGTACATATTTTCTCTAAAATGAATTAGTGAGAAATTAAAATTGTTACTGTGTGCATGAGCACACGATAATCGCGCATGCAACAATAAGCACAAGAAGTAGATTTTGATAAAGTTAAAAACGGGCTAAGCGGGCGATCAAAAAAAATTAGAAATCGCGAAATTTCTACAAAGCAAGGACCGAAATGCCATTTTCTCATTTCAGTATTTGTGCTACATACAATTTTAGAAATATTCTAATTCAATAATACGTACCACTTCATACTTGGTCTTAATATTTTAATTGATGTATCTTCTCGGGCTGAAAGCTGAGGTAACAAAGAATTGCATATAAACTAATCGGCTGGAATGCCGTCCTAGTCCATGATAACGCGAGGATTATTCGTAAGAATAGTCATGAATAGTTGTTTCATCCGCCAGATTATTTGATGTTTAAGCAAATTTTTCTACGTTTACGCTTGCACGATTTTATACAATTTTTTCATTTTTCACGATTTTGTTATCTAGATGCAAAACCTCAGAAGCATCATACGGGACATGAAAGCGAAATTAGGCACCATTCTATCTGTGAGTGTTTACTTCATTTTTAATATGTTACCTCGTAATAACTCTGCCCATTTCTAATTCAAATTCGTACGGATTCGTAATAGATATGTAGGTGGGTGGAAAGTATAGGGACTAGGTCAACAAATTAAAAGAAGGAACACCTCTTCATTTGACCATGAAATGACTAGATTTAAATGTATGGGGTTGATTTCCGACTCAAGCGAGTGAAAACCTACGAACCCTTCGTTTTGATTTCAAAGCCAAATAGACCCCCGCAAAATCCATTCAGCATCCCACGTTTAGAAGACTTTCGGTATTTCCCAATTGTGAGCCGTTGAACTTAAATTAGCGCTTTGCTTTGACACAGGTATAAGTAGTAGCAGAGAATGACTCTTACTTTACAATAAATCAAAAAGATTGTTCGGAAAATTGGTAAATTTTCGGGGGCTTAAGTTGATTTTGGGGGGGGGGGCACGGCGCCTATCATAAAAGTGGTCTAATGAGAACAATAGCGAACGCGGAATTAATTACGTCGAGTCGGCCAACTATTTGACCTCTGCTACGCATTGTTTACCAACGGTACGTTGCTTACTAGCGATAAAACTTTAAAATGCTAACTTTTAAGGCTTAAATTCGATTTGAATAATTTTGCGATATTTGGACTTCTCGTGCAATTCTGAACCAGAATATATGTAAATTTATATATCTATCTTAAATATATTTATACCGAATTTTCAACAAGAAACTATATAATCCGTAAACAATGGAATCTAGTTCTCATAAATTTTAAAATCTTATATTCTTGAAGCTGATTTGAACATGAAATATAAAAGCTATTTTAATGTTAAGGGTTACAATTTGAGAGGACTCAATTTCCCCACGATAAGATTAATCACTCTGTGAATTTCGTGGACCAGGCTAACCGTCAGATTCATACTCAAAATATTGAAGCTCAATGGTCAAAAGCCAAATGCGATTTACGCGCAGACGAATTGGCCGAATGAATACGAATACATATGAAAGTACGAGTATTTGATAGAATGGGTCTGGCGCAGTCGATATCGCTCAGATTATCAACTTTTGGAGGATTTCTGCCAAGCGGTTTTGTATATGTACAATATTCAATGATTTAAGTATGTAATTATGTTTTATTGACTAGATTTTTTCACGACCATTATGTATGTTTATGTAGACAGTTCTTTGATCAGTTAAAATTAAAATAGCTTTTAGAATTCGTGTCCAAATCAGCTTCAAGAATATAAGATTTTAAAATTTATGAGAACTAGATACCATTGCTTACGAATTATATAGTTTCTTGTTGAAAATTTTGGTAGAAATATATTTAAGATAAATATATAAATTTACAAATATTCTGGTTCAGAATTGCACGAGGAGTCCAAATATCGCAAAATCAATTGAATAAAGTTAAACCCTTAATGGTCAGCATTTTAAATTTTAATTGCTAGTAGGCAAGGTTACTGTAACGTACCGTTGGTGAAAAATGCGTCGCAGAGGTCAAATACTTGACCGACTCGACGTAATTAATTCCGCGCTCCCTATTGTTCTCATTGGACCACTTTTTTGATAGGCGGCGGGTCACCCCCCCCAAATCAACTTAAGCCTTTTCGGGCCTAAAAATCTGTTCCATGGTTACTTAATAATATAGTTGCATTTTTCAGGAAATAAATAAACACTCGGCAAATGACAGGCAGTATTTGATGGAGTTGGTAAATATGACCACCGAGGTATGTACAAGTTAAAAACTTATTGAATAAAATCAAACATACTAAGGGAAACATTGAACAACTCTCATTTTTTAGAAAGAGAGTTTAGTACAGAATTCTTTTTTTAATTGTTTATCGTGTGTGTTAACTGATATCTTATTTTTCACCATGTCAAAAGCAGCAATTCTAAGACAAATAATTATTTAGGATAAAATGACTCCATTTTCGAAATCTAGCAGAAGTGTAAAATAATTTGACACCAATACAGGTGGATGTACACTTTAATGCCATTTGAACCGCCCTTAATGCCTCTAAACATCGACAATGCTCTGAACTTGATCGATTTATTGTAAGCTATATGAATTTTGAAATAAAGCAAAATCTGATAAAGACTGGGGGAAAAAGAGGGCTATAAATTGAAAATTAATACAGTCTTTGAATTTTAAAAACTGCGTAATTTAGTAGTAGAGCAATTTTGTTAGCTTTAAAAGTCAAAAATGTCATCAAAATACATCTATGTATGTAAGTCTGCAAATCTACTAAATTTTATCATCGTGAACATACCTATCTTTCGACTCCAATTCTATTGCTGGATTCAATTTTCTGGAATTCGTTGGAAATTATAATAACTTGATACCTAATTCAATTACGGTAATTTGGAGCTTACTAACTTTGGAACTTTTTGAAGAATATAGCGTTGTTACAAAATCGAGTATGTACGTAGTGACTGGTGAATGAAAAATTATTGTTTCTTGTCGTTTAGGCTTCTGCGCTTCTGGAAGAATAGTAAGCAAATATTTACTATGTCTGATTGTATATGCTTTCACTCATAAGTAGGCAAGAGCCTAATTATGGAAGGGGGCAATTGGACAAGGTTGCTAATAATAGCACACAAAATTCAATTCTGGGGTCTATGGGGTCAATAGGTGTTCGTTTGAAAAGTCAGTTGGATCTTCGGCAGGGGAGGGGTTCAGACCTGCACGGACCTCAAGCCATTGTATTGTTTAAATGTGTTCTCAAATAATGAAATTAATCAGCGCGATCTCTACATTACTACAAAAAAATCGTGTCGAAGATTAGACACCAACAAATCCAAAATGTGGTTATTTACTATGAAGAATTTTTGTATAACGTTCCTGAATATTCATATCAAAGGCCGTATTTAACATTCCTCTAACGAAAATCATTAGTGCACGATATTGAATAGAGCTTAAGAAATTTTTTTCAGAAGAATAAACAGCACGGAAAGCAAGCTGATTCCGGGGGTCTGATGGGAAAAAACTGCAAAAATTGAGGAAAAAAGCCAAAAATTTTGATTCTAGGGGCACTATCGGATTTTTCGTGATGTGGTGGTTTGATTCTCGGGACAGAATGATCAGTTGATAGTGAAAGTTCTCCTATTTTTATCTATAATCAAATTTTATAGTGTCTTATTGGACATAAATACTGCGCTACGTATCAGAATGTTCAGCTATATTACTCTTAAGTGGCTGATTTTTTTGAATATCGTTGTTAACTTTTTAATCGGCGCATAATCACTCAGCGTGACATTGAAATTTATAACTTTCACTTTGTAATTCTTCTAATTCGTTACAACTTTGCATATCATTTAATTTCCTATGATTGTTGAGTGATTACGGATGCCTTTTGTTATTTCAGCTGCATAAATAGTACCGACCACTCATTGGTGAGATACATATTATTTCTTGTGCGGAAAATTGTTTAAGCTTGCGAGAAAACCATATATATGTATTAACTTCAAAATTTTATGAATAAAAAGGAAACACTTTAGAATTTACGAAATATTCAGCAGGCAAAATTTCGGTTTTTAAACTTCTTTTACTGAAAGTCTCTTAATACCTTAGAATGTCACTATTCAGCTTCTAACTTACTTTATATAAGAAACTTGAATTATGCGTTTAATCCAATTTTTATAGCGTTTTAAATGTATAAACTTTTTACAATTTTTTATACAACGTCTTATTTTGCACTCTCGGTAACTACATTTTTAGAGCCATAAAGGGGATTGTCAAAAAGCTGTCGAAAACAATGCAAAAGTATGTTGAAAGTGCTATTGATTCGTTTATTGCCCTTGTTGTAGTACTATTCTTATTTCAGGAAGTGTGCGTTTATAAAGTTTTGTCAACGAAAATATCTCCGGTAAGCTTGTTCATTCTGGTATATTCTAGGCTTACAGATTATTTTTCTACAACGTCTAGAAAAATATAATCGACTAGGGTTTTATTTTCAAATGTAAAAAAATAAATCAAAGCTGATTTTGAATGTACTGCAGAAGCCTATTACAAATTAAAACATTAATCAAGTCGAAAGTGACCATGAATCCTTGCTTACGTATATCATCAATTTTTTGGTATACATTGCTTAACTCATACTCTTTGATGTTGCATTGGAGAGTTGTAAAAAGAAGAAAGAGAACGTGATTATGCGCATAAGAAGTCTACTGATTTAATTTGACTGAAATTAGGTATTACTTAACAAATTAAATGTACTTTGCCTGTAGAATTCAAAATTCCATTTTGCTCGAGCTTTGAAATATGCAGATTAAATTCAAAATAAAAAACATTTTTTCTTGTAGCTTAATCAATTGAAGTGCGGTAAAAGCTTTTTGTGTTGTCAGAAAACATAAATTTTATTTAGGCTAAGCTGAACAATGGCGGAATATTTATATTTCGCACTATTTTGTCCCAATAAATGTCTATTTTTGACTTCTTTAAATTTCGTTCTCAACAGTCATATACCTTATGAATGCCCTTTCCTGAGCTGCCAAGGCGGCTAAAAACTTTTTTTGGGGGTGCATGCAAGAGTATAGTCCACGTTACATTTTTCGGCGGACCGACCCGTATCATGAAAGAGAACAACAGGAGACTGACTCGCGCTTTGGCGATTCGGACGCATTTGACATTTGAATAAAACAACGAATCCTCAAAATAATCAACTTTGATAGTTACCTTCAAATTGAGCACAATTTTTACAGCAAGGTGATATAAAATTTGGTCAAAAGATTTAAAGTTCAAAAATCACTTTTTATTCACACACATAACTTAAATTTTAACTTTTTGTCTTTTCTCATAGTTTTCTGAGCGAAAATCTATTCCACGTATAAGACCTTTACAAAGAAGTTAGACACTAACCATCAGATAGATCAATTTAGCTTGAAAATGGAATTCACGTTTTAAAATGCAAATTGATTGGGCCAACCCGTAAATCCTACTAGTGTTTCCCCGGTGGGAGAAACGTTTCTCCCATCAGAATTTCCCCCGGAGGGAGAAACGTTTCTTCTGGGAGAAACGTTTTTCCCATCAAAGTTTTCCCCGGTAGGAGAAACGTTTCTCCCATCAAAATTTCCCCCGTTGGGAGAAACGTTTCTCCGAGTGTGAATACCTATGCTTATCATGGTTTCGCCGTTTCTCCCGTTTCTCCCAGGCTCCCGGTGTGGTTACCTTAACTTATCATGGTTCCACCGTTTCTCCCGGACTCCGGGTATGGTTACTTATGCTTATCATGGTTTCGCCGTTTCTTCCGTTTCTCCCAGGCTCCGGGTGTGGTTACTTATGCTTATCATGGTCCAGGCTCCCGGTTTGGTTACCTATGCTTATCATGGTTTCGCCGTTTCTCCCGTTTCTCCCAGGCTCCGGGTGTGGTTACTTATGCTTATCATTGTCTAGGCTCCGTGCGTGGTTACCTATGCTTATCATGCTATTTATTTCTCCCTATCTTTTTCATTAGTAGGATGTACGGGTGTGGCCAATTGATTGATCTAAAAAAAACATTCTGAGACATTAAAGGATGTCTACCTCAATGTCCAACAAAATTCTTTTCTGCAATAGTAAAAACTTGAATAATCTATGACGACGTTTAGAGTCTGTAGGTTGACATAAAAATACTAATAATGGAGATTTAAATACTTTCTATCAGTAGCCAGGATTTTGATTCGGGTGGCATACACAAAAAATTTTTAAGACTACTTTTGCATTAAATGCTTTCACATGGTACAGTAACATGTTATGTATAGTAAACCTGAGTTTTCCAACCTTTAGTAGCGTAAACTAGCTGATTTACAAATGGGTTTCTGACGACCAAAGTACAAAAGGTGTGAAGCGGCGCAAAGCGCCGAAATTTTTAAAATTTTTACCGTTTTCCTGTAGAATTTACAGCCATTTTATTGATATACAGCTCAGAAATCACGAGTGGCTCAAAGCACCAAAGAATTCATTAATTTTCTACCGCCCTTAACATTTTGCTGTGAATAACTTAGTATGATCCACTATAATATTTTGACGGATTTAGGCTTTTAAAGGCAATGCTAGAGCTAACACAAAGGGAAATAACAGTAACCAGCGGGCTATGCCGCGGAAAATTTCGACGTTTCTGCTCTCTGAACTCAATTTATACCATTTAAATCACGTAGAACAGACAAAGTATAGTCTGTTTCACAAAGTTTAATTGCGATTATAAGCATTAATTTGATATATAATTATCGTAATCCGTCGGCTTACTTTAAAAAAATTAATAAAATTCATGCCCAAACTTATGGGAAACAGACTATAATTCCGGCATAAAGCGCGGAAATTCTAGGAAATTACTAACCCTCTCTACCCTTTTTTGTCCCCGCAAAAATCTGTACACGTGCAGCAAAATTTTATGGTCGGTCGGGGTAGCGCGCTCGAGCGTCAAAGCGGGGTCCGGGGCAGAGTCCCAGAAAATTTTGTAAAGCACTTTAATAATGAATAATAACGTTATTTTCGCAAAATCGGCCAAATCTTTGTTCGGAATTGAGGCCAAAAACACTTAAAATTGATCAACTCCTACATTGCGCGAAACTTCTGAGCTGAAAATAGAAAATTTAGCCATACCTTTCATTTGAAATAGGATTATGTGTCCTTGTGAAGAAGGACAATTAAAGCAGAGAATAGACAACTTACGCGATCATTTTCGCACTTTTACTTTTAATGCTCAGCAAGCATGCGCAGCTCATATTGTGCACCAAATCACGAAAGTGATTCAAAGTGCTGGATTATTTTGGCTGATTCAAGCTTCTAAACTCAAGCGCTAGAAAATTTTGACATTTTTTGCTATTTTGAAGTCAATTTTCTGAGCACAATTATTGCACTGGAAAAATCAACGAAATTTCAAAAAAGTTTTGAGAAGGCATATGCCCCCTACGTCCCTCCTGGCTACGCCCTTACTTTCTATCCGTTAAACAATTATGAATATAATACGAATTGCTAACGTCCACTGAAAGAAACAAAATAAACTGTCACTGAATATTGAAGAAATCGGAAGCAGCTGCACAGAAGTCATGGAATAGCTCGTCAATGATCTCAAATCTGCTACACCAAATCCATTCGACTAAGAAGCTTTCCTATGTAGCAGTGCTCATTCGGGCTACTCTTCGCCATATTCTAGCGAAAATAGTCTGTCAGAAATTTCTAACGATTCTTAATCTAGGGAGATAGTTGCACAATTTCGATAGTTCCAAAATTTATAAAATATGTACATTACATACGTGAATGAAAAGGGATTTTAAAACTTCATATTTTTTGACCAAATTTTGTATCATCTTGCTCTAAAAATTAGGGTCAATTTGAAGCTAACATTGAAATTTGATGATTTTGAGAATTCGTTGTTTTATTTAAATGTTATATGCGTCCGAATCGCTAAAGCGCGACCCAGTTTCCTTTTCGTCTTCTTTTATGATATGCGTGCGTCGCCAAACAATGTTGTATACCTTAACGTGGACTATACTTTCGCACGCCCCTCCCCCAAAATCGTCTTTAGCCGCTCAGGCAAACGAGAGTGCCCCACATTTTTTCCTTTAAGGTGCGTAAATAAAAGACTTATTTTAAATTATTCTTGTTGTTATTTTTCTCACTTTTTAGTTCGTCGAGTCCTTGAGACTCGCTATGTCCTCGTGGGATGAAAAACCGGATTCAGAGGTGAAGCATCTTATTCACTAAATTGCCATTGACATTTGCTATCCGTTTGAGCTAAAATAAATCATATTTTTTTGTAATTGCTAAAAATTCTTGAATTTATTTCACGGTGGTTGATGGCCTTGTAAACAAGGGCCTTGTTTGATCAGCCTTATACATTATGAATAGAATGTTAAGATGTCTATATATGTACGCCAAAATACTAATCACTTATAGACAAGCTTGCAGCTTTCTGAAATGAGTACAGTCTTTCAATTCCTTATTTTATATTTACCGCGACATACGAGGGCTCTGGATATGGAGGGAATGTCAAAATTTCCGAACTCATAGATTACTGAAACAAGTATTTTGTTTTACTAAGCGACATCTTGGACGTAAATCATTACTGACTTAATAATCTTTGATTTCATCCCACGCCTTGTCACTTTCGGGATAATATTCTTCACAGATAAGCAGCTTATTGAAGTTACTATAAATTCTTGAAGAGAAGCAAGAAAGAAAGCTATTAAAAAGTAAATTTATCGACATTTATCGACATATCTTGCATTTTTTAATCTAAAAATTTTCTACAACTTATGATACAAGCTAACGTTCAATAGAAGACCTAGAATTCTGATTGTAAAAATTGACAACTCCATCCTTTCTAATTAATACGGTAGTCTGCTGATACGGCTTGATTTCTTGATAAAAATCCAAATATCTTAATTTGTTGATTTAGCTTTAATTGTTCCAAAGATTTCCACCTAGTTAGCTTGTAAAACTTTTCAAGTCAAACTGTAAAATTATTAGGCAGTGACATTGGCTGTGAAAGTGTAATCAATATCGACTTTTCGTTGTTAAAAAATTTTTCGTGAAATAAATCATTGAAAGAATATTATCTGTCTGAATCAAATTATTATTAGTAAATCGTTATCTGTAAACGAATAATGTAGTAACTAATACTTTCAAAGTAGGCAGGGCCAAGTCAGCCGCAGATGAACATAAAGAGTCTGGAGGGCTTGAACCTCCACGAATTCAAAAGATCTCGAAGAGATTTTAATTTTTTCCGTCTTTTTCGTGATTTTTTAATGTCACGAAATTGAGCTAAATCAGAAAAATATCGAAAAATAGATTTGTTGTCTTCCCTATTAATCTCTTGACATTTTTTATTTTTAAAATATTTGTACTTCAGATCATAGGTGGGCAGCACCAAAATCCTGGGGTGTGTGTGTGTGCAAGGTTTTCAAAGGTCAAAAAACAGTCTTAAAAATGGTGGTACGGCGAAAAAACACAATTTTTCAACGTTTCTCATCGAGCACCAAGTATTGGCATCAAAAAATCGCGAAAAACGAAAAAATATTCAAAAATTGAATATTGGGGGATATTGTGGTCTCTGGGAGGAGGGTACTCGAACTTCTGGGGGACGCATACACCTCAAACGCCCCCACCTACGCCCACGTGTGCTTCAGACTCACTGATGAATATAGGCGTTGCCCATTTACGATGCAAACTATCAACATGTTTTAATAAACTCGCAGTTCAATTTCCGGTTTATGTTTTATGTTCATTTCGCCATTTCAGTTTTACATAAAAAGGAGCAGAAAAATGAAGTTTAGCGATCATAACTTCATTGGATGCAAAATAAAGACTTTCTATACTTTCTTTCTGTTTTAGATTAATATGGCGAAATTTCGAAATCTTACGCAGGCGTTGGATCGGGTAATGACCGTCATTTCGTATTTCACTAGCACCACAAAACCCAACTCTTCGATATTTTAACAATTTGTTTCAAGTTTTTTGTAACTTCGATGATACTCGACCTTTTTTACAATTATTTTTATATTCATTTCAGGCAACTCTACGTTCCTACGATTTTAGCTTCTATCAAGTGAGGGCTTCTATATTAATAAAGCTCGAAATTTAAACCTCTTAAATAACTTTTTTTACAATAACTTTTTAAAGCTTTTTGCTCTCAACGGCGCCTTATTTTAATTGCAAGGCTTATTAATATGTAGGTATGTTATGAATTTTAGCCGGACACGTGCACCTTAGGGAATCCTATGGGTTTCAGGCCCGAAATGTTTTAGAATGTGCCTTTTTCGTACTTAAAAACGATGAGTCCGCGTAAAAACACTATTTTTTACCCGTCTGACGATGCTCGTTTTTTCTAGAAATAAGAACAATAAAATATTTTAATTAACATAAGACAAGTAAGTATAAATTTAACAAAGTCCACTCACAGAATTAGTATGCATCGCGAGGCGCCGAAAATTTGGACCTTTTTTTCAAAGAATCTCGCAAAAACGCTTAAAACAGCACGTTATAATAGTACAAATCGATAATCTGGGGGAAAGGCTTATCAGCACACAAGGGCGGGTGGGGTCTAAGGGGTCTGTGCCAGTCATGCACGTGGGGAAGTTAGAAGTTTGGGGATTCTAAACCCCCCAGAATGGCTAAATGGAAAATTTTTTGGGCAAAATGAGGCAAAATGAAGGCCAAAAACGAATGAAAATCGAAAAGTTTCTTCAAAGGTGCTTCAAATTGACCAGCAACTGTGTATAAACGTAGCACCAGTTTTTGAGGTCATTTTGCTCCAAAAAGTTCAATTTTTGACCCCCCCCCAGACCAGCTTACCCTCCATCTTGATAGGCCATGCTGTGCATTTATGGTGTGTACCTCTAGAATCCAACGGACCCCCTCTAATCCGCCAAAAAACTATAGAACCCAGAATTAGATTTTTGGTGCAATTTTTGGCAATTTCACCTAATTAGACCCCTAATTTCGTTGCTGCCCATTTATGTTATCAGCCATTTTCTGGAGATCAGCTGCCATTCAGTGGGTCAAACCCTTAAGAACACTTATAAATTTAGCTGGCTATAAAATGAGGATAAACGTAATGGCAACGAACGCAAACGATATTAGATGTCAAATACGTAAAATTCTCAATGCATGTTAAGTTAAATATGATTACGAAAAATTAAAAATTTTGAAAAAGTGAATACATTCTACTTAATCAGATAAAATTAGCCCATATAATCATAAGTAGCAATGTTAATTAAGCTAATATTGTAAAAATCTTATTACATCGTTATTTACAGGGATCATGGTTGCATGCGTCCATTTTGGAAATGAAGGACACGGCAGAGAGAGTTTTGACAGTAATTGGTGTTTTAATTTGTTGAATAAAAGCTAAATATAAAATTTTAATTCCATCTTACTCAATTATATAAATGCTTTCGAATATATATATATATATATATATATATATATATATATATATATATATATATATATATATATATATATATATATATATATATATATATATATATATATATATATATATATATATATATATATATATATATATATATATATATATATATATATATATATATATATATATATATATATATATATATATATATATATATATATATATATATATATATATATATATATATATATATATATATATATATATATATATATATATATATATATATATATAGTTCACTTCAAAATATTGAATAATTTTTGATCGAAGCAGACGATAAACCCAAAAATACGTAAGCGGCGTTCAAGTAGAAAAAAGAAACGCCCTTAAAAGACCTCCTAATAACTAAAAAATAAAAAAAAATCGATATTGTCGATTTCAGGAGCTTTCATAGATTCCCTCAGTCTAATAATTGCCTTAAGTCGAACAATCTGGTGAACTGATTTTTAAGTTAAACTAGACTAAACTAAACGTAAACCTCTTGTTTTATCTTATTCGGACGTGGTAGATTCTTCAGTTAATCATACTATAAATATAACTATTTTTCAGTTATAATATAATAATTATGCTCTAATTTTTCTTTTTTTCAAATTTCCGAGTTTTAAAGGTTGATTTCATCGAAAAAATCTTTTATAAACTGCTTAATAATAAATTCGAATGCTTCACTAGGACAATGCTCTCTCCGGAACACGTATGAAACACATTGGGAAATTCATTGGCCACGCAGAGCAGGTAAACCATGCGTCTGTTTATAATATGTAAACGTAAAAATCGTTATTCTTTTTTATTTCATTTTAAATTAATATGTTTGTCGATTTGTTTCAAAACCAGCAAAAAGCGTTAAGTGAGCCTCGTTTAACTTGAGCTATTTATTTAACAACCGCTTTCACTATGCATGTGAATTGAAAAATCTCTTGAATGGAAATGTGGAGGAAAATTTTGAGAAAAACATGATGAAAATCAGATTTAAAAATGGCGAATATCATATTTAAAAAATGCTAACGAGGATTTTAAGTCGTAAATTAGAGTTTTAATGCTATTTTTGGCTCAAGTGCCTTTTTGGCTGAGCCCTCAAACCGACTGAGCAGTGCGTCTATTACGAATCACTTATTGTACACTTTTATTTATTTTACCCATCATTTCCACAATAGTCCTATTTGAGATTGCAGCAATGAATAAAATAAAGCAGAGTGTCAACTAAATCATAGAAAGGTAAATTTTTAAAAACTAAAATATACTTTTATGACTAATTAGGAATCTCGATTATTAAAAAATTATATGTATCTCGAAGGCATAAAAACTTAGCATAAAAAACGCTGATAGCTCGACGCACATAAGTTTTTTCAAACGTATCCGATGAATTGTTTCATTCAAAAAATATGCGTCAAACGACTTCAGCTTATGTGCAGCAGCATCTCGAAAAAGCTAATTTTCGGATTTTTGATAAATTATTTGAGAAATTAGTTAGAAATATAACAAAAGTAGCATTTTATAAGCAGCGAAGGAAACTTTATAATCAGTAAACACTTTGTATTAGAAAAATATGTTTATAATCTCTCAATTCAAGATTTTCAGAATAGAAAACTTTAAACGTCAGAAATGTTGAAATAAAAACATTGAAAAAAATTAAAAATGCCTTGGTTATTGCGCATATCTTCTAATATTCAATTCTCATCGTCGTATAAAGCTTCTCAGCGCATTAGCTCAAGTTTTAGTTATCGATCGATAACCAGCCACATCTTAAAAACGAGCGATTGTTGATTATCATTTTGAGTTAAAGATCGATTAACACCACATTGAAGGATTTTTCTATTAAAAGCATTTATAGCGAATTTAAATTGAGTTTACTCGGCTTAATAAAATTATTAGCTTTGATTTTACAGATTTTACATAATAGACGCTTAACGCACATGTATTTTTCTAGTTCATTGCTATGATTGAAGAGAAGGCAACCGAGTAAGTTATTTTCTTTTCTCTCAAATGTAATATGGTACATATATTTAATATTAGAAAATAGATTATAGTTTGAAATAAATAACAATTACATGACGCGCAATGGCTTGGGGATTTAAGAGGTGCAGATGTAGCCTACCATATGTACAGGGTGGGCCACCTATCCATAACAATTTCCAACTATAGCAATCCTAATAATTTTTCGAAATTATATGGAAATGTAGAAAAACACAGACTGTCTAATGGCAAAGTAAGTTCCTAAAGTTCCATGAAAAGCAAATAACTTGGTCAAACACTGCACTACTTCTACGGGATCACTAAATAATTTAATCAAGCGTTAAATCAATTTTAGATTCACAATTTGTTTTGTTCTCATTTAGGTGTTGACCACACGTGAGCGTGGGGGTTTAGGGGGTATGCGCCCCCCATAAGTTGAAATACCCCCTCCAGAAATCAAAATACCCCCTCCAGAATTCAAATTTTGAAATTTTTTTTTGCATTTTCAGCAATTTTTTGATGCTATTGGATAGTGTTCATAGTGTTCGATGAGAAACGTCGAAAAATGGTGTTTTTTCGCCATACGACCACTTTTAAGTTCATTTTTGACGTTTGAAAATTTTTTCACCCCGCTCCCAGAAATTTTTTCACCCTCCCTCGGAATTTCAGTGCTGCCCACCTGTGGCGGTGACTCTTCTCAAAGACAATCCAATGCGATTTCAAAGGTCAGAAATGCTAACAGGGAATACAGTGTACAGCGTAAATTTAAGACTTCACCTATAGTCCTTACAAAAAAAATCGCATGAAGTCAAATCAGATGAGCGACGTTCTCATCTGATTTGACGAAATGTGATGGCTCATCTGATTCGACTCACAATTCAATGTTTTGTTGTAGGGCTCTTTCAAGTTCAAAGTGCACACAAAAAGCTCTTTTGAGTATTTCGGAAGTTTGAAATTGTACCAGATTGACTTTCAGAGAAATCGCTTACGAGACGAGAATAAAAACAATGCTGGATACTAAAAAATGGCTTCAGCACTTTATTAAGTTGAATGGTGATCCCGTAGAATTATGTAGTATTTGATAAATTTAATTGTTTTCGACAAAATTTTTAAACTTATCTGTTTATTAAACAACCTTTGGCCAAATTCTCATTAAATTTGGATTATTATTAGAAAAGAAATAGTTGAAATACGCTACGGTCGTAAGATTTACGATCGGGGCAAGAAGCAACATAATGTTTCGACGTTTCACTCACTGTACCCATTGACATTGAAAAAATCACGAAAAAAAGTTCAAAATATAATTTTATATGTTTTTTTTTTGATTCTGTGAGATTAGTGCGTAGGGTGAGCAGTTTAGGAGCGTTTACTCCTTCAATTTCGATAATGCGGTAGACCCTCCAAATTGACAGACTCCCTGAATTAAATTTTTGAAATGTTTTTAGGGATTTTCGCCAGTTTTACACCACCCAGCCCTCCCGTACTTTGATCATTAAAATATAAAGTTTAGTTGGAGCAAATAAAATTTAAATTAAGAAAAATATTCTGTGTTCAGGAGGTATCTTAGCTAAAATACGAATCATGCCTCCAGCATGCTCTTCTTTCATGTTTAAAACGCATTTTGATGCAGTTGCTGATGAAGAAAATTCGATGATCACGTCTGGTGACTTCAAAGTATAATTAAAATCAAACCTAATTAAAATCAAATGGGTCAGAATTTTCTTGAATAAAATACTGAAATGACAAATTTAACTTACAGTCGGCCTAATTTCTCAGCTCGCTCTTATCCCGTATTTCCTTCGAAACCATAAGTATTGTGATATGTGTTACGTCTTGTAATAATATTTTTCGCATTTCACTAAAATTTTTGTGATAACTTTGTTCAAGTAAGCGCGTATGATTATTAATATTATTCCTCATAACTTTTTTAAAATATTAAGTATGAACTAGATGCATTTAGCAGCATAGGTGGGCAGCACATAAATACTGTAGGGGGTGCAAGGTCAAAAAAATGGTCTTACAAATCGTGGTATGGCGGAAAAAATACTATTTTCAACTTTCTCATAGGGCACTATTCATTGGCATCGAAGAATTGAGAAAAAACAAAAAAAATTTGAGTATTGAATTCTGGGAGGGGATATTTTGGTTTCTGAAGGGGATATGCGGCCTTCTGGAGGGTGCATATCCCCCATGCCTACATGTGTTTAGGAGCCGCGTGTGTGCTCCTGATTTCAGATTCGCTAATTTATTATATGTACATAGTTGATATTTTAAACAGCGAAATTTGCAAAGGCTATCACCCGGACATACAAGGATTAAGCAAGTACTTTCAAGGTTGAAAACGTGATACTGTGGTATTCGATCAATAAATTCGATAAAAACGGACGTCTGTGACTTCAAACAATTAGCAAAAACGTCTGAAAAGTGACCTAGGCTCTTCTTTTAAGGAACACGCACACGCACACACATACACACACAGGTTTATCAAAAAAATTTGAAATTATTCAGAGCCTTTTATAGGACCTTCAAAATTAAGCAGATCCTTGCAAAAGCGATAGATTTAAGAATGCCATTTCTAAAATTTTTCATTGAAAAGCACGATAAAATTTTCAAAGAATTATGTTTTTTTACGTCTCAAGTCCTTTTTCCGATTTTTTTTTAAGCTAAAAAATTTTTATTCTCACTATTCCTCTCCGATTTTTGAAAATATTCCGGTCTCTTTTGAGGACTCAGACGTCACTATTTGATATGTGCACATAATTGCGACGCCTTTATATGGCTTTTTTTGTCTTATTCTTATGGGTGATTTTGATTATGACTTTGATTTGGCCTTTTCATTTATTAAACAACGTACCTGAGTACCTATGTACCTGCCACAATCATTTAAGCTACCTCAGATGCGCAGCATGACCAGAAGTAGTCTGATGGGTGTGAATATTTGCCAAATGTGTTGGTCCTCACGAAAACTGCAATCAAACAACGACATGAGAAAAACACTGTGATCGTTGACTTGTCTCAACATTTGTTTTGATTGAAGAATTATAGAATTAAGAATTCAAGTAAAAATTACTTCGTATTCTTAGATTATTTGGTCCAATTAAATTTAAAAGTTGTGGAGGGATCGCTAGACCCCAAATTACGAGCTGATTATATTTCAAAGGATTTATTAATTGAGTATTAAGCCTTTTTTTGCATCATGTATCCTGTCAGATATTTTAGCGAAAAGCTGGAAAATGAATTAATGATTCTGTTTCGCAGTGAACCTATATTTTTCTGCCTAGTATGCTTTCTCTTCCTGAAATCACAAAACCTTTACTCGAACATATGACCGCAAGGAGAATTCATGTGCTAGCTATGTACGTTCCGAAGTATGTTTGAATTCACAAAATCTTGGGAGGGGGTTTTCATACCCCAAAGAATTTTTGACCGGAAAAAATTTTTCACTCCCAGATTTCTCGAGTTTTTGAAGATTCCAAAAGCTTCTGGAAAATTCGCAAAAAAAGTTTTTAGTCATTTTTTGCTAAAAATGTCAAATTGTCGGCGCTTCGCGCTGTATAATCATGTTCCGAATGTATTTTGTCCATTTTTTCGAATTTTTTCCCGAAATTTTGTTTTTATACCCTAGTGAGATAGAGCAACGTCAGAAACGCCGAAAAACGATGTTTTTTGATTCGTACTTACCATTTTTAGGTCCAAAAAGGCACAATATCACCCCCCCCCGAGAATTCCTAAGCGTGCATGCCTGGTAAACTCCCTAACCTTCCACCAAGAAAACGTTACGGCTTACCTCTCTCCAGAATCTGAAAAACCTTCCGCAAAGATCAACAACCCCTAGATTGAATTTTTTAGCGTATTGGAATTTTGCCGATTTTAACAACGTCCCAGAACTTGGCTGCTGCCCACGTATGGTCTTAACCAAACATGGGCGTGGGGAGGGGGAGGGGAGGTTGGGCGGGGCATGCACCCGCTAGAAGGCCTAATACCTCCCAGAAACCGAATACCCTCACAGATTTCTATTTTTGAACATTTTTCCATGGTTTTTTCACAAATTTTTGATGCCAATGGGTAATGCTCGATGGAAAACGTTGAAAAATTGTGTTTTTCCGCCATACCACCATTTTAAGAACCAGTTTTTACCTAACCCCAGAATTTGGGTGCTGCCCATGTATGGTCTTAACACTAGGCCATTGTGGAAAACGCCTTGTTAAAAATATTAGTCATTTGTTCACAACGTGATGGGTTGGTAAGAAAGCCGTCTCTACGTCCGCTTTACACTGATCGATTGGACTGTTAATGCTTTTGAATCGCCTTACTGTAAAAAATCTCAAGAATTTCGAAACAGACTGAAGAACAATGATAAAAACCTGATAACAGAAAAATTGCTGAATATACTTAAATAACAATATTAATATCGTTGGCGGTATTTTTTGAGGTCTTTATTTTCGTTAACGAAACGTTATTTTTCCTGAAAAAATATCGTTAACGGAGACGATCTTTCACTTATGATAACTAGGCTACCTCCGTTACTTGAGCAAAATTCTACCCGCACCGGTTTTCTGTGTCTTCCTCTCGGAATCGCGTATTTAGTACAAACCGACTACTACAGACTAATATATAGCCAGAGGGGGTGCGGGTGGTGCGGCCGCACCGACCGGTCTGACAAGCTAAAGATGCAAAATGGAACAGAAAAACGAGGAGAACTTCAAAATGTGTGCAAGAACACTGGAAATCATGTTCAAATCATCTTAACTCTTGCGCAAATTCGGCCTTTCCTAGCAAATTAATTGTTAAAGCTGAGTACAAAATTTTGCAAATTCTGCTTGAGTGACTATATTTATTGTGGTCTCGCACTCGCGGTCAAGAAATCCCGGCTAACGGACCTGAACGTTCATGCACGTAACCAGGGAGGGTCAGCCCCCACTGGATCGGAAAATACTATTTCGCATGTGAAAGGCAAATTTTCGACCTATTTTTGACTGTTTTTGAACAAGCCGACACGCGAAAACGAAACACTACTAAATTTAATCTCTAAGCCCGTTTCAGAAGAGTCGGCGATACCGCTAACTGTTTTCCCGCTTCACAAGCATAGGTGGGCAGCACCAAAATTCTGAGGGGATGATTTGTGTGCAAGATTTTCCAAAGGTCAAAAAATGGTCGAAAAAATGGTGGTATGGCAGAAAACACAATTTTTCAATGTTTCTCATCAAACACTATCCATTGGCATCAAAAATTGCGGAAAAACATTTCCAAAAATGGAATTATGGGGAAGGGGGTATTTGGGTTTTCAGGGGTACTCGGACATCTGGGGGTATATATGTACCCCCAATGCCTACGTGGTTCATAAGTGCCCTGATTTTTCGTTGACGATATCGCCGACAAAAATCGGGAGAATAGGATCCATTTCTATTTTTTGCGAAATCACTGACACTTAGTGTACAATTGTACACTTAGTAGAAGAAAATATATGTGTGCGTATGACTACGCATTAAATAATTAGCCATTTTTGGACACAATAAATTTTTGATGAGCTTAGCAGCAAAATGAGGTATACTAAACATATATACCTTTCGAGTTGTGAAATCCTCGATTTTCTGCGACAGTTGTATACTCATTTCCTTCAACTTTTCTTACAGCTTCAAAAAAAAGTTGAAAAACTCAAGGAATGAGATCATAATAAAACCTTATTTCGGGTGTTCGAAAATGTGTTCTGTGTTTGCGTGATTATCAAAGTAATTTTCATTATACAGGGTGGAGCGAAAAACGACCATAAATTTTGTTCTGCAACAGCTATGACCTTGCGGTATTTTTCAGTTCATATAATTCATCCATGTACATAGCTACGAGTCTGCGAAGTTTTGTTGAATAACCTATTTAGCTAGGTCAAAACATTGATTTTACGGGTCATTTTAAGCTTGCTTGAGCTTTCAAAGAGTAATAGATGAGGATCGACAAGGTTTGTAATTTTTACAGGGGCAAAGAAATAAAGACCATAACAAAGCGAACAAAACTGATTAAAACAAACTAATTTTGCAACGTAATCATCATTGCGTGATCTCAATTTTGTTGTTTTATGGCCTATATCTTAAGATTTTGTCGCGAAAATCTATATAAATATTTGTGAAAGTTTGTTTGTATGTATGTCTGTCTGTATGTTTGTTCGGGGTTGGCTCCGGCTTCATGATAGTTGGTGGGCTGACGTTTTGGCCCGAGGTCGGCCTACCGGGGAAAGGATCCGTAGCGACATTAAAATTTGATCAACCCCGCCCAGTCACCCAATACAGGGGCGGAGCGGGAGGCATAGCATTTTTCGGGACATGGCCGATATGTCGCGAAATTTTAAAAATATAAGAAAAGTCGATTTACACTATTTTTGGGTTAGGGTACTTTGGCCGCTGCATATGTTATAACATTGGATCGGACGCAATATAACCTACGCAGTGCTACAAGATGGGCAGTGCTATAAGCAGGCACGTAGCTGACCCTCCTATTTTGTGGGACCAAACCCAATTTTGAGTGGTCTGAGCCAAAAATTGCACAAAATAACGAGTAAAAAGTCCTATTTTCTGGTTTTTTCTGAATTTTGTGCGGCTCCGGCCGGACTCCCCCCCTTCAGTCCCCCCACAGCTACATACGTGCCTGGCTATAAGATAGGACATGAAATAAGGTACCGTGTGCTACAAGATAGGCAATGCTATACAATAGGATGTGATAGATACCCTGTGCTACAGGATTGGCAATGCTATAAGATAGGACGTGATAAAAGACACCCGTGCTACAAGATAGGTAATGCTATAAGATAGGATAGGATATATGATACCCCGTGCTACAAGATAGGCGATGCTATGAGATAGGTGTGATATAAGATACCCTGTGCTACAAGATAGGCAATGCTATAAGATAGGACATAGTATTAGATACCCCGTACATAAGATTGGCAAAGCTATAAGATAGGACATGATATAAGATACCATGTTCTACAAGATAGGCAATGCTATAAGATAGGACGTGATATAAGATACCCCTGTGCTACGAGATAGGCAAAGCTATAAGATAGGACGTGATTTAAGTTACCCCGTGCTACAAGATAGGCAATGCTATAAGATAGATGGGATATAAGATACCCTGTGCTACAAGATGGGCAATGCTATAAGATAGATATGATATAAGATACCCCGTGCTATAAGATAGGCAAAGCTATAAGATAGGACATGATATAAGATACCATGTGCTACAAGATAGGCAATGCTATAAGATGAGACCTGATATAAGATACTCTGTGCTAGAGGATAGGCAATACTATAAGATAGCATGTGATATAACTTACCCCGTGCTACAAGATAGGCAATGCTACACGATAGGACATGATATAAGATACCCTGTGCTACAACGTAGGCAATGCTATAAGATAGGATGGGATATAAGATACTCTGTACTGTACGATAGGCAATTTATAAGATAGGTGTGATGTAGATACCCTGTCTGTGCCATAACATGCAGTGATATAAGATAGGAGATGCCATCTGCTATAACATATGAGTGATATGAGATATCACGTGATATATGACACCCTTTGCTTCAACGGACAAAAAATTTTCAAAACATCAAAAATATGGTTTGACCGAAAAAATTTTCCAAATTATCCCAAAACATCAAAAATATATGTTTGTTCAAAAAATTTCGAAAACATCCCAGAACATCATAAATATGATTTTGGCTGAGGAATTTTCAAAACCATTCTGTAATGTCAAAAATATGGATTTGATAATAAAAATGGACGACAAATGACATTTTAAAAAATCCAAAAATAAAATATGGTTTTCACAAACAATTTTTTAAGAAAATCCTAAAAACATCAAAAGTCCCAAAAAATAAAAAATACACGAGACATATCAATTCCATATAGCTATCAGGCCTAAGTTTAGCCCGGGCAACGCCGGGCAGCTCAGCTAGTTCATTATATTGCATAAGTTTAATGCTTTTTGTCAGGTAGTGAAAATAGCTAGAAAAATTTTAGAGACGCTCTTATTTTTTGGCGGTGCTCATAAATTTTCAATGAGTCATAAATCTAATTCATGAACTTAATTTTCTTGTGCTCAAATTCAGGAAAAAAACAGTGCAAAGCGTAAAAAAGCAACAAAATTCATAAAAACGATTAATTTCATGATAGAATTGCTTCATTGCGCCTTTCATTTACATTTAGAACTTCAAGTGATTTTTGTTAGAAATGATATTCAATAGACTTCATGTTCCAGCCATGAAAGCCTAGCTATAAATGAAACTTTTCATTTCCATAAAACAGTAATTTTTCTGTAGTATGCAAGAAACTGTCAGGGTGTAGCCTAAACCGTTCAAAATTTATTGATGCAGATCTTGTGAATGTTTTTTACGCTAACCTGTATTTTACTTTCTTTGATATTTTTAAATTTTTCTCATTCATTCTTTATTTGATTATTCAATTTATTTTAATTTTTTGAATTATTTTTCATATATTTTAATATTGTTATTTCCAATATTACTTCACGAGTCCCCTATCCCCATGTACATATGTACACGCGTACATTGCATATACGAGTATACGCAGTACCTATGGCTTCTCAGGCGGCTCTGAAATGGGCGACATCGCAATTTTTGTCCGCGATATCGGCATCGCCGATAACAATCGGCGATATCACCGACATTTACTTCATAAGCGGGATTTAGAGTTTAAGCAAGCATCCTTGAACATTTATAGTCTGTTTCATTTATACGAGAGGTTTTTTAGCAAATCCTTTCCGAGGCTACAGTAACTCAATCTTCCCTACTTACTGTAGGTCATTTAAAGATAACTTCAGTTTCATGGGAAGGAAGGATTTTTCAAGTTAAAATTCCTTACCACATAATTCATTCTCGTCTTCCAGCAGATCATGCAACATGCGGATAGAAATCCGCGCATTCAGCTTGTCATAAATCGACCCTGAAACACAAAAGACTAGCATTTTAGGCCCGTATGCAGAAAAGCTGATAATTTCAATCGGCGATTAAGGCTAATCGTAGATTAATCAATCTGAGAATGACGACCGATTAAAATCCGTATGCAAAAACGCCGATTAAAGTCCGATTGACTAATCGTAGATTAAATTTCTAATCGTCGATTAACAGCAATTTCGATTGGAATTTCGGGTACTGACAAGCACACCTGGGCGTGGGGGGTATGCACCCCCTCAGAAACAAAAATACCCCCAGAAATCGAAATACCCCCCAGATTTCAATTTTTGAAAATTTTTTCTCGTTTTTTAGCAATTTTTTGATGCTAATGGATAGTGATTGATGAGAAACGTCGAAAAATGGTATTCTTATCGCCATACCACCATTTTTAAGGCCATGTTTTGACCTTCAAAAAATCTTGTACCCCCTTCCAGAACTTTCTTGCTGTCACGTGTGCTGACAAGTCCAGTAGGTAGAAAAACGAGTACCTATCCAGGTCAGTGATTTTTCTGTTTGATTCGGTTGCTTTTTGGCATGCCTGGACAGGATTGATAAAAGTACAAAAGTAAAAACAGGTTGGGTGGGAAGCTGTGGTTTTGAAATTTTTTGTCATATTTCATCGCATTTATTAAAACTGCGAAAAATGGACATCAGTAATAAACTTCGCGAAAGAATGCAAAATTTTTACGATGAACAAATTGAATTACTCTTTGAATGCGCTTCCGAGAAAGCTGAAATTATGGAAATAAAAAAACGGATTCAAACTGGAAGCAAGGCATGGGGTGCTATTGAAGAAGCTTTCAAAGCAAATCCTAACGTGAAAGATCGCAGCAAAGTTTTCAAGTAAATTGACTAATTCCCTAGCGCTGTTTTTGTTCAACTTGTATTGCGACCATAATTTATCATCGGTTTAGAATTTATCATCAACTTTCTAGCGGATTTGCTCGTTCCAAACATACCCTCTATGCACACGTGGGCGTGGGGCGTATGCACCCTCCAGAAGTTGTAAATACCCCCCAGAATTCGAATTTTGAAATTTTTTTTGCTTTTTCAGCGATTTTTTGATGCCATTGGATAGTGCTCGATGAAAAACGTCAAAAACGGTGTTGTTTTCGCCATACGACCACTTTGTAAGACCATTTTTTGACCTTTGAAAATTTTTCACGCCCCCCCCCCAGAATTTAGGTGCTGCCCACCTATGCCTCTATGAAATCACGTTTTGCAAATTTTCGTCCAAATCGTCAAGAACGCCCATAATCAAAGAGAACAGAAACCAAGCGGCTTACAAACGAAAGAAACTCACGCTAATCGGCGTTTAAACCTGGGGAGGGGTAGGATTAAAATCTACGATTAACCAAATCGTCGATCACCACTAATCGGCCTTTTTGCATACCGATAAATTTAATCGGAGATTAAAGTTGCAATTTAATCTCCGATTAGCGCTAATCGGCCTTCTCGCATACGGCCCTTAAACATAGCCGAAAATCCCGCTTAGCGTAGCGGTGGAACGTCCGATTGTCGTCGAAGCGACACGGTTTCGATTCCTGCTACAATCATTTTATTTAGCGCACTTACCATACCTACATAATATGTCGCAGCGCCGTTAGATGCTCGAATAGAGTCTATATGAACAGTCTAGTGCAT
Source organism: Mermis nigrescens (assembly GCA_036768485.1). Taxonomy (NCBI): domain Eukaryota; kingdom Metazoa; phylum Nematoda; class Enoplea; order Mermithida; family Mermithidae; genus Mermis; species Mermis nigrescens. The sequence goes on from JAVLUZ010000160.1 coordinate 7,085,430, forward strand.
TAAAAATAGAAAGAATGGCGGCCGCTCGCCCCCACTCAGCTTTTCTGTCGACTGACAGTAAATCACCTGGTTAGGCATACTGTAGCCTTCAAAAAATGTATCGAAAAGCTCTCGAATAAATAAAATATTTGTTCAAACATATTTATTTATTAGAGATGGATTTTCTCAAACCTTAAGACCACGCGAAATGATTTTGAATCGCTCGATTCGGAGAAAGGTTATAAAGAAAAAATAATACAATAGTCAATTGCTGTTCCGAAAACTAATTTAATGTGTAAACTCTATAACAAAGAAAACGAATAAAACGACATGGACGCTAATATTTCAAAAAATCATTAACACAAATGTCCTAAGCGTTGCGGGCAATTGTTTCGTCATTTTCATCATTGCTGACGTCATCAACGGAGCAATTGGTGCCAGTTTGCTGATTATCGATCGGCACAGCGTCGATGTGCATCATCAAACCCAAATGTTCCACTTTTTTAAGGTGACAAGATTTGATCTCATTGGCCGCTTTAAACTTTTTCAATTTTCCACTCCGTTTTCCCAATTCGAACGCCTTTTCGACCGTAATCGAGTCAATGTCTTGTTTATTTATCAAGACGAAATCGATCGGTTCGTCGTGATCGGTCCCAAAAATTTCCAATCCGTCGGTGTAAAGTGTAAAGGACGTTTAGATTTACATTAGGCCAGTTTTGTTAAATCGATCAATACAACTTAGACAAATGCAAGAATAAAAATCAGAAACAAATTCGAAGAGTAGCCGAGCCAATGTAAAGTGTATGATAAGAAAGTACTGCTATCGAGCGGAGGATGAAACTAATTCATCGCGCCTAGGCGCATAAATCACAAAAGAACTGTATTTCGGGGTAGAATAAGGAGACTTCAATTCTTGAATAAAAAACAGAAAAGCTACAGTATGAATTAAAAGTTTTAATGAAAGAAATAAAACTGCAATTAAAGCACACGCGTGTCAATAAAAACTGAGGAATCGGGCTCCGGTTCTAAGTTGAGGCCAGATAAGTAGCTTTACACGGAAAAAAATTATAATCTGTTACAACATAACGCCGGAAAAGAAAAACGGGAATACATAAATGCATTGATTTGAAAATCAAAAAGTTTACCAATTACGTGAAGAAAAATAAATAAAAATGAATATAACGAAATAATACATAAACAACCAAACAAATAAATAGTAAATAAAGAAAATGAATAGAAGTATGTAATCGAGCATGCAGCTAAAAATACGAAATGAAAAAACATACCGATGAAGTACCCAACGTATACGAGCACAAAGAAATACGCTGCGATAAAATAATCATGAATGTATGAACTTCAATGTAAACCAAACCAGATTAAACTATAAATTGAAGTACATACATATAAATAAAAAAGAGTGAAGGTTAAAAAGATTATAAAGTAAAGTTAGTTTATTAGGAAGAGCGAATTTAGATGGGGTGGGGGCATACCTGAGCGTGGGGGTTTGGGGAGTATGCACCCGCCAGAAACCAAAATACCCAACCCCGATTCAATTTTTGAATTTTTAAAGTTTTTTTCGCAATTTTTTGATGATTTTTTGACAATTTTTTGACAATGGTGATTTCCGCCATACCACCATGTTTAAGGCTATTTTCGACCTTTGAAAAAATCATGCGTCCCCCTAGAACTATGGTGCCGCCCACCTACATATGGTGGGGGACGGCCGTTCCCTTGCCGCCAAGAAGTAGTTGGGCGCTATACAGAATAATGTGAATTTTCCGATGAATTTAACAATTTTTTGTATTATGAATTTTCAAATTTTTTTCAGCGCTTCGCGCCGGGTAGAACACTCTTTAATAAAATTTATTGACTTTTTGGCGCTCTGAAAACCTTATTAGTTTTTTTTATATAAAAGAATTTCTTTAGTTCTTGCAACGTTTTCTCGAATATGTTTTCGGCGCTTTTTGCCGATTTTTGTATTAATTTTGCGCGTTTTTAATAGAAACTTTAAGAAAAAAAATCCAGTTGTTTGGATCGCAAATAATTCTGTCTATCAAAAGAAGGTAAAAAACCGCTACTGTAAGCATAATAAAGGGACTTTTTCATTAATTTTTGATAGTATTAGGAAGATTCAGGGAACCAGGCCCGTGTCGGAAAGCCAGGACCCGCCACCGTTTATTACTAAGTATATAAGCATTAATTAACATAAAGATTTTTATTATTTAAAAATATTTTTAAAGAAGCCTGCTATACAATAAAGCCGAGTCGATTAATCAAAATAAGTCTATCAATAAAACAAAGTGAGTACGGGCTTGATATACATACACACGCATGCATAGATATATAATAACAAATTTCGCACTCGCTGTGATAAACATGTAAGAAAAAGGATGGCCAAGTATATTATAGGTACGCGCTGACGCGCTACCTATGATAGAAGAAATCAAAAAATTATTGGAATTACAAATTAATAAATTATTAAAAAAATTATTAAATTTAAAAAAATTGAAATTAAATTACCCCAAAAACTAATTGCATTTTAGCATCGTGATCGGCTTCGGGCCATTTTTGTTGCCAAATATCAGTATCCTGAAGAGTTCTCAAAATTTGTGTCTGATATCGAGAAAAAATCCAGTACAAAATTAAGGCGAAAAAACATCAAAACCACTGAAAATATAAAAATAAAAAACGCTAAATTTCGAAAAATATATACAGCAAGCATGGCAAATACAAAAGCTGGTAAATAATAAGTATAGCATTATTATTCTCTATTTTTCTTGTTTTTCTTAAATTTTTTCAAACCTTATTTTTTGCTCATTTCTTTCACTTTTACCGTCTTTTGCATTTTTCATTTTGTCGCATGTTTTAATATTTTTTTGGGAATAAGAGTTTGTATAAACAGAAGAATGGGATCAATAATAGGTGTAAAGAAACGTGGAACTGAAATACGTATTACAAATGCGTAATGCACGTAGAAAGCAGAAAAATTAAGATAACACAGGTACGAGCACACGTGGGCGTGAAGGGCGGCTTAGGGGTATGCACCCCCAGAGGGCCGAATACCCCCAGAATTCAATTTGTTTTTTCGCAATTTTTTATGCCAATGGAGAGTGATCAATGAGAAACGTTGAAAACTAGTGTTTGTTTCGCCATACCACTACACCTGGGCGTGAGGGGTTTGGGGGTATGCACCCCACCGAGAAACCAAAATACCCCCCCCCCGCGCCAGAAACCAAAATACCCCCAGAATTCAAGTTTCGAATTTTTTTTGTTTTTTTCGCATTTTTTGATGCCAATGGATAGTGCTCGATGAGAGACGTTGAAAAATGGTGTTTTTTGGCTATACCTCTATTTTTAAGGCTACTTTTTGACCTTTGAAGAATATTGCACCCCCTGAATTTCGGTGCCGCCCACCTAAGCATACCACCATTTTTAGGAACATTTTTTTACCTATGAAAAACCTTGCACCCCCGGAATTTCGGTGCCGCCCACTAATGGATATGAGTAAATAGGCATCTAGGATAAATACAGAGAAATATGCGCAGAGCCAAATTTGAAAAAGACAGTGTAGTGCAAATGACCACAAGTATAGACCGATTCATTACCAACTTACACTGAGATGTAAATACTAATAAGAACGTTAACCGCCTTACAAAATATGTTTTCATCACTTTACACCAATGTACTAAAACTTCACGATGCGTGAAAATTTGTTTAAAGAAGTACGTCGAAGCATCCATGTAACGGCTTGAAATTTGAAGGGGGAATCCCGGCCATTTCACACGAAGGGGGGGGTAAATGACCTACAGATATTTGGCCAAAAATGGTAAAAAACGCCTAAAAACCGCAAAAAATACGATTTTATCCAAAAATGGGGGCTCAAAAATTTTCTGGATTTTAGGGGCCTCCGACTGGGTGAGGGACCCCCTGCCCCTTCATACATGTACGCATGCAAGTACTCAATAATGTGCTGCAGTAATTATGCATATAAATAAGAAAGAGCCCTTCAAATTAGTTTAAACGCTAATAATTTTCGTCTTTACACTCTTAAAAATTATTCCCATTCTTCTTTACACCGCTGAGTGAATATTTTTTATTTCCGCTCAAAATCGGGTGGAAATATCGAAAAAATTTGTGAGAATTAATCAATTGTAAACATCGGTAAAATGAAATTTTAAATCAAATGGTCAAAAGCCATAGTTCGTACAGTATTCCAGACGTCGGATTGCGACCTGACGCCCTTCAGCGCGGACCAAAATTCGGCGGCTATACTCGGCATTAAAGGCCAGCACATGATAATTAAAGAGTGCAAACAACGTTCAAACTGGGGGCTCGTGCCGTACATTTCCAGCGGTAATTTCTGAGGACGCGAGACAAAAACGAAATCAAAATATGAAAATCGTGAAAAAGCATAAAACACGCAAATAGCTCGAGAATAATTAAAAATTAGAGAAAAACAATGGGAAATTTTACCCTTAACGCGTTGGTCATCACGATCAGCTCGACGAAGGCCGTATTGAGCAAAAACGTAGTTTCGTTGTGGAACGTTAGCTGAAAATTAATAGTGTAAAGTAGTGGGTAAGAGTGTAAACCTGAAAATACCGCATTGCCAATTCTTAAGTGGGATAATTTTAAATCTGACCCGTTAGGAATACAAAACACGTATAATGCAAACGGGGGATAGAAACGGGTAATTAATAGGAGCTTGTAAAAATAAAGCAATACACTTTACACTTTACACTAGACGAGTCGGATCATTGATAAAACCGCTTGCTGGCGGCCAATATCCAATAAATAAGTCAGATTTTTAAATCTAAGCTTAAAAATAAAAACAGATGAGCAAAATCACTGAAAACTAAAATTGTGATCTTTAATTATAAAATGAAACACAAAGCGTAACGGCTCACAAATATTAATTTAAACTGCTCACTTTCCGGCCAAAAAACGCATTATTTTTCTAATCTTTTCTCTTTGTGTACTAATTAAGGCCAACGCCAGCTGTAGATTTGGGCTTAAAAACCCACCTATCCGATGAATTTCAAGCTAAATTCAACAGGACAATCGTTGTCTGATATGTATGTAGATAAAAAATGAGCGAAAATAATTTAAGCCGGGCCATCTGTCAAAAATTCTCAATTTGTAGGTCGCCCGCATTCCAAAAAAATTCAACGGTTTTCCACATATGTACTTAATTACGAATTTTTTGGTAATTTAAAGTAAAATTTGTAAAGTCGACTGGCTTGGCTACTAAGCACTACAAACAACGCTCGTAGAAATCCAACCCATACCAAAAATGTTAGAAAACAATGAGTTATATAAATAATAAATTAAAGTATTTAAATTATCGAAAAAAATGAATTTCAAGACCCATATTTATACAATTAGCACCGCACTTTTTGCACGCATCTATTATAATTATCTTTCAACATTTTCTCGACGGGTTCGTTGCAAACCGACGGTTTGGCTACGTAATCCGGTCGCTTATTACGTTGCGTCACGTATTTTTGAACCACATACGAAAGTCTATTTATCCAGCGAGTAACGCCTTTCGAAGCTAAAAATAACCTCGAATAATCAATTACGAAAAAATTGTAATTTTTGTAATTTTTTCCTTATTTAGGCATAAACGGAGTAATAATTCTGAGAATCAAACTTTGGGGCCGAAATTCTACAGGGTGGGGCGGCTAAAAATTTTTCTACGATAAAAAAGCCAAATAAATGATTACATCGTGGGAGAAAACCATTTTTCAACGTTTCTCACTAAGCTCTAGCCTTTGGTATAAAAAAATAAAAAATTATAAAAAAATGTTTAAAAAATATCAGGAGTCTGCGCGATTTTTTGAATTTTATGAGAAATACCATAATGAAAATATAATAAATTAACAAAAAATAATTTCAGTATTATTATACGAGTATTAATCATTAGATTAAATTCATTGTATTAATTAGCTAAAAAAGTATAAATATCAGAAATTCAATCCATACGTATGAGGCTACTATGTATTTTATAATAATATGCCTCAATATTTTGATTTTTACCTCATTCATATTTTGGAAGAAACCATTTTTTCCAAGTTTCACACGGAGCTCTAGCCGTTGGAATGGAAGAAACTATGAAAATATTAAAAAAAATTTGAAAATTTTTTGGGTCTGAGCGGATTTTCGTTGAGTTTTAGATACAGCTAATGTAATAAAAACGTAATAAATTAATAATGCAAATTAATCATGTTTTTATTTTATTAATTATTCATTAATTAGATTCATTTTGTAATTAATTAAATAAAAATATCAAAAATCCATCATATACGGCTACTATTTTCTATGTATAATATATTTCGATATTTTTATTATTATATTATATTAATTTTTATACAGTAAGACTTACTATCCGTCGACCAATTTCGGTTAGCCTGCGGGCAAACGAAGCCGATCATAAGAATGCGAGTGACGTCACTGCCGAATTCATCGAACACGGCCTGCGGATCGACCCCGTTATGCCTCGATTTGCTCATTTTCTCCCAACTCAACTCCACTTCTCCGCCGCTCGTCGAATCGATTAATTTATCGTCTGGGATTTAAGACGATGAAAAGAAAAATCGACAAAAATTTAAAAGTTTGGAGAAATAGAAAAGCAAAAAAATAAATTTAAAGCACAGAAACAAAATGATACGTAAAAATTTTTTAATTTTTTTAAACGTTCGAAACAAAAGTTAATTAATTATGAAATGCCAAGAAAGATGATAAGTATTACATTTGAAAGTAAATGCGCGCGCGCGACGGGTTTAAGAAAAAGTAACAACACACGTGAAAATCACGTGAACATTTCGTGAACATTTGAATTCGCTGCAAATCTAACGTTTAGAAACGATGATGACGAATTTTCTTCAATGAAAATGGATCAAAAACAAAAGCGGCGGATGGAAATTTCTGTCGAGAAATAGGCAAGGATGTGAACTGACTAGTTTACACCAAAGTTTAAACTAAATTTCGAAATATTTAATGGTTGGTAGATGACGGCGTAAAATACGGCGCATCCCGATTGTCTTGATGTACGACTTTTTCAGATTTCTTTTTAAATTCTTTTTAAGTTTAGTGTTTTTATATCTTTTCAATTTCTGATAGGGAATGAGTTGTCCATGTCATAACTTATGACGTCATCATACGTATTAGCGATGCAATGCTAGACATACGACGACGACGCCGTTTTATAGCGAAGGCAGCTCAATCCTCCGCAAAAGTTATGGATTTTTAATCGCTCGAATTTCGAGGCGAGACCCGTATATTCCTTGTTTCAACGTAACTAAAGAATTTGCGATTTTCTATCAGTGTAAACTACTTTAAACCGCTGCAACTTTTCAGCTTTGCATCGTTTAAGTCTCTAAATTACGCGCAATTGAATAAAACGTCGAGTAGGCGGGCGCAGACCCGCAACGGCTCAAAATAATAGGTAGGGGTTAAGTGAACTCCAATTTGGCCTATAATTTCGGGCGAAAAAGCGCCAAAAATGGCCAAAAAGTACAAGTTTTCGCCAAAAATCGGATAGAGGGGTCAAAATTTTCCGACCGTCGAGGGGAAGAGGGAGTGCCGAATTTGGGTAAGTCCCACGAACCCGGGCGAGTCCCCTAAATCCCCATCTACTCGTTACACGTATGAGGCATACTGTAGTAGATTACCCGACGACTTTACAACTCTATCCTTCAACACGGCGACTCCGTTGCTTTTGAGGCGATAGGTGGGTCCCAGTACGAGCCCCTGGGGCATCAGACGCCGAAAAGGCTCTTCGCAAGGCGACACGCCGATGCTTTTTAAGAAATGGCACATAAACCGGGAGAAATATAAATGCAGAACGGCTTAAAAATAAAAAGAGTATAAATTCGAAGAAGGAGTAGCAGCGGCGGCGTAAATAGCCGATGCAAATATTCACAGCTATAAAAAATAAATAAACATGCCTATATTTTACTTTTTGAAAATTCCGTTTAGTTTTTCAGCAAAACTTCACGTATGTAGGAAGAAATTAGGCCACTCGAGCGACCATATGTATATGCACACATAGGTGGGCAGCACCGAAATTCTGGAGGGGGAGGTGAAAAAATTTTAAAAGGTCAAAAAATGGTCTTAAAAGTGGTCGTATGGCGAAAAAACACCATTTTTTGATGTTTCTCATTTAGCACTATCCAATGGCATCAAAACATTCGCTAAAAAAGCAAAAAAATCCAAAATTTTAATTCTGGGGGGTATTTTGATTTCTGGGGAGGGGAAGAGGGTGGGTGCATAACCCCCAAACCGCCCCACGCCCACGTGTGCATGCACAGCGTGAGATTTCTGGGAGGGGTGTGAAATTATAAAATGCTTTTTTTGGCCCAAAAATGGTAGCCAGGGGTGGAAAAATTTTTGCGGGGGGGGGGGGGGGTAAAAATTTTCTGGAGAGTGAAACCCCCTCCCCAAATACCCACAACGTCATGTATGCGAGCGACTCGATTTATTTTATTTTTGATTTAAAAAAATTTCAATTCGGCAGGAGCAGGTTCTTCCCTTTTCGCACTCATATTTTTAAGCAAAAGTGGCAAAAAAGGCACACAAAAACGATCCGATAAAGCTAGTTTCTTGTCAAAAGTCTCAATTTTAGGGAACTGCCGTCTTCTGTTCAACTTTTTACCATTTATTCATAGTTTCGCCACCCTCCTCAACTTTTTATTCTAAAAAATATAGCTTTGAAGCAATTATTATAATTTCGGCTGTAATTTACCTACCTGACAAGCTCGTATCAATTAAAAAAAAACTTATTTTTAAACTGATAATGGGAAAAAAGAAATTTTCATCGCAAATTGAAAAAATACAAATATCAGGTAAAAACTTCGCGATGCGTAAAATTTAAATTTTTTACTTTTTTCGGAATTTCAAACTCGAAAATTAAGGTGTTTCTGGAATTTCAGTCTTTTTTATTCGTTGCTCAAAATTGTAAACTTTTCAACGAAAAATTAAGATAGTCATAACTAACTAATCAATTTTATATCACGTGATTCACTGCATAAAAGACGGGATCTAGTATACAATTTACCCCTCAGCGTTTTTCAGCCGATCCATATAAGCTACAGTAACCAAACTTTACAAGGAGATAGCTATGAGCCTATTGTGCTAATCTGGCAAAATTGATCAACTTACGGCGTAAACTTACTGCTTTACACTCACAGTTTTACAACGTACTAACGGCATCTAAAAATTGTAAACGATTCGGTGGGTTTCAAACGAAACAGCTCTTTTGTAACTCAATCAACATCCTACATTAAAAAAAGTACGTTCAAAAAAGAAAGTTTAAAGTAAAGTAAGTAAGTTTTTTTTAAATTTTTTAAAGCAGTGAGTTTACACCGTGAGTTAATCAATTTTGCCTAGATTAGTAAAATAGGCTTATAGCTATCTCCTTGTAAAGTCTGGTTACTGTAGCTTATATGGATCGGCTAAAAACGCTGGGGGGTAAATTGTATACTAGATCCAAAAGACGTACGCTAATTGACGATTAGAAAACAGAATAGAAGAATGTCGAATTCACTAACGTGTCACGCTTTAGCAACGTAAATTAATTACCGAAGCAATTAAAAATTAGACAGCAGAATTAAAAAGTTCAAAGAACTCAATTAAAAAATGAATGAAGATCACAAATTGAAAAATAAATCCCAAATCGACTAAATATTAAAACAAAAAAATAAGAAACTAATTAAATTTTGAAAAAAATTTTTGAAAATAAACCCAAAAAATGAAAATATCTCGCATACCGTGCTCCTTGCCGCCGACGTAAACGTCGACGGGCATCCATCGCTGAACTTTGACCTCGTCGCACAATCGCCGCTCGTTCTTCGCGTCCAAATACCGTATATAATAGAAGCTCGAATCGAAGAACGTATCCAGAGTGTGCGTATCGCGTCGCGCCGTCGCGCCGCATCGCGGACACCGGCAACGCGACCACGCGTCGCACGCGTCCAACGGCGCGACGACGTCGGCCGAAGCGGCGTCCGGCGACGACCGACCAATAGCGTTTTGACTCGAAAGCGTCTGATTGGTCCGCCGAGCGTCCGATCGACCAATAGCGGACGCGGGCGGGGCTTCGGGCAGTAAAACCGGCAAATCGCATTCGGGCACCGCGACGGGCTGTTTTATTATAGAACGCGTATAAATCGCGTTGCAGAGCAAACTTGTCGAATTTCCGAATTAAAAATTTGGAAAATAATGAATTTAATAAAAATTTAGAAATCTAATGTAATTAAAACTTCGATTCAGATAAAATCAAAATTCGAAATTAAGATTCCAAAATTTAAAAATCAAAAATTCGAAATTGGAAATTGAGAATCGAATCCGATTCAAAATTTAAAAATGGAGCCTCATGAAAGAAAATAAATCATTCCATAATGATGATGCATTAACCCGCTGTGATCGCATTTTTAACAGGCCTTTTTATAAAATAAGTTTTGAACAGAAGCAATTTGATCGCTCTCAAACAAGGCTACAGTTTTTATAAGTAAAAAACGCAAAAGTTGGGACAGTCGGTGCGAAAAACGCGAAATAAGCAAAAACTTGAGGGAAAAGTTGCGATACGACTCGAGAGCACAACTTAATTCACAGCTTGTAGCCGCTTATCGGCAAAACAAAACAGTTGGAATCGGGGGCACACAGGTGGGCAGCACCAAAATTCTGGGGGGAGATGCAATTTTTCAAAGGTCATAAAATGGTCTTAAAAATGGTGGTATGGCGGAAAAACACCATTTGCAACTTTTTTCTCATCGAGCACTATCCCTTGGCATCGAGAAATTGCGAAAAAAAAATTTTCAAAAATTCAATCCAGGGGAGGGGGTGTTTTGGTTTCTGGGGGTGCATACCCCCCAAACCCCCCGCCCCCGCCCACATGTGATCGGGCATGACTCGATATAGAAATTGTAGGTGATGAAACAAAAAATTTTTCCAAAGTGCATTTTTTGAGCTCGAAAAAACGGTGGATACGTATCAAGAATATCATTTTTTTGGTGTTTCTGACAATCTATTTTCGCGGAATGTAAAAACATGAAAAATTTTTAACCGATATCGAAAAAATTCGAATAAATTGTCAGAACATATAAGTATAGGGCGCAAATCGCCGAAAGTCTGCATTTTTGAGCTCTTAAAACAGTGCCTTTCTAACGATTTTTCCGGGAAATCACGAATTCGGGGGTGAGGTTTCTTTTTCGGCGAGCGACGCCGAATAGGCTATTTCTGAAGATTCGGGTTCAAAAACTTTAGAGTGTCAAAAAGCGGTTGAAAAATGATGAAAGGGCCTATATCCATGCTCCAATTCCTCAGCCCATTGATGTTCCATACAGCTGGATAATCTCGACTATAAATAAGAGTGTGAAAACGCGCCCGAAGGACTTTATCAAAAATTTCCGTCCAAAAAGACACAGAATCGGGTAAAAACTCAAATTTGGAAGGCGGTCTTGGGTCACACAGATGCACATGGGGGGTAAGGGGGTATTATCCTTCCGCTGAAGGGTAGCCAGACGCTTCCGTGCTGACGAAACGGCGATTTTGAGCCTACGGAACGTTTTTTGCATCATTTTTGAGGTCAAAAGCAGTAAAAATGTCTAAATTTCTTCGGCGCTTCGCGCCGGATCAGTACTTTTATGTATTTTTCAACCAAATGGATCAATTTCTGAATTTTTTAGTGTTAAAAGCGATATAATGCAATCAAAATGAACTAAAAATGCTTTTAAAATGCGAAATTACCACGAAAAGAGGTTTTATAGGCTATTTTGACCATTTTGATCGTTAAAACGGCAAAAAAATTCACGAACGTTAAATTTGCTGTTTTGGATTTCTGAGATTTTACCCCCCCCCACCCCCTGCCGACCCTTACCGTGTGCACCTACGTTGGGCCATCGCTTGGAAACCCACAACCTAGAACATCCTAGGCACACATTTAACAGGCGGGATGGGGATCTCCACCATACGTGGACAGCACCGAAATTCTGGGGGGGAAGCTGGGTGAAAAAATTTTCAAAGGTCAAAAAATGGTCTTAAAAGTGGTCGTATGGCGGCAAAACACCATTTTTCGACGTATCTCATCGAGCACTATCCAATGGCATCAAAAAATCGCTAAAAAAGCAAAAAAATTTCAAAATTTTTGGTTGCCCCCCACCCATTCCTCAAAATCATGGATATTTTACTCCGCGCATTTTTGGCAGAAGCTTGCCTGTTTATCCCATTTTTAGGAGCTATTCGTTACCATTTCTGATTAAAAATAGGTCATTTCCTCAATCCTCAGCCCTTAAAAATGACCGGCTGACTCCCCTCACACTTTAATGCAAGGACAGTGTATTGTAAGTTATTTCACTGATTAAATTGCATGGGTAAACCACGGATTATTCGGTTCAACGCGCCAATCAGCCCACGCTTATTTTCAATCAATGCTCTAATTTACAACTCACGCAATTACATTTAAATTACAGACGAATTAACACTGCAGTATGTACGATACAACACAGGTACATACATTGGCGGATCCAGGATTTTCCTATGGGAGGGGGGCGGTACCATTATGGGGGCGGAACCCTGACTTGGGCGGAAAAATTAGCTGTTTTAACCCAAAAATCGCTAAAAATCGCTCAAAAATCCTTAATTTTGCGCACTATTTTGGGCCAATGGGGGGGGGCGGCCGTCCCCCGCCCCCCTAAATCCGCTCCTGGGTACATACATGATATTGAAGACGGGTTCCCACCCTCCCACACCCAGAAAATTTTTAAACCCCTTAGGATTGGCGTTTTTTCAAAGGTTTCCGAAAATTTCTTGGAAATTCATAGAAAAGGCGTTTTTAAGAGTTCTTAGTTATTTATTTGCTACGCCCAAAAAAGTCAAATTTTCAGCTGCTTCGCGCCATGCACTTACGTTTTGATCTATATTTGGTTCAATTTGTTCGACTTTTTATTTTTTTCAAATTTTTTTTGTTTTTACGCTCTAGAAAGATATAGCATCGTCAGAAACTGCCAAAAAATGATGTTTTCGATGCGAATCCACCATTTTTAAGCCCAAAAAAAGGCATTTTGAAATATCCCCTCAGAATTCTCATGCTGCGCATGTCTGCGCCAAAACTATATGCGTTGTGATGGACAAGCGTACTACTTTGTTCAAAAAGCCTACAGTAAGTGAATTGATCGCAAACCTTTAACCACACGTTTTGAGGGTTAAGCAGGTGGGGTTGTCGTGAGAGGTTTTTCACCCGCCTCTTCTCAAAAACGGTTTTCACTTCCAGGAATTTTTTCAACCCCCCCCAGAATTTTCGATTTTCCGAAAAAATGGCAGAAAAGGTGCTGTTTTAAGCAATTTTAGCGATCTTTCGACTCATTAGCGTCAAATTCTCGACCGGTATATTTATGTATATGTAAGAACACATTTTTGACTATATTTTAGTCATTTATTCGGTTTTTTACATTTTTTCCGATTGTTTCACGATCTAAAACGAAAGGGCATCGTCAGAAACGCTAAAAATAGTGCTTCTGACGCATAACCATCGTTTTTAGCCATAAAATAGTTTAAAAACACAGTCCTAGTTTCATTCCCCTCCCGTCCGAATTCCAGTGCTGTGCATCAGGGGCGGATTTAGGGGGGGACACGGCCGCCCCCTCCATCGGTCCGAAATAAAGCGCAAAATTAAGGATTTTCGAGCGATTTTCGGATTAAAACGGCTAATTTTCCCGCCCAAGTCAGGGTTCCGCCCCTCCCCCTCAGGGGTACCGCCCCCTCCCCCTTAGGAAAATCCTGGATCCGCCACTGCTGTGCATGTCCGCCTACAACGCATAACGCGATGCAAATTTAAACTTTATTTTTGCAGCGTGGAGAATTACGTTTTTTATTCTTTATTTAATTTTTATTTATTATATCTGCTTTTCATGTCATATTTGTTTTTTGTTATTTGCAGCAAAGCGCATGGGACCAGATGGAGAGATTGTTTGACTAAAAATATCATCAAATTCGATTCAAATGCATTCTACATATTACCATTCATTTAATTTTTTTCCAATTTATTTCAGCCGATTCTATTGAATCGGCCGAAAAGCTCTAATTTGGCACAGAAACAATCCAAATGCTATCTTTGCAACCTTTCTCAATGGCCTCTAGTTGGTTAAACGCACTTTTGCAGAAAAGTTTCGAATTTGATCTTTTTTGCCTAGTTTTCGTATTATTTGCACAGATCCTGCCTAAACTTACCACAATTCATCCAATGTTAACGTTACTGATTCTTGATATAAAATTACATACAGCTCGCAAGGTACTGTACACTGTAATTTATTCTTTACACCTTTACTGACTTTGCATCAAACTTTGGCTTTGACTACTATGAATAGTGTAAAGTATTCCAGACTTTTTAAAATTAAATTAATAGTGTAAAGTATTCCAGACTTTTTAAATTAAATTAATAGTGTAAAGTATTCCAGACTTTTTTAAATTAAATTAATAGTGTAAAGTATTCCAGACTTTTTTAAATTAAATTAATAGTGTAAAGTATTCCAGACTTTTTTAATTAAATTAATAGTGTAAAGTATTGCAGACTTTTTTAATTAAATTAATAGATAATCAATAGATAATCTAGTTATTTTAGCGCTCAATCCCGGACGACGAGCAATGTTTAAACATAAAAATAGAAGGCTAACCAGACTCTAAAACTTATATCGAATTCGAATAGGAACATTCAAATTAGAGAAATAATGTAAAACGAGTGTAAAGAAACTAACAGGCAGGAAAGGTTCAATAACCCTAGTCGTAAAATACTACCATAGATTAAAAGCGGCTAAAGTAAGATGCAAAAAGTATTCGGGCAGTGTAAAGGAAAACCGTAAAAAGGAATTCGGTATATCAAATTCGAGACAAAAACAGATGACTCGTTGTAAAACTAAGAACACGAAGTCTCGAAATGTGAATATGGCAAAAATTTTCATAAACACTCACGCCGCACTCCTTGCAATGAATGATAGGGATCGGAGTGCCCCAATATCTCTGCCTCGAAACCGCCCAATCGTTTAATTTGTGACTGCAAATATATCCACCCCATTCTTCCTCCTAAAAAATGTGGCCGAAGTTTAAAGGTGAAAAATAAAAAGCTCAAAATAAAAAGAATGAAAGAACACGAAAATAGATGTAAACAAAGAAGTAAATGTGGTCTCAAAACGAAGAGAACTAGGCTAAACACCAATTGCGTACAGGCCCATATCGTAGCTGCACAAGGTCAGGGTCGGCAGGGAGAAGGGTGAAATCCCAAACTTCCAGAACATTAGAATCTAAGGTTCACGATTTTTTGCTGTTTTAATTATCAAAATGGTCCGTTAAGCCTATAAAACGTTTTTAAGTGGTAATTTCGCATTTTAAAAGCATTTTTAGTCCATTTGACTGCATTCCATCACTTTTTACACTAAAAAATAGAAAAATTTATCAATTTTGGGTGCTTTTTCAGTATAAAGTACTTCTATGTACTAACTTAGCGCGAAGCGCCGGAAAATTTTTGGCAGTTTTACTGCTTTTGACCTGGACCTTACTGGGGGGCACTTGAGCGCGCCACCCCAGATCCCCCAGCCCTTAAAGAGATAGTTTATATTGGATTCTCATCTTATCTACGGTATACGGGTAGCAAAATTTGCAAACTAGAATTCATCCTTTAGTCCCCATCATGATTTTAAAAAAATTTTGGTCGTGCCCCACCCCTCCGAAAACGAAATCCTGAATATGGGCCTGATTGCGCACATATACATAAACATATTACGTCCATAATATAATGCAGTGTAAAGTTTATAGCGAAGTCTTTCGCTCCCAGAAGTTTTGCAAGTTTAGGACTTCAAATGTAGAAAATTTTGACAATTTAAAACTTAAGCAGGAGACTCAAGAGTATTTTTGTCCATTCACCGTTCCATTGGCCCAGAGGACTGAAAAAATAAGGTAAAGAAGGCTTTAGAGTACAATCAAATTTCACCGTCAATCAAATAATATAATAATAATAATAATAATAATAATAATAATAATAAAGATATTAGTGGAATAATAATGATAATAAATAATAATAAATTTAATAATAATACACATATATCAGTCCGTGGAAAAGATCAGAAAGATTCGGGAGAAAAACTGAGTTTTAAAAAAATTTGCTCGAATATATTACGATTTAGATACGAAGGGTTCAAATTTTTGCTCGAAATATTTAATCCTCAAATATTTTCAATCCTGTAGAAAACTTCGTAAAATTTCTAATCGCCAGTCACCGATACGATTCGAAATAGGTAACTTTTTATGATTAACTTTTTCATTATTTTATTTGTTTATACGCCGGCTTGAATTTTTTAACGCCGTTTACAATTAAGTCAAAACAATTTAAGGACGGGTTGGCTATTGTTACACGAAATCGGTAATTTTTTTATTTTTATATTACGAGACTATTTCCCTCGGATTATCGGCAAAACATTGGAGCGAGCCTTCTAAGGAGATCATTAGCATTTTTCTAGGCCACGCGGTAAAATAAGGTCAGCTAAATTCCCAAAAATGAAGCTCTCGCGCGAAGACAAATCATCAAACACACTACTTTAAACGGACAAATTGTGTGAAGCGTAAAGTATCGCATTTTACACTCATTTTTAATTCAGCACGACTATGAACAATCAAATTATCCGACCGCTTTTTAATCTGACTTTGATGAGCAGCAGCAGTGGCGGATCCAGGATTTTCCCAAGGGGGGGGGCGTGCCCCAAAGGGGGGCGGAACCCTGACTTGGGCGGAAAAATTAGCCGTTTTAACCCGAAAATCGCTAAAAATCGCTCGAAAATCCTTAATTTTGCGCACTATTTCGGTCCTTTGAGGGGCGGCCGCCCCCCTCCCTAAATCCGCCCCTGAGCAGCAGTATTTTTAAGCTTGAAAATAAGCAGATTTTAATTCAATTTAGAACCAATCAATTCATTACTGCGAATATTTCAATGCTGATTATTGAATTTATCATTTAACTTTTAATATTTTTGCGCACGTTTATTTGCTAATTTTAATTTTTTTAAATCCCATAACATATTGTTTAATCAATTAGAGGTACTCGACATAAATCAGAAATTACGTAAGTAGATAATTTAGAAAAATCCTGGACTTATACGAATTTATTTCATTATATTGCCATCGCCTTACCTATTTCATCTTATTTTTTGTTTGGCGGTTATAATTTTGTCAATTACCTTAATATTTACATTTATTTGCGTTTTCTATTTTTATTTATTGAATTTTTTTATTTTTTATTTAATATATAATATATTTTATTATAATAATTTATATATTTTTATATACCATATTTTTATTTTTTATTTATTTTTTATTTTTATTTATTTTATTTTTTAATTTATTTTTATTCATTATATATTTTTTTATTTTTATTTTATTTTAATTTATTTACATGCTTCTATTTAAAGACCCTTCGGGGTCTGGAACACCACAATTTTCATCATACGAGCTAAAAAAGAGATCGACAAGCGGAATTATAACGGGCCGAAAATTTCGGAAGGGGGTAGTTGACCATTTTAATAGGACTTAAGTAGGTAGATTACCTTTTTGTCTTGCCAAAAAGCACCTAAAAAGGATCTAAAAATGCAATTTTTAGCCAAAAAGTTGAGATATAAAAACCTCTGACTTCTAGGGATATGGAGAGGAAAGATTCTTTGAAAGAAATGCCCCTGTTACACGTGTATATATATATATATATATATATATATATATATATATATATATATATATATATATATATATATATATAGATATATATCATAGGTAGCGCGTTAGCGCGTACCTATAATATACTTGGGTACCCCCAACACCTGGGCACCCCCCTACAGCTATAACGGGACACTTCTGGAAGGTGCGGTTTTTTTAAAAGAAAGATAATAAAAAAATTCGCTGCCCGTGTTTTTTTGTTTTTCTTGAAACTCAAAATTGACTGTGTAAAGAAGGTGTAAAGTTTTTGTGTAACGTTATAACATAGGACAAATTCTGGGACCTTTTTACTGCGGCATGTGGACAACTGAGTATTGATGACTCGAAGGATTGAACAGAATAGGATAATAGAGGGATGAATTCTACAGATGACACTTTTTTTGCTTTTGAAATTCGCATTATTTATCGAACGGCAGTGTAAAGAGTGCGAAAATCTGGGGGTGAAAAAGCACTTTTTGGTCGAGTTTTCAACCTTCCTATGTCCGATACTAACTCCGGTTATGAGGTTTTTAAAATGTTTTCTGACAGAAATGTAGAGCGGATCAAGGGCTACATTCTGCATATAAGCAAAGTCTTGTATGCTCTATGGTGAGTTAGATCCTGGGGTTTAAAGTTTACACTCTAGTGGATGGTGTAAAAAAACGGATTTTAACTAAGATTTCTCTGCCAAATTTTTCCGCTTATGAGTCAGTGCAAATCGAAGACAGCATTAATAAAGTGCCTCACAGGGGCTAAACATCGCAGCAAACCGCATTTAAAAAAACGCAATATTGAGTTATTTATGGGGGTGTAAAGTTCGAAATCAGAGGTAAAAAATGGGCTAAAAAACACGTTTTTTTCCGAAGTTTGATTGATAAATCATGCCAAATAATTTTTGCAACAGAATTTTGGCACACAGGAATGTACTACGATTTAAAAGCTACAAATTGTACCAAACCGAATTTCTTTAAACTCAATGGGGAGTTCGGTACGGAATTTTAAAGTTTACAGTGTTCTAAATGATGGAAAATACGTTTTTGTTGCGTTTTTTGTTCGCCACTTTCTCCGTCCAGAAGTCGGGATAAGTCTAATAGAATAAAAATAAAGTGCTTTATATCGGGTGCATGTCAAAGCAAATTGTCTATACATTAATATTTAGCGAGTGTAAAGTCAAAATTTGGAGTTTTAAATGCGTTTCTGTCTTGTTTTTTCTGCCTGCTTCTCCGGTTACGAGTCAGGGACACGTTTATCAAGTCTAGAAATGGACCAGGAATCAAATTTGATATGCCAGTCTGGCGCATATGTTTACACTCTACGGTGTTGTAAAGTAGTTTACACCAATTGTTAGTTTGCCCATAGAACATTATGTAGACTTAATTTTTTCATAAATATTAATCGTAATATCGGAACAATATCAAAATTACGAATCTGACTAAAATCTTCTTTACACTAGGTGTTTACATGAAGTTTACACTACATATATATTTATCTTCGTTTTTGAGCATTCCTGAAACCTAATTTTTCTTGGAGCCTAGAAGTTTTCAAAGGATCAAATGTGAGACGTCACGTAGGCGCGTTTGTTTACATCCAACAGTGATGTAAAGTAGTTTACATTCATTGTTTATATGTCCTCAGACCATTGTAGAGACATAATTTTTTCATGAATGTTGATCATAATATCCGAGTAATTTTTTACACTGCATGTTAGCCTTTGTTCTAGAGCATTGCAAAAATCGAAATTTTTTCCTGAGATATAAAAATTTACAGGGAATGAAATATATACGTCAATTGGGCGCGCTTGCTTACACTCAGCAGTATTGCAAAGTGGTTTAAACCTAATGTTTATTGTCTTTAAAACATTATGGAGACTCATTTTTCCATAAATGTTGAAAGAAATATCGGAGCAATATCAAAATTACGAATCCGACTAAAATATTCTTTACGCTATGTGTTTGTGTAAAGTTTACGTTACGTGTTAACCTTAATTCGATAGACTTGCAGAGACTTTGTAACTGAAGTCAAGAAATTTTCAAGGATTCATATGTGAGACATCAATTAAGTGAGTTTGTTTACCCTCAAAAGTAATCTAAAGTGATTTAAAAATTATGTTCAAGTGTCCTTAGATCATTGAAGAGATGTAATTTTGTCTTAAATGGGTTGCATTAAAGTTAAATCTTTCTTAGCCGTGTTTATAATATGTTTCACAAAATCTTGCACATGGAGAGCTATCGTTTAATTGATGTAAATTGCCTGCAAAAGTGGTTTAAAATGAACCAGCAATCACACTACTGTGCACAGAAGTCGACAAAGATATACAGCTTTATTGTAATCATGTACATTAATAAGCCGTAAACTGTTAGTATTCTCTACACCTAGTAGTTGTGTAAAGTTTGCACTATTCATTTGTTGTTAATATGTAGTCTATACTACAAATTTATTTTACTACCAAATCAAAGCGTTAGTGTTCCTTACATTTGATATTTGCGTGAAGTTTTTGAATTTTTGCCGAAAATCTTTGCCTTCTAATTTACCAACATCCCGCCTTTTCCATTTTCTTGAAGTTTAAAATCTTTTATAATTCTCTCAATAATTTAATGGTAGGTTTTAACTTTAAGTTTCTCTTGGTTTACAACTCTCGCTTAGCAAGCTCATTTTTCAAAACTTTTTCATAGTGATCAGATTAGTTGCGTTTAGTTTGGAATTGGTGGACGGTCGTTATTTTATTACTCGGCTTAAATAAACCAAGTGACTATCTTTTGATTATTTTCTTCATCGCAAATTCAAACACCCAATTTTCAATTTGAAAATTGACCCAATTTTCAATTTGAAAATTGATCCAATTTTCAATTTGAAAATTGAAAATTGGGTGTTTTCAATTTCAAAAGTCACAACACATTGTGCTTGTGTATTGATTGAGTGAGGATTTGCAATGTGAATTCGTTGGTTAAATTTTTGTGCTTGATTATAAGTGAACTGCACATTAAGAAGAAATAACTTAATGCAGTTTTAATTTGAAAATGGATGGTGTCAATAAGGTTGTCTTGTTTAAAAAGGATAATGCTGACGTTAAGAACAATATTGTTTTCCGCGTTCTTGGACTGTTGTCATTATTGTGGCATGTTACTGATTGTGTTTACTGACTGATGTACTGAAATCACGCTAATTAAAAGTAGTGTACTAGCAAAGAAAAATGCTCCGATGGAACAAAAAAGATGAATATACTTGGAATTGTGGATTATTATGGATGTAAAAGGAGGGGACTAGGAAAAATCTACCTAAAGTCGGAAAATCTGCTAAAAATCACACTTTCTCTAAGCAACGCAAAAAATCGATGTATATTCTGCGGCCTCTAAAAAAGTGTCTTTTTTAAATAATGTTCGAAGTTTCAGATAAGAGTGTATAAACGAAATCTATCAAGGTTACTTTTTTAAATTGCTGGCACCTGATTGATAGAAAACTAAGAGGTATTGTATTTAAAGTTGTTTTGTTTTATGAGCATTATAGCAAGCAAAGCAGGAGCCGATTGATTAGTGCACACAATCGTTTCGGGCATGCTAGTGTATCTACATTAAGTCTGTTTCAAGTCAACTTACGTGTTTCCTACTGTTTTTAACCAACCATGTCTTCAATTGTCTTCGATGTTTGCTATTTCATTCAATTGGCTTGGAAGACTGTTAGTTTACTTAATATCATTTCCCATAGCTACTGCATGGCTAACGTGCTGCTGTTTCAATCATTGTTATGGTTGAATATTTATTTTAATCTGTTGGCCGCAGAATATACATCGATTTTTTGCGTTGCTTAGAGAAAGTGTGATTTTTAGCAGATTTTCCGACTTTAGGTAGATTTTTCCTAGTCCCCTCCTTTTACATCCATAATAATCCACAATTCCAAGTATATTCATCTTTTTTGTTCCATCGGAGCATTTTTCTTTGCTAGTATATATATATATATATATATATATATATATATATATATATATATATATATATATATATATATTACAAAAAAACAGCAAAACATAGGCGAGAAAAAATATAAAAAATGAAAAGTTTAATAATTTTGCACAAAATACGGGCAGCACATGAAATAGAAGGGATTCAAGCCATCATATTAAAATCGCAACCTACGCCGTGCATGTCTGCTCGCAACAGTGTTTTTTTTGTACAAGGTCCGTTTGTACATGTACAAAGATGGTCCCTACAAGTCTTTGTACATTTCGTACACACAAATTTTTGGGTACTATAATATGGCAGGTACAGTAGCGATTTTAGTGTGGCAAAAACAGAGTTGTTCGACCTTTGAGTTGCGTATTTTAGCAATTTCTAGGCTTCTGAGGGCAAGAATCAGTAATAATCGTCTCAAAACGGCGCGAAGCGCCAAAAAATTGGCATTTTTCCTTTCAAAATGCAATTTCTGAAATTATAAAGATATATAGAACATACAATTGCTCATTTCGGCGCGGAGCGTCGAAATTTCTGCGAATTTCGAACCTTTTTGCAGTTTTTGTCTTCCAAAAAACCTTTGTACATGTACAAAGACGGTCCCTAAAAGTCTTTGTACATCGCGAAAAATCTTTGCCGAATACAAAAAAAAACCGTGGCTCGCAACTGAAATGTATAATATCAAAGTAAAAAATAATGTTCAATAACATTCTGAAATTATTGTTGTCGTGTACTTCAGCTTACTGTTGCTTTCCGTATAACTTCTTCAGCCGAAAAATTTAAACGCTGAGGTATCGCATGAAAATCGATTAATAAAAATAATGCGAATAGGAAACAACATTCCGTCGAAGAAACGTTACAAAAAATATTAAAACGGCAAGTATAGAAAAATTTACATAAATTCTCGTTAATTTAGAAGAGTATAATAAAAGGGAACGCATTAACAAAAACTTGCATGACTCCCTAGAACTTCTTTATAAAGTTGTTCGTCGGCTGCACTCGAATCAGGCACGCCTGAAATAAATTGACCATAAATAAAAAAATACAAAAATAAATTAATAACTCTAATCAAGAAAATAAATATTTCAAAATAACTGAACAAATAAATAAATAAACATATATAAATAAATAAAAATAAAGAAAATAAATAAAAGGAAAAGCAGGAGTTGTATCCCCGGCTAGACTAAAAAATAGTTAAAAACTCACCCAATTTACACGACTGAAATTCGGCAAAAGTAGAAGAATAAGTGTGGGCACTCGTAACGCATAAAATCGGCATAACGGTATTGTTTAGAGGATTTTTGGCAACTAATGACAAGCGATACACTGATGATTTTGATTTATCCGCTGCAAAATCAGAGCACGTATAAAATTGCCATAATTTAATATGGACAAAAAGATATAACCTACTGCGAAATAAAGTGTAAAGTTTAAAGTTTAACTGAATAAAATGTAATTTGTAAAGTAAATAATTCTTGCGCTGCAAATGTGCGCCATTTTTCTCTAAATAACTGAGCGAATAAATGAATAAATAAAATAAAAACTAAATAAAACGAATAAAATAATAAATAAATAAATAAATAAATAAATAAATAAAGTGCGATGATTTGACTAATGCTATATTAATTGAATACAATATATCGTCACACATTACCGCTGCGATTTACATACGTTGCAAATAAACCGCTAAATTGCGCGCAAAATATACGCACAGTTTAAAGCGTAGTGTAAACTAGCCGCTTGCTAATTATTCAAATTATTTACCGGCGTTTGCCGAGTCCGGAAATAGCTTGCATAAGCTATCCGTATCTTTGACGGCCAAAAATAATCCACCGGCCAGGTCGGTCGGATTTTGGACGCATACTTCGGCAAAGTGGTCCATTTTACGACCCTCTGCGTCCTGAGTGTAAACCGAATTTAAATTTAAAAATCGAATTGATAATAAGGGCGCGATTGTATTATTACGAGCAGGTCGAGTTGAAATTTATACAACGAACAGTCGCCCAGCCAATTACGTTGCATAGAAGCGACGTCCAGCCATTCTGGCATATGATCCAAATTGTCGTGTAAAGCCTGTTTGAACAAATTGATGTTGTAAAGTGAACGTAGAGTGGGAAGTCGACTACCGTTTAGTGCGGAGAGTATTATTAATCCAGTAAAACATGTACCTGACGGTTTGGCGAAATTTTTGAATGCAACGAAATTTTGAATAAATTAAAATTTTAACGAATTTCATTGATAATCAAATATACATAATGAATACTAAATTTTCGAGAAAATCATTAAAATTTTTAAACTGTAATTTTCATTTCATTCAATTTCTAATTTTTGTCATTTTTCTGCAATTTTACTAGTTTTTTGTGTAGTTTTGACATTTTTTTAATTTGAGTAATTTTTAACGTGAAATTTGTAAAATTGCAATTCTTATTATCAAATTCTTGAATTTCGAATTTTTATTTTAGTTCAAAATTTAATCAACGCGTGAGTAATCCACAAACGCATTACATGATTCATTTTCGTGTTTCTACGTAATAAATTTCCCATATTTTTAGACTTATTCATTTATTAATTTATTTGTATAAGTATTTAATTTATTTAATCATTTATTTATTTATTCATTTATTTATTTAATCATCTTCTTCTTATCTACCTACTTACTTATTTACCCATCTACTTACTTCTTTATTTGTTTATTTATTATTTATTTACATACTCAGCTATTTACATACTTATTTATTACTTTTATTGATTTATTCATTCCCGCAAATCATGGCCATTTTGCACATAGAATTCAGCGCCCTTCCAGTCAAATATTTTATTCAAAATGTAGAAATGTCGAAACATTTGCAATTATTTCAAAAAATTCAAACAAAATGAATTCAGAGAATAATGAAAACAAGGAATATGCTATTTTTGGATCAAGATCTAGTATACAATTTACCCCCAGCGTTTTTTAGCCGATCCATATAAGCTACAGTAACCAAACTTTACAAGGAGATAGCTATAAGCCTATTGTACTAATCTGACAAAATTGATTAACTTACGGTGTAAACTTAATGCTTTAAAAAAATTGAAAAAACTTACTTTACTTTACTTTAAACTTACTTTTTTAAACTAACTTTTTTAATGTAGGATGTTGATTGAGTTACAAAAAACTGCTTTGTTTGAAACCCACCGAATCGTTTACAATTTTTAGATGCCGTCAGTACGTTGTAAGCTGTGAATGTAAAGCAGTAAGTTTACACCGTAAGTTAATCAATTTTGCCAGATTAGTTCAATAGGCTTATAGTTATCTACTTGTTAAGTTTGGTTACTGTAGCTTATATGGATCGGCTAAAAACGCTGGAGGTGGGTAAATTGTATACTAGATCCCAATTTTTAAATAAAGAAAACCCGTACACAGAGTAGGACTGTTTCCTACTCGAAGCCAGAAAAAATACCTGTTTACATGCATTACTGCGGCTGGTTGATTATTTAAATCCAAGACTAAGCAATTATCAGTCATGTTTGATTTTTCGGCCGATCAATCGTATTAATCGTATGGGGACGGATTAAAAAATTTGGCAACGTGCCAGGCTTTTCTAAGCCGTTACGTAGACATATTTCACAAATCGTGATCCAGTCAGCCAAAAAGCAAAAAAGCTATTATTCGACGAGATTAAGTCGAGTGAGAAAATCAATAATTCGAAAAGTGGGTGGAAATATTTATTTATATACACATGGTTATTTAAAATTCATTATGGTTTATTTATTTATTTATTTATTTATTTATTTATTTATTTATTTATTTATTATCATTTTGTTACACTATTTTGTTAATTATATTTATTTTAATGTTTATCATTAATTACTCTGCGGATTCGGTTTAAACTAAAATTCCGAATGGTGTTTAAACTCCGAACGTATAGAAATGGTCCGTTTAAAAATTCAAATTCGCACCTTGGCGAACTTAGTAGTCTTAACGAACCATTGGTTCAGCAATCGTTTTTCCACTAAAGCCCCCGAACGCCACGATCGGCCTTCCGAATCGATTTGTTCATCGGCTAGTACAGTCCGATCGATTGGATCCCAATTAACGAAACTCTGGAAGTGAGAAAAGATTGGAAAAAAATAAGAAAAATCATTTAAAAAAATTTAAAAAAAATCATAAAAAGAAAAAAATAAAAAATCATAAAAAAGCCCAAGTTCCCTACTTTCTTTCTGTAGGCCAAACCGCGTTTGTAAAGTTGCAAGAAAACCCACTGAGTCCACTTATAATAATCCGGCCGGCACGTCGATACTTCCTATGGAAAAAGTGCAACTCGCGGTGTAAACAAACATTTTCCGAGGATATCGCTAAAAATTGTAAACAAAAACAATACGCCGAGAGAGCCGGTACTTTACACAGCCGACGAAAATAACTTTACATTATCGCTATAAATAATAAATCGATAATTGACGCAGAACTCCGCTTACGCATTCCCAATTGAAACGCCCGCTCAACATATTCAGCTGCTTTCGCATCGTTTCTATGTTCCTTAAAAAGTGTAAACTTCTTTACACCACACGACCACAACCCTCTATGTCGAAGAAAACTTCTATTCGCGTACCTTTCAGTCCAATCCTTCGGATTTTCCCCACGTTCGATCGCCGCGTTTTCGGCCGGCAATCCAAAGGCGTCCCAACCCATTGGTTGAAAAACCTAAGAAAATATAAAAATTAGCAATAAAATAGACAAATAAAACATAAAATGCAGATTCGCCGCTAACGACCTCGCAATAATTGCACAACGGAATATGGCATAAAATTTTGGGTTGCTTTGGGGTAGTCGGTCAACTTTAAAGGGTTAAATTACCGTCAATTTTGAAATGACAAGAAAAGCACATAAAAATGGTCAAAAAAGCAAGTTTCTATCTAAAATCGGGGGTAAAAAATTTTTCCGACTTTCGGGGATGGGGAGACGACGACCGACTTTGGGTAAGGTATTCCTCAACCCCCTACGCGTGTAAGAGGGGATGGGCGTACATGTAACAGGGGATGAGGAAATTTCACACCCAAAGTTGGTCGCTAGTCATCCCGTAAAGACTGAGAATATTTACCCCATATAAGGCAGGGCGGATTTAGGGGAGGGGACGAGTGGGGGCGGCCGCCTCCCTCCCCAATTGGCCTAAAATAGTGCGCAAAATTAAGAATTTTTGAGCGATTTTCAGCGATTTTTGGGTTAAAATGGCTGATTTTTCCGCCCAAGTCAGGGTTCCGCCCCCCCCTTGGGGTACTGCCCCCCTTAGGAAAATCCTGGATCCACCACTGATATAAGGCATCCGTTTTTAGGTCAATTAGGTGCTTTTTGCCATTTTTGGCCCAAAATAGAAGGTCAGTAGTAGCCCCACCCCAATGGCGGGCTATTACTTTTAAAATTTTGTTTCCATAAAACTATGGGTAATCCTGATTCGACATAAGCACTGAGCAGTTCATTACTCCTAAAAATTGACCCCCTGACCGGATTTTGAAACAAATAATGCATTTTTATACCTCTCAAGCGTTTTGTGCCATTTATGGCCAAAAATCCGATCAATTACCTACACCTAAATTCTTTACTTATTCTACGCATGGAAAAAATAAGCGAAATCGAAAGCTGGCCATCGCATCCTCAAACGTTTTGAAGTATTGTCGGACTTTAGGCAGCAATTCATTTTTAAGCCTTTAAAGTCTTTCTCGACTTTTGTCACGAGCGGATTGATCAATGGCGGATCCAGGTTTTTCCCAAGAGTGGGGGCGGTACCCCTAAGGGGGGGGGGCGGAACTCTGACTTGGGCGGAAAAATTAGCCGTTTTAACCCGAAAATCGCTAAAAATCGCTTAAAAATCCTTAATTTTGCGCACGATTTTGGGCCAATGGGGGGCGGCCGCCCACCCCCCGCCCCCCATAAATCCGCCCCTGGGATTGATTAACCCCAAACATGACCAATTGACTTGCAAAAAGCCCACATAGCTAAATGCAATGCATGTATGAACGACTATCATACATGGGCAAAGTCTAGGTAGCCAGAGGAAGGTAAAAGATCATGTAGTGAATTGTGGTTATTGTTTTTGTACAAGGCGTCGTTGCACTTGTACAAACACGATTCCCAAAAGAAATACATTCTGAACATGTAAATTTTAGGGTCTATAATATTGTACGGTAGCACATTATGCGTGGTAAACTGGGTTTCTTGAACCTTATTAGTAAAGTTCAGTCAACTTATGGGTTTTTAGCGTTCAAAATACAAAAATTTATCCAAACCGCGCGCAGCGCCGGAAAATTTTGATATTTTTACACTTTTCAGGTAAAAATGTTTCACCTTTTTCCCGCAGTGAGTTCAAAAATTGTCTTGCGGCACCTTTCGTTTCCTCCAAATCGCCTGAAAGTGCTCGGTTTTCCAAAACCTTAGGTAGGGGTAATAGCCCCCCCGATGCCAATGTGTGATAACTATATATAAAATAGATTATGGGATCGCACAAACACTTTGCACGTCTTAACATCTCCAGAAATCAAATCTAAAAACTTGAATTAAAAAAAATCGACACGATTAATTCGAAATCAAGGCCGAACGTTTGCACAGTTTCTCATCGAAACTGACCACAATTTATTACCAAATCTCAAATATGTATTAGCCACACATGCACATAGGGGGTGAGGGGGGGTATTACCCCCTGAGGGGTCAGCTAGACCGGTACTGTCCGGCGATTTTGAGCAAACAGGTCTTGTTCTGCATCATTTTTGACATCAAAATCAGTAAAAATGTCAAAACTTTTCCATCGCCTCGCGCCAGATTAGAGATTAGTACTTTTAAGTACTTTTTACTCAAAAAGCGCCCAAAATCAATAAATTTTTGCATTTTTTAGTGTTAAAAGTGATATAATGCAGTCAAAATGAACTAAAAATACCTTTAAAATGTGTTATTAACACAAAAAAACGTTTTATAGGCTATTTTGACCATTTTGATCATTAAAACAGCAAAAAAATCGTGAACGTTAAATTTACTGTTTTGGATTTTTGGCATTTCACCTACCCCCCTGCCGACCCTGACCTTGTGCACCTATGGTATTAGCCATTAATCAGTTGAACTGCATTTGCTTATAAAAAAATCTTTCAGAAATAGATCAGGTTTTAATACGAATGTGATTTCAAGAATCGGATTTTTCAATTTAAAACAATTAGGTATTCATGATTATTATTATTATTATTATTATTATTATTATTATTATTATTATTATTATTATTATAATTATTATTATTATCATGATTATTATAATAATAATAATTATTATCATTATTATAATTATAATCATAATAATAATTATTTTTATAATTATCATTATTATTATTCAAGTTTTTCAGGGTTAAGTGATTTCCCTGGGACCTACGGGGCTGATCATGACCATACAAGTAACAGGGGGAATGGGGGGGATCCCCCACCCAAAGTCGGACGTCGTCTCAGCCCCCATCCCCCAGAGCCACAAAATTTTTGACCCCTCAATTATTGTGAAAACTTGACTTTGTTTGGCCGTTTTTATGCGTTTTTTGGCTAAAAACTGGAGGTCATTTACCCCCCCGTCTAAAAATGTTCGGGACCCCCTCCCACATTTCGAGCCGTTACATGTAAAGTCATGACTAAATAGGACCATTTATACCATAAAACATAAAATTCGGTGTAGAGCATTCGCGCCATAGGTGCGCACGCTCAATGTTTCAATCAGGGTTAAAATCAAAGATTTTTAAATGCTACGCGCTTTGCAAAAAACGAGTCTTCGGCGAAAAACGATGGTATCTCTTTTTGGAATCGAGAAAATAATTATTAATTCATTTGAAAGTCAGAAAAAGAATTATATAGCATTTCTGAACTCATACGGTATGTTTCTGACCAAAAAAGCTAAATAGCTAGTTTTTTTCGGGCCAAATGACTGTATAAAAATCAGTTTTTTAAAACTCAGGGACGAGTAATATCCCCTCTGATCCCCTCCCATACCCATGAACCATGCGCGCTAATGCTGTGGCCTGTTGCATGCTAAATCGCTTAGCTGTAAACAAGGCATACACGTATATACATAGGGGGTGAGGGGGTCTTATCCCCCTGGAGGGTCAGCCGGACAGGTACTGTCCGGCGATTTTGACCTTATAGAACGTTTTGTTGCATCATTTTTAAGATCAAAAGCAGTAAAAACGTCGAAATTTTTCAGGCGCCTTCCGCCAGATTAGAACTTTTAAGTACTTTTTACTCAAATTGCGCTTGAAATTGATGAATTTTTGCATTTTTAGTGTTAAAAGTAATATAATGCATTCAAAATAGACTAAAAAATGCTTTTTAAAATGCGATATCACCACGAAAAAACGTTTTATAGGCTATTTTGATCGTTAAAACAGCAAAAAAATCGTAAATGTTAAATTGACAAATTTGGATTTTTTGGGATTTCACCCCCCCCCCTGCCGACCTAACCTTGTGCACCTATGATGCAATAATGCAAGTGCTGTAACACGAAAAGGGGAACCCTAGAAAACCATACTGCTAAATACTATTAGTCCGAGTATCCAGGATTTTATTTCAGGAAGAAATCAACAAAATTTCTAAAATGTATAATACTTCCATAAACCAATTTTGCGCAATAAAGAAATATTTTTTCGAAAAAAATGAATCAAAATTAAGCGATTTGGCAACAATTTCGTAGATTTATTTTAAAGTGAATTTTGATGCCTTTTTTGAAAACAAGACGATGCAAAAATCGTTCCAATCATACAGTCCTGGAACGAAGCGTCTGGAAACTTTTGACATTTTTACTTATGTAAATAAATTTTGTAGCTTTCGAATATAAGCAGCTGAAGATTTCCACATTCTGGCGCGAAGCGCCGTATATTTTCGATATTTTTATCATTTTAGGCTCAGTTTCGCAGTTTTCCAAAAATAAACAATGAGAAAATTAGATCTGGCGCTAATTTCGACATTTTCGCCCTCTTACGCTCAATTTTGCACCTTTCTAAAGGAAAGCGGAAAATGTTATCCATCTGAAAAAAGTTTTATCTAAAAAAAATTGAAATTTATCTGGCCCAAGGTGCCGAAATTTTTGAGCATTTTCACGCTGGGAATCTGAAAAATATAAATTAGCTTATAACTAATTCAAATAAAATTAATTTTCAATTTGAGCTAAAATTTAAAGATCAATTCTTCTGGCAAAGTGGGCAAATTATTTTTTTTAATCGTGAATTTCCAAAAATTTTCCGAGTGAAAACCGAGACGAAATGATTATAAAATCAGGAGTTGTAAAATTTGACCAGGAGGTCGCACTCACACGTGGGGTAGTTTGGGGGCATATGCACCCCCCCTCAGTAGGCCGAATACCCCCTCCCAGAATTTTTAAAGTTTGTTTTTGTTTTTTCGCAATTTTTTGAGTGCCTGTGGATAGTTCTCGATGAGAAACGTTGAAAAAGTGTGTTTTTACTATGCGCACAATTACCCTTTTTTGACCTTTGGAAAACCTTGCAACCCCCGGAATGTTGGTGCTGCCCACCTAAGGTCGCAATGTGAAAGAATCTCGTTTTTCTCATACTCGCAAAGTTGGCTTTGGCTTCAAATGCGTCAGTCAATTACTCGGTCTCTCTATTAAAATCAGCATTCTAATATCACAAAAAGACGTCTATTCGTCTGACCTCTGCCCTAAAAAGATTGCTCGCGTAACAAAGGATTATGCAAGCGAACGCTCTTTTGCCCCCTCTAAATGAAATATATAACATCCGATCCCGCGGTCAGACGCCATAATTAATAACTATGTTGATACTGTAGGCACATATCTGTACATACCGTCATGTATGTCAATAATGCAGCAGAAGAATTAGATGGCCCAGTCTGAGACTCGCTAAACATTTATTACACAGCACTGTAGCATATGCAAGTCTTGTAAGTGGCGCGTGATCCGAACAAACCGTGAGAAATTACGTTTTATGTATATACGAAAAATAGCGTACGTCGTAGCCGCTCAGGGAATAGTAGCGGGCCAAGCAGTCGGCTATCGTAATGTAGTCATTATCGTGGCCCATTTTCAATGCACCTGGCAAGGCAAGTTACGGATTTTACAGGGAACATGTTGACAGTGCATACTCTTTGCCTTCGAAGAACTCGGGCGCAGCCCGGATGGCAAAAGAAATCCGGCCGTACGTTCATGCAAATATTTAGGAAGCTTTTATACACAAACACTTTAATCGTGACAGGCGTGTGATTACAAAGAATTAAATAATTTCATGCGTTCATCATCTACTTTCAGGAAAATTATTTAAAAACAAGAATTAAATTAACATCACAATAATGCGTGTCGTTTCATGTCATGCTCACCTATCGCCGCTTGGGTTTTGATGTTTGAAGCGAATCCGCATTACACCATTGAAAACTTTGTTAATTTTCTTCAGATTTTATTGAAAACTCAAAGCTCAGCTCATTTATCCCGCCAAAAAAATTTCTTAGAATTTTAGGCATGTTGATAAGTGCATCATCAATAAATTGGTTAAATAATTAAGGAAAAGAACAATAGTTTGTAGGTAAGTAACGACTACGATAAAAACAATCAGGGGATTAATTCCGTGATAGTGGCATTGTATCTGGTCTGTTTGTCTGTGCGATATTAGGAGATGGCAGATGCGTAGCCAGGATTTTGGTTCGAGGGAGGGGGGGCATAAACATAACTTTTTTAAGACTACTTTTGCATTGAATGCCAGTAACCTTGTGTTTAGTCAAACTAACTTTTTCGACCTTTAGTAGTGTAGCCTAGCTAATTTATGGGTTTCTGACTATAAAAAGTACAAAAAGCGCAAAGCGGCGCGAAGCGCCGAAAATTTTGGAATTTCTACCGTTTTCATGTAGAATTTAGGGGCTTTCTATTGACAAACAGTTCGGAAATCATAAGTGGCGGCAAGTGCCAAGAAATTTAGTCATTTTTTACCGCCCTTAATTTTGTAGCTCTGTGAATATTGATAGTCTGACAGAACAGAAAATTGTCAAATTCAGGCAAAACAATTTTGACAGTTCAAGCTTCTAACGATAAAACTGCGAATAACTAAATTTTTGTCTAAAGATATTATCAGTAATTCAGGCTTTTAAACGCAATGCTGAGCTTACAAAAGGTGGCGCTGTGCGCCGAAAAATTTTGACGTTTTTGCACTTCTAAACTCAATTTATCCCGCTTAAATCATACAAAACAGACAAATGAATGCCGGCGCGAAACGCCGTAAATTTTTAGAAATTCTCAACCCTTTTACCTGGCTTGTTCTCCCTAAAATCTCGTTGAACATGTACAACTAGGTTTTACGGTTGCGGGGGTCTGGGGTGGCGTTTCAAGCGTTCCTAGCGGGGTCTGGGGCAGAGTCCCGGAAAAATTTTGTAAAAAAGCATTTTAATGTTAAATTGTAACGTTCAAATTATCGCGAAATCGGCCAAATATCGGTTCTGAATCAAGCCCGAAATCACTTGGAATTGATGAACTCCTATTATGCACAAAACTTCTGAGCTGAAATGCGTTTTTCGGTCTCTGCTATTTACATAGCGCAGAAACGGGTCGCTGCCAATAAGATTATATGCAATAATTTTGTTCTTAATGTTTACAGACCCATTTGTGCTTTCTTATTAACAAGATGCAATTCAGAAAACAGGAAATGCGCAAAAACATAAGAAAATTTGGCCATTCCTTTCATTTAAAATAGGATTATGTGTCCTTGTAAAGAAAGATAAACAAAGCAAAGAATAGACAAACTGGTACACAAAAGACAAAGCAGAGAATAGACAAACTGGTACAATCATTTTCGCACTTTTACTATTATGCTCAACAAGCATGCGCAATTTCATTCAACGAACAAATAGTGCATTAAATTACTAAAGTGATGTGAAGTGCTGGATTGCTTTAACTGATTCAAGCTTTTTAAATTCATTGGATCTCTATAACAAATAATAATAACGACTCGGCGCGAAGCGCCGGAAAATTTTTTACGTTTTTGCCTTTTTGAACTCAGTTTTCTTGACACACATTATTGCAACAAAAAAATCAACAATATTTCTAAAATTTTAGGGGATGCATGTGCCTCCAATGCCCCCCTGGCTACGCCTAATGGTCCAAAAATCTTATGATTTATGGGCACAGTAATACTTTTCAAGATAAATGACGCGTTTAATTTGGATTAGAATCATTTCCGGCCTAATTCGAAATGATTTTTTTATAAATAATCATATGTATGAAACAACAAATTACTCCATTGAACGCAATTCATATTATCAAATTTAGCTTATGTTTTAAATATTTAATCTACAGAATAACGTGTGATTTATTAAGCTGCCAAAATTTTATTGAATGAGTTGCACGCGAAAAATGGCCCCAAGCGCGATAAGGTGATTTC
Organism: Mermis nigrescens; assembly: GCA_036768485.1. Classification (NCBI taxonomy): domain Eukaryota; kingdom Metazoa; phylum Nematoda; class Enoplea; order Mermithida; family Mermithidae; genus Mermis; species Mermis nigrescens. The sequence goes on from JAVLUZ010000160.1 coordinate 7,119,464, forward strand.
AGCATTAATCTTAAGTTGACAATTTCATTATTAATTTATACTAAAAATTATTATATGTAGGTCAACGAAATTGTATGAGCCCTTAAAGTCTTCTTTCTATTCAATATTCAAAACATATATTTAGCAGCTAAATGAGAAAGCTAAAATCATTCTTATTCCGTATGATTATATTAATATCATTTAGAAATGAAATTACTCTATAAAATTTGAGATTATAATTTAAAAGAATAAGTTTTGCATTTTCTAAAAAACAATGTCGCAAAAATTAGAAAAAAAAATTGAATTCGGCGGTATTAAAGAAGAAGTGCTGAGCAAATTTTAGAAAAATTGAAGAAGTAATAAATAAAATTACCAAATAATTACTTTTATGGAAAGCATTATTGAAAAATACGTGTTCATTCTTTGTTTAACTAGTACAAGCCAAACATTCCCATAAGGGGGTGAGGGGCTTTACCCCACCTCAGGGTCAGAGACTTGAATCATTGTCAGAAGATTTTGAGCTATCAAACATTTTCTGCATGATTTTTTGGGTATAAAAAAGCAGTTCACATCAATACATTTCTGCTTTTGTTTTCACGTTCAGAATGAACTTAAAATGATCTGAAAAGTCTAGATTTTTGATAAATTCTTATATTTTTTACTTCTACAAAAGCAACGAAACTAGTCAGAATGGTACGAAAAGTAGTTTAAAATGCAGTTTTTCACATTGAAACATGCTGTAAAGGACGTTTTAGCCATTTTTCATATTTGACCTGCAAAAAGGCTAGACTCAATTAAGTGGTCCTAAATTTTGGGATTTCACCCCTCCCCGAACTTTCGACCTTGGGAAACTATGGTACGAGTAATTTGATTTTTGAAATAGCCGACCGCCTTCTGAATCCTCCTGATGATAAGGTGAAATTCTAAAGTCGTCCATTAAGCTAATGTCAGGTAACAAATAAGTAAATCCAAAGTTTTAAATAAGAGTTTAAACAATTGCAATTTAATTTTTTTAAAATTTTTATAATTTAGAAACCTTATCTTATAACAATATCTACGAGAGGAATAACAAAAAATTATAAGAATGGAATGGATAGCGGCAATAAATGAACAAACCGGATCTGGAGGTTTAGTCACGTCATTATGCCAATGTCGCTCAATATTAGCAATGTCTTCCCTTGTCAGACTGTTTCTCTGAAAATGGACAAAGGACAAGAAACTACTCGAAAATAGTCACGTAATCTTTAAACTAGCCATACGTTTGTCCCAGGATAACGCAGGTCGAGTTAAACTGCGCTTTACGATTGTAAATTGACGGTGATAGAGCTTGACTAAAATTTTCACCTTCATTCTACTTGTGTAAATAGCCAAATTATTAGAAGATGTCTTTATCTGTGACAAGTATTTCAGATCATGCGAGTAACCAAACACTAATTAATCGAAATTTTGGGTAAGGTCAACGGCCATTTTTACGAGGAAGAGTGGTAATTTAACTTAAATTCTAGCCAAAAATAGCAAAAAAAAACCTAAAACTGACCCAAAAGCACAACTTTTCGCCAAACATCGGGTAGGGGTCAAAAATAAGACTTTAGAGGATGGGAAAGACGACCGACTTCGGTGGAGGGCATAGGTAGGGCACCGAAATTCTGGGAAGTGCAAGATTTTTCAAAGGTCAAAAAATGGTCCTAAAGATGGTGGCATGGCGAAAAAACACCATTTTTTCAACGTTTCTCATCGGGCACTATCCATTAAAACTAAAATTAAAAAAAAACAAAAAAATTGAATTCGAGGGGGTTACTTTCCTTTCTGGGGTTGTGAGCGGCCTTCTGAGGGGTATGGTTGCATACCCCATGCCCACGTGTGGTGGAGGGGCACCACAAACGCACTCGACGCTACATGTATGCATTTAAAAACACGAAATTGCGGGATAATAGGAAGGAAGGACGATCACAAGCGATTCGCCTAAAGCTGGAGTGTAGTAAAAACATTAAACAATTGGAGCGATGGTATATACAGACTTTAGATTTTCACTTTAGCAAAAAGCATTTCACTTCCGCAAAAATTCTAGTCCCCCACTTCCGAAACGTTGCCGCCGTTAACTGGGTCTTTTCGCTCAAAAAAAGTCACAATTTCGACGCTTTGCACCATATACTAATTTTCGACTGAGCTTTGCCCATTTTATATTTTTCCGAATTTCTTTCATCTTTTTACGTTTTAAAAATTGTGCTGTTTTGACGCAACACTCGCTTTTAATCAAAAAGCACATTAGGAAAATTTTTGACCACTGGAAAATCAATATGATGTGCGTGTATGGCATATATGTAAAAGGGGACTGAAGTGGATTCTCCTCACCGAAAGTCGGTGTCCCCCCATCCCCAAAGATATTTGACCCCTATCCGCGATTTTTGGCAAAAAAATGCATTTTTTGGCCACTCTTTAGGTGCTCTAGCCATTTTTGGTCAAACAGTGGAGGTCACTGACCCTCCCGCTCAAAATTAGCTCAAGGAAGCCCAACCAAAATTTGGAGCTGTTACATGTCTGTATACATGGATGGATGGGAACCACCGACCCCGCCTGCTATGTACCTCATGAATGCTTAGAAGCCGGTAGTCGGTTCAACAGCAAAAAAATGAACATCAAGAGGTGTGTATTTATGTACATGCATGAGGTGATGAATAAAAACGCATGAAATAGAAATATCCTAAAGCTGCCGAGTCACCAGTGAAGCGGAGTCTATGTGCGTCTGGATACGACACAAAAAAAATGCCACAAGTCCCAACCATAAATGCACAGCATGGCCAACCTAAGAGGGAGGGGTCAAAATTGAGCTTTTTTGGGCCAGAGATGATCTCGAAAACTGGTATAAGCGCTTAAAATTACGTGATTACAGTTTTTTGTCAATTCGAAGCATTGGAAGAAAATTTTCGATTTTCATCCGTTTTGCCCTCGATTTTTTGCCCCCATTTGCTCCCATTCTGGAGGATCTAGATCACCCAAACCCCCCACGTGCAGGTCTGGTCCCAACTTGTAATTGTACGTGAGGAGTTTAATCTGATGGAAGAAGCCACATCAAAATCGGCTGGCCCGTGCCCCAACTTTAACATGGCTAAAAGGAAGAGGCAATAGACGAGATAAAATGTGTCCCCCCTACTCGGCTGTTACCGCTCCCTTCAGTCCCCTCATTCGAAAAGTTGATTTTTTTATCATATCAGTTGTTTAGATATACATAAGCTGGCTCTTTCAGACATTCAGGTTTTTCTGCCTGAAAAAAATGACTTTTGAGTTCAAAATTTACTCGCAGAGCTTAAATCGACGATGCGTATGTATTCACTGGTCTGGTTTTCTGAAAAATTGAAAATTCACACGAACACATATGTACGGTTAAAGTCCAAAAACCAATTCTGGCAAGATTGAAGATTTTATGAAATGTATGTGAGCCAACATTTACCAGGGCCGCCCGCAGACACCCTTTTCTCCCTAAATCTCGAAAGCCGTAGGGTGGAATTGTAGATATTAACAATGTCGTAAAACGTGCCTTTGAACGATTCTGAAGCTCCTGGAATATTCGACAGAAAATTTTGATACTTATATCATTTATTTGATTCGAACTATACACGATTTCTCTTATTTTATAAATTTTCCCAAGCCGAAGATTTTCCATGAACTTTTCATTAATTCGATTGAAAAATCAGTTTTCATCTCATATTTTAAAATCAATAAAATAAAAGTAATGAGGTGTTTTAAAATGTGATGTATCAATAAAACCTTTAACCGCACCTGGGCGTGGGGTGGGGGGAAGGTTTGGGTGGTATGCAACCCCCCCCCCCCTCGAGAAACCAAAATACTCCCCCCCAGAAACCAAAATACACCCAGAATTCAATTTTCGAAAATTTTTTTTGTTTCTTTGCAATTTTTTGATGCCAATGGATAGAGAAACGTTGAAAAATAGAGTTTTTCGCCAGACCACCATTTTTAAGACCATTTTTTAACCTTTGAAAACTTTGCACCCCGCAGAATTTAGGTGCTGCCACCGTATGAATACGGGTAACAATAACCCTATTCGGCTTCTTGATTTTAAACTGATACGTCACAAGCTAGACACCACTAGTCGAATGCCAGCTATAAACCGATTTTTGACTTGGCGTTAACTCTGCGGATTTAATTGGAAGTCAGAAGCAGGATGCGTCTAGAGATAATCGATTTATTGCTCGAATGCACGAGTATATTATTTGGAATGATTCGCAAAGGGTGATATACACAACTTTATCACAAAAAATGAATGTAATCATACAAACAGTGGTGCAATTATAGCGATTAAAAAAGCGATAAGCGAAAAACACATGGGAACAAAATCGAATCAGATTTTTGTTCTAACATTCATCCAATATCGTAACGCCAATCATATGTAAACGTTTGATTTTATTTAGCCTTAGTTTAATCGATAGATAAACAACTTTACACTCGTTTACACTAGCGGCGAGCACCGTAATCTAAAGACGTGCTGCTAAACCTAATACCGAGCTAAAATGGACAGGACTGCGCAATTAAAAATAAATAAATTGATTCGATGAGATTACTGGAATTTTAAGCGAATTTCAATGCGGGTGTAAAGCAAAAAAATGAAGTCCTCAACACGGAAAAATAAATACGTATAAAACTGATGACAAAAAACAAAAAAACACTGATCCTAAGAATTCGCGATTCTGCGGAAGTTCCTAAAAATTTGCTGAAAATTCGTGGAAATTTTCTAAGCGTTCTTGTAGGTACCTATTTGCTCAGAAGTGTCGAATTGTTTTGGCGCTTCGCGCCATACACTGATGGTTTGACTTTATATTTGTTCGATCAATTCGACTTTTTTCGAATTATTAAGAAAGAAAGAAAATTTTATTACTAATACCAACAGTTAAAATACAAAATGACAAGATATATAATAAATGCAATTACGAATTAGTAAAGGGACATGCGAGTCAATGGAATGACAAGTTTTACGCGCGCCCCACAAGATATCTAGATAAATCAAAGTTTGCTAATCTAGATTTAAATATGTTTAGGTTAGGGGAAGAAACAATGAAGTCAGGAAGATCGTTCCAAACTGCGATGTATTTGTAAAAGAAATCAAACTTTTCTAAATTAGAATGTACAATAGGTATGACTAATTTAAATCTATTAATGCTACGGGTAATATTATGATTAAATACAAAAAAATCATCAGCGTCCAAACATGATTTATGACAAATAATTTGATACATCATACACAGACAAATCTGCAAGCGTCTTAATTCAAGTCTGCACAATTTAAGTTGTGTTAAACGATCCTCGTAAGAAAGAATATTATTATAGCCAAAAATATATTTAGTGAATCTACGTTGAACAGCTTCCAATCTATCTATATCCTTAAGATAAGAGGGGTTCCATACACTGCAACAATACTCTAATAAAGGTCTAACATAACAACTATAAGCTTTAACAAGATTACCTTTATCACGCGAAAAAAATGATTTGCGTATTAAAATACATCTAAAGAAAGCTTTTTTAATCAAAGAATTATAATGTTCCTTAAATTTTAAATTTCGAGGAATCAAAACTCCTAAATCACGGACAAACGGATCACTAGAAATAATTTCCCCATTTAGTCTATAAACAGCTTTTTGATTATTATTACCCAAATATAGAACTTGACTTTTGGTTCGAGAAATAGGTAAATCCCATGCAATTGCCCAGTCAATAATCTTATCTAAATCAGACTGTAATAATTTACAGTTACGACTAATATTGAAAATTTTGATATCATCTGCGAACATATAAACCGTACTACAAATATTATCACATATATCATTTATAAAAATCGAAAAGAGCGTAGGTCCAAGGACACTTCCTTGGACGACACCGCTGGTAACAGGCACATAATCTGAAAAAGACTGATTAACGCGAACACATTGGGAACGATTAAACAAATAGGCCTTTAACCATGCATACAAATTACCGTTTATTCCATATCCGTTTAACTTAATAAGAAGTTTTTCCATATTTACTTTATCAAAAGCTTTAGAGAAATCTAAATATATTATATCAACAGTTTCTTTTTTAGCTAACGACTGAATCCATGAAAATTTACACTTTAACAATTGTGTTTCACAAGATTTATTCTTTTGAAAACCAAATTGAAAAGGAGATATTAGTTTATTAACCTTAAGAAAGTCTAACAATTGACTATTAATAATTCTTTCCATAATTTTGGCAATAGAACAACAAAGAGAAACGGGCCTGTAATTATCCACTAATGCTGGATCCCCCTTTTTTAATATTGGAATAACATGTGCCATGCTCCAAAGCTCGGGAATATTTCCAGACAGAAAAGATACAGTGAAAATACTAACTAACGGCTTTATCATTTGAAACGACAATTTTTTAATAAAAAGATTACATATGCCATCGGGGCCAACTGCAATAGACGTATTTAGATGGTTAATGGCTTCCAATACGCGATCCTCACTAAAAATAACGTCAGAAAGCGAAAAATCACAGCGCTTCTGAAAAAGAAAATTCGCGTTAGTAATGTCACTAGAAAACACTGAAGCGAAATAATCATTAAAAATGTTAGCCTTGCGTAATGAATCGGTTATAACATTATTATCAGAAAATGTTAGAGGAGGAATTTCACTGCGACTTTTTAACCTATTATTTACAAAAGTATAGAAAGCTTTAGGATTATTATTCTTGAGCAATTTGTTTTCTTGAGAAGAGAAATAATTATGAATAGTTCTACGTAGAGCCTTACAATGATTTCGATATTTAACTTTAGTTCCTGGAGTTTTACACCTTTTATACTTATCCCATAGAGAACGTTTTTAAGAAATAATTTATGTAAGCTTTTAGGGTATTTAAATTTTAATTTAGCCCTAAAAGTAGGTACAAAACTAAAAATAAGAGGATTTAATATACTTAAAAAAACATTATACATGTCATTAACTGTTGAGCATGTAGAAAAAATGTCAGGCCAAGAAACAGAGGATAAAAAAGTAGCTATACTCTCGTAGTCCGCTTTATTGAAATTTAAGCAAGGTTTATCTCCATCTTGAAAAGTTCTAGTTAAAATTTCGAAAGAAATGGAATTATGGTCGCTTGTTGAAAAGGAGGAAGAACCTGAATATTAAAAACGTTATATGCAGCAAATACTACATCAATCAAAGTATTATCGTCAGAAATCGTCAGAAACGCCAGAAAACGATGTTTTTGACGCGTACTCACTATTTTTTGGACCCAAAAAAAGCACTGTTAAATTTCGCCTTCCCCCTCTCGAAAAATTCCCATGCTATGCAAGTCTCCTGACGAGGACAAAATATAGCGCGCAGCGGGCCGTCAGCGACTCTACAAATTGCATAGCTGTCGTCGTGGCACCCTTTCCTCTATTCTCTTACCAGAAATCTAATTTAAGGCTTACTATAACACCATTAGGTAGATTTTATTGACTTTTGTATTAATTACTTCTACATGGGTCTATCAAAATATGATTACATTTTCCAATGTCATGCAGTTAAATTGAACATAAAATGTTTTAAATAACGCAGTGCAGTCTTACCTAAAAACCCGTTTTACGTGAGCTATTTCGGCCATTTTCGTCTTTTAATTATCAAAAAAAGTTAAAATGACTACATTTAGTCCCTGATCGATTTCTAGGATATGAGCAGTAACGTAGCTGGCCCATGGTCAAGATGGAAAATCGCCGGAAAATGGAAAAATGGGTAAAATCTAGAAAATGGAAAATGAAAACGGAAAATAAAAAATTTCCCATTTTCGATTTTTTTTACTCAAAATGGTTCTTTTAGGGTAGATCAATCTAAACTCATGGATATTTTGATGTCCCAATTTAAAATTCCGTATCCATGGCCAAGATGGAAAATCGCCGAAAAATGAAAAAATTGGTAAAATCCGGAAAATGGAAAATGCACAATTTTCCATTTACGAATTTTTTCACTCGGAATGGTTCTTTTGCGAAAGATTTAGCTAAAACCTCAGATATCTGATGTCTTTAGTTGAAATTTCGTATCCGTGGTCACGATGGAAAATCACTGAAAAATTAAAACATGGATCAAATCCGGGAAAAATGGAAAATTTTCGATTTTTTTCACTCAAAATGATTCTTTAGGAAAAAGTTTAAATTAAAATCATAAATATTCTGATGTCTTGAGTTGAAAATCTGTTACCACGGCCATGATGGAAAATCGCCGAAAAATGGAAAAAATTGGTAAAATCCGGAAAATTGAAAAATTTTCCATTTTCGGTTTTTATTCACTCAAAATGCATTTTTTAGGAAAGATTATTCTAAAATCATGGCTATTTTGATGTTTTTAGTTGAAATTTCATATCCGTAGTCAAGATGGAAAATCGCTTTAAAACGAAAAAACGGGTAAAACCCAAAAATGGAAAATCGAAATGGAAAAATGAAGAATTTTATATTTTCTAGCGAGTTTTCACCTCGGCCATGGATATTAAATTTTGATTATGGACAAAAATTTTCATTTTTCTTCTTTACTTTTCCCATCTTGGTCATGGATATGGAATTTCAAATCATGACATCATAATATCCGTGATTTTAAATTAATCTTTTCAAAAAACCATTTTACGCGAAAAAAAAACAAAAACGGAAAGCTTTCCATTTTTCGGATTTTAGCCATTTTCCGGCGGTTTTCCATCTTGCCCATGGATACGGAATTTTGAATAAAGACATCAAAATATTCACGATTTTACCTTAATCTCTCATAAAAGATTCGTTTTTAGTGAAAAAATTCGGAAAACGAAAAATTTTTTCATTTTCCGTTTCGATTTTCCATTCACGGGGTTTTACCCATTTTTCCATTTTCCATCATGACCATGGATACAAAATTTTAAATAAAGACATTAAAATATCCACAATTTCAGCTTAATCCTTCATAAAAAAACCGTTTTCAGTTAGAAAAATCAAAAAATGAAAAATTTCACATTTTCCATTTCAATTTTCCGTCGTTTACCCGCTTTTCCATTTTCCAACTTCACCCATTTTCCATTTTCGGCTTTTACCCACGCCTTGTCAAAGCTGGATAACAATTACTTGAACCAGCAAAGCCAATTTTCGAGGCTGTTAATTGGACAATAATTTGAAACAGGACAGCCATTTTTTTAGAGTTGGAGAGAGAATGACTGACCATTGCCCACGTATGGGCCTCACATGATCTCGGGGTGTTTTCACACCCCCACCCAGAATCCACGATTTTCAGAAAATAAAGAAAAATTCGCAGAAAAACGACGTTTTTAGCCATGTTTGTTCAGGTGTCTAATTTTAGGCCCATAACTATTTTTGACGTTTTCTCGCCATACAAAAAAATGATCGCCTAAATTGCCGAAGAACGATGCTTTAGTATCCGCCATCGTTGAACATAAAAAAGCACTTAAAAATTTCATACACCCAGAATTCCAACGCTTAGCATATCTAGTCTGGCCAATCAGTCCAGCGTAACCCCTCCCCGAATCGACACTCCAAAAATTGAACTTTTAGCAATTTTGCCATATCGGAAGCCCCCCCCCCACAGAATTTGGTCACTACTTGCCATGCACTGTTCCAAGTTTCCATCGGCTATAGAAGCTCCCTTACAGATTCTAAAATTTGTTTCCAGCCGTTTTCAAACACCATATGCTTAACAAGACTATATTTGTTTGTATTGTGGATTTAATAGGGAAGCATTTTACGAGTATCGATTTACTGTTTGAATGTACGCTATTTTTCAGTTGTGTAACGGTCGGCGCCGCATGCGATCCGTTACGTGAGCAAAATTTTGCTCGCACCGGTCTCCCGGATCTTCCGCTCTGTATCGCGTGTGTAGTACTAATCGACTATTCGGGCTCTTGCTCACTTTCTGCGCTGATATTCAATATAATTGAGAAACAATATAACATTAACCTCACGGGTTTAACTTCAAAGTATCAATTTCAAATTGTGTAGTAGCACCTCTGCTACAGTTGCACACGATCATACGCATAATTTATTCATTAAAAACAATCGACTGTTCTCATAAAAACAAAGGTGCAATTATAGAAATAAAAAAATCGATACACGAGAAACATATAGTAACAAAATCGAATCGAGTTCCGTTAAAAGATTCATTCAACATCGTGCGCGAATTATGTACAAACGGTAAGTTTTATTCAATTTTAGTTTAATCGATAGATAACTCACTTTACACTTGTTTACACTCGCGGCGAGCACCATAATCTAAAGACGCGTTGCTAAATCTAATCAAAACGAGCTAAAACGTACGGGAAAGTGCAACGAACGAATACGAATGGTCAAAATTGCGATGAATTGATTCAAAGAAATTTTCCGCTTATGACGTGAATCTGAAAGCTGGTGTAAAGAGAAAAAATCGAGCATTGAACGGGAAGAATAACAAATAAGCAGATAAAATCAGCGCAATGTTCGTGCAGAAATAACAAGAAACCTTCCTGAAATTTCGGCCAATGTTATATGTAGATTGGTTTACACCGTCCGCATCCGAGTTTACACTTTCCACACTAAACGACACTAAAACGCGTCAAACGACGAATGAGAACGAAGGCGATTCAAGTATATAAGTTTACATTGTTGACTCAAAACACCTGAGTATCGACGAGCGCGCACTTTACGCAAGGCGGTTGGTTTACAACACGAACGCGCACGCGTTTCACACATCATAATGACGTCACGGTTAATAATGCGTGCGACAAAAATGCGATGAGTATTTTGTTTGCACTTCGCTTGATCGGCGAATGAAGCCTCGGAAAGATTCACTTTACACCGATCCGCAATTAAATTCGCTATATGTACATTATTTCATTTAAAAGCGTTGAATAGCTTACGAAAGAGAGATTAAAAAGTATTCAAGTGTAAAGGGATGTTTCGATTTGAAAAAAATGTGTAAAGCAAAATCGATTGTTCAACGGCGGGCGGCGGATTAAACGCGTAAAAAAATAACTTTACACTTAAAACGCAGTGTAATGTATAATAATTAGGAAGTCGAGCATCGAATGATACGAAAGCGCTTTTCAAACTTAAATGCGCCAACATTAATCAAAGTAACAAAAAATAGCAATGCGAATCGAGTCGCCGCAACAAGTTCGGTGCAAATAGGAAGCATACGTGGGCGGCACTAAAATTCTGGGGGGAATTTTTCAAAGGTAAGAAATGGCCTTAAAATGGTGGTATGGCGTAAAAACACAATTTTTCGACGTTTCTCGTCGAGCACTATCCATTGCCATCAAAAAAAATGCGAAAAAACAAAAAAAATCAGAAAATTGAATTCTGGTTAGCTATTTTGGTTTCTAGGGGGTGCATACCCCCCACCACCCCACGCCCAGGTGTGATGAGAAGGCGTTTACGCTAGATGTACATCAGATGCGCAGTTTACGATAGAAGCACGAAAAGTCAAGTCAACTTACTGTAGAAATCTAGGCCACCAAAACATATTGTTAGTAAAATTTGGGTCAAACTCCATCACGTAAAGCCGATGAGAAAAAAATTTTAAGTAGCCAATGAGATCGCGACAAAAAACACCAGCCCCGCTCGCATCGACCAATAGAACGCGACTGCAATAACGAATAGAATAAATCGTCGCGCGCCGATTGGTCGCTTTGCTCAAAGCCGCGCCCAATCGCGTCGTCAATAGCCGATACGCTTTCGAAAGCGAGCGACCGTCGCCGACGCCCACTTGGACGTCGAGCGGCATTGGTGGCCGACGTAGGCGACGTTGCGGCCGACGCTGAGCGCCAACGCCTCGCGATGCTTGTAGGCCGAAAACGCGAGCGCGACCATTAACGCGAGCAGCAGCGCGTACAACGCGTAGCGGTAGCGATGCGCGACGCGGCGGCATCGCGTCGCCGTCGCCGAGGCCCAACGCTTGGCCGAACGCCAGCGGCCGCCGAAGCGCGGCGAGCGTCGCACGGCGGCAGCGTAGCTGCCGCGCGGCGGTTCGCCGGAGCCGCCGCCCCACGAAAACGACGGCCAATAAGATTTCGGGGGACGTTTGAATAGCGGAACGGCGGTGGTCGGCGGCCGCCCTTTTTTGGCTCCGCCCACTCCGATCGTAGACAGCAATCCGACGCCCTTCGATTTCGCCGCCGAAACCAGCTGGTGAAAATTCATGCCGCCGAACGAATCCGACGGCGGCGGCGCCGCCGTTTCTTTGGTCGGCGACCTGCGACCAGTCGGCTCCGCCGTCAGCGGCTTCGACGTATACACGCCGATTTTGTCTTTGGCCTTCGACTGAAATGCGTATGTTGGCGTCAATTAACGCGCGTACGGTGAAAAGCTCTGGGTTAGGAGGGGGCATACATGCTCATAGAAAGAATTTAAGGAGCGGAGGGCGGCAGTGTTTTTTTGTACAAGGTCCGTTTGTGCACGTACAAAGATGGTCCCTAAAAGCCCTAATACATTTTGCACGTGTGTAACGTGGCAACCGGCCAACCACGTTACTCAATGAGCAAAATTTTACCCGCACCGGTTTCCCGGATCTTCCGCTCTAACAAGCGTGTGTAGTACTAACCGACTACTCGGGCTCTTGCTCACTTCTGCGCAATATATTCATTAAGAATATGTTTCACAACAACATCAGCCCCACGGGTTTCAACACCAAAGTAGACAATTTCCAGTTTTAGACCTTTAGTAGCGTATTCCAGCTAATTTCTGGGTTTCTGACGTCAAAAATTACTAAAAATTGTCTCAGAACCGGCGCGAAGCGCCGAAAAATTTGACATTTTTCCATTCTAAATACAAGTTCTTCCATTATAAATATATGCAGGTAGTAACATTTGCTCATTTCGGCGGGAAGCGGCTAAAATTTTTGAGAATTTTAGACCTTTATACAGTTTTTTCCTTCCCAAGAATCTTTGTACTTGTACATAAACGGTTCCGAAAAGTCTATGTACGAGGGTTATTAATTAAGTTCGTTTTAGCTGTCTAATAACTTTTGTTCTATCAGAGTTATCAACACGCGGTTTCTTGCTCGTTATTCTGCAACTTCTGCTTTACGTCTCTGAACTCATCATCATTTCTTCTTATCTTTTTTACACTTTCCGGTAAAATAATTTTGTTTAATCATAGATTTTTAAAATTGATTAAAAATAGCCCTTAACAAAAGGTCCCATGACTTCATTGTTCAAGGAAAAGATGAATATTTCACCTGGGAGTATCCAACGTTGTAAAGCACTTTTTAGAATGTTTTTTGTTCGTAAAACGTGCATTTGTGTGTCAAAAACGAAAAATGCATCAGTAAAAAGAAAAAATTAATCGTAATGGGATTTTTGGTAGTGCATCAATGAAAGTCATAAACGGTCTTTGTTTTACCGAAATTTTGAGATCAAACGCTAATCAGTGCCTAAGCTGCGACAACGTAAAAGTTAGTATTCTTAACCAAAGAAGCGAGGTATTTTGAAAACTTTTTCTAGAAAAGGTGGAAAAAATAGACAAAAATGGTGACTCTAGTATTGTAAAGCATAAGTTGCGTCACCATATGCAAAAAACCACATATTGATACACTACTCGCCACAAATGTTTACGCTTTAATAAGCTTCTAGAGCTTGCTAGGGTTATATCTTTAACACGTCGGTCCTATTTCCGCCCACGCACGACCGACGTGTTAAACATATAAGCCTTAACAAGCTCTATCATCCTATGGAGCATATTAAAACGTAAACATTCATGGCGAGCACTGTATCTCTTATAAAGAAAAAGTTATTAGACAGCTGAAACGAACGTAATTAACAACCCTCGTACATCGGGAAAAATCCTTGCCGGATACAAACAAACCGTTGGTCCCGGCCATACTTAGGGGCGGGATAACTTAAAATTTTTGGCCAATAACGGCCAAAAATTTGATTTTTCTTCTCAAAAATCGGGGGGGGGGGTGTCCGAAATTGTCTGGCTTTGGGGGGGTATGGGGGGCACAACCTACTTTTAGTGGAAGCATCCCCCATTCCTCCTCTAACGTGTATGCGAGAGGGGTATTACCCCCGCTAAAGGATCCAAAAGTTGGGTACTGTCGAGCAATTTTAACCAAAAATAGTACAAAAGTCATTTACAGTAGAAAACCTAAATTTAACCCCTCCCAGACCCCAAAATTTAGATTTTACCCCTCCATAGCGAACCAGACCCTGCGCATTGCATCAGATGCGCCAAAAAAACGGTGTTTTAGTTGCGTTTTCATTTTCAAGCCAAAAACATATACTTTAAAATCTCAGTCTCCCCAGGATTCCCATGCTGCGCATGTCTAGGAGGGGGTCTACCATAGGTGCACAAGGTCAGGGTCGGCAGGGGGGTGAAATGCCAAAAATCTAAGACAGTGAATTTAACGTTCACGATTTGTTTGCTGTTTTAATGATCAAAATTTATATCACTTTAACACTAAAATGCAAAAATTTTATCAATTTTGTGCGCTTTTTGAGTAAAAAGAACTTAAAAGTACTAATCTGGCACAAAGCGCCGGAAAAATTTTGACATTTTTACTGGTTTTGATGTCAAAAATGATGCAGAACAAGACCTGTTTGCTCAAAATCGCCGGACAGTACCGGTCTAGCCGACCCCTCAGGGGGGTTATACCCCCCTCACCCCCCCCTATGTGCATGTGTGGCGTCTACGTGTAATCGATGATGGGGGAATCCCCTCCACATACCCCAGAGTCAAAAAACTTTTGACCCGCTGGCGAAAAGTTACGTTTTCTAGGCTATTTGCCCAGGTGCGTTTTGCTAATCACCGGATAGAATTCGAGTCATTCATACCCCCTCCCTCCTCCTAAAAATGACAAAGCATGTAATGCGTGCGGATGAGGGATCCTTGCCTAAAGTTGGTCGTCTCCCATACCCCAAGATTTTTGTCCCTTCCCGATTCTCACCAAAAATACTTGCGCTTTTTTGGCCATTTTTACGTGACTCTTTTACACATTTTCGGCCATAAATTGGAATTCAATTATCCCCTACCTTTCCTAGGGCGGTTAAGGGATTTTTCAAAGATCAAAAAATGACCTCAAAAATGCATGAATGGCGAAAAACACTATTTTTCAACGTTTCTCATCGAACACTATCCATTGGCATAAAAAATTGCAAAGACAAAAAAAACAGAGAAAAAATTTCAAAAATTGAATTTGGGGGGGGGGGTATTTTGGTTTCTCGGGGGGGGGGGGGTGCATACCTTGAACCCCCACCCACGCCCAGGTGTGGTTTAGACCCCAAATTGAAGTTTAACTATGTTTTTTATTAATGCTGGGTTTTGCGCCACCCTGACCCCCGCGCAATTCGGCTGCTGCCAACGTTTGGTCCACCATGCATGCCCATGGGGGAGAGGGAGGTAAGGGCGTATTACCCCCGCTAGAGGTTCAGCCAAGAAGGTATTGTCCGGCGATTTTGAGCCGACGGAACGTTTTCTGCATCATTTTTGAAAACAGATGCAGTATATAATACTAGGAAAACGTCAATACAAAAAAAACCGAAAAAAGGGGGGAAAGGCGGAAAAGAAGGTCAGGAAAAAATCATGATAAATGAACAACAAAAACAAAAAAGAATAAGACAAAAGCGAAGCATGCTGTTAGCGTAGTATGAGAAACAAAAAAAGATGCGAGAAATATCAAATATCAATTTTTTAAAATATTTTTATGCGCTTTATACTCAAAAAAAGGCAGAAAAGTGATTAATTTGTGTATTTTTTTAGTGTTAAAAGCGATATAATGCAGTCAAAATGGACTGAAAAATGTTTTAAAATGCGGTATTACTACAGAAAAGCGTCTTATTGGCTATTTTGACCATTTTCGTAATTTGAACTGCGTGAAAAATCGTGAGCACTAGACACATTGCCTTAGATTCTAGAATTTTACCAACCTCCCTCGCCGACCCCAATTTTGTGCATCCATGGTCTAAACCACACATGGGCGTGGGAAGAGGGGTTTGGGGGTATGCACCCTCCCCCAGAAGTTGAAATACCCCCCAGAAGTTGAGATACCCCCCAGAAATCAAAATACCCCCCAGAATTCAATTTTTGAAAATTTTTCTCGCTTTTTTAGCGATTTTTTGATGCCATTGGATAAGGCTCGATGGGAAACGTCGAAAAATTGTGTTTTTTCCGCCACAACCACTTTTAAGATCATTTTTAGACCTTTAAAAATTTTTTCACCCCCCCCCAGAATTTTGGTGCTGCCCACCTATGGTCTAAACCCCCCCCCACTCCTTTTGATGCCCACATGCGTTCATATTCACTCTGTTATGAACCCAACCGTTTCGAAGCTTGATTAAAGTAGCCCAAATTATGCCTGAATAGCAAAAATTTTGGGTAGGTTCAGTGGCTGACTGATATGGGATACCATCAAAAATCGGTCACGCTTCAAAACATCGAGATTTTTATCCCCCCTCCCCTCCGGTCTTGTTTTTCCACAACTTCACCGCACCATTTTTTCACCAATTACGGCACTAATTTCTACCTATTTTGCAATTGGGAAATTGAAACTAGGAAAAAAAGTACACAAGGGGATGAACGTTAAGTGTTAATCCTAAAAAATCAAGTATAAACTCTAGAATGATTTTTATTAATAATTTTCATTAATTTTCTATTTAATAATTGTTTTAAAATAATTTTTAATTTTTATTTTTCACGACAGTAAAATTAATTGAAAGAAAGCAAAAAACCGATAAATAATCATCAATCGGCGCTTTATTCGTTGAATCAAAAATTTACGCGTCGACATCCTCATCGGATAAAAACCTACTTTAGTCGACAGTTTCGCCTCAAGCAATAATTAACAATAAATCGTACCCGATAATTCTGATTAGTCTTGAAATTTTGTAGTAATTTTTAAAAGAATCCCATAAGTAATTAATTCATTATTTAATTTAGTCAATTACCTTTCATTGTATAAATTAGGCCTTAAGAATAATAAGCAATACGTTATATAAATTTATTATTTAACCCATTTCATTTATTTTTATTACTTTATTTATCACTTATAATTTTTTCAATAAATTGACGGGTTAAATCAACAGAGCTATGTACCCACCTTTTTACTGTTTGTCGATGTTCGACTCGGCGATTTTGACAATGATCTGGCTTTGGTAATCTACAATAATTTGATAAATCGGACGACATTAAACAAAATCTAATAGAAACAAAAAACAAGTAAAAAATCTAACAAACCGTTAAACTTAGGCAGTAAAGAAAAATAGAGTTAGAGAACCTATAATTTGAACCAACCCACCAAAAGTTGTTTGCCCCCATTTTTCCTTGGGCCAAATTTTTTCCTTTCCTCTTTAAGAATTTTGGTCAAAAATAAAGGACCTTAAACCCACGTACCCGGTCGAAAGAGTGAGAATTTCAAAGGTATATACTCGTTTATGGCAAATAGTACATAAAATAAGAGTTTATGGCATTTCTGATTATTTTTCGTCATTTTTGGCCAAAAATTGAAAACCATAATTAGGCCAAATTATACTTAAATCGGTCTTTTAATTTATGCAAAAAAATTTGACTGTTCTTCCTTTTGGACAATTGACGTCATCAAAAGACCAAGCCTTTTACTTTCCAAAGTGCTTTTATTCCAAAATGCTCCATCCAGGCACGTATCTCTGGGGGGAATGGTAGAGTCGGACCCCCCCCCGAAAATTCAGAAAAATCGGACTTTTTAAACATCATTTTGTGCTATTTTAGGCTTTTTCGGGCTTAGTCCCCCAAAATTGGTGTTGGTCCCCCAAAATAGGACGGCCGATATCTTTGTAAGCCAGCTTATTGCTTTGCGTAATAAAATTAAATTCAATGGAACATTATATCGCACCTCTAAAAATTGTAGCATACCTACCGATTTTTTGGGGCTAGTTATCGAGCGAGTCGGCGAAGGGCTCCTACTATGTGGCTTCTTTTTGACCTATATTCGAACGAAGGTGGTTTAATAAATAATCGGCACAAAACAGAAATAACAATTAAGACAGAAATAGAGAAAAAATAAACAAACAAAGGAAATGCATTTGACCATACATGCAGAGCGTGGGAATTCTGGCGGTGGCGAAATTAAGTGCCTTTTGGCTCCAAAAGGGGGGGGGGTTTGACTTCCCCCACCCAAAGCGGCAACTGACCCCCCGAAAATGGCAGCGACCCACCTCCAGAATTATCGATTTTTTCGAAAGTTGGTAAGTTGCACAACGTGTGCCTTTTTAAGCGTTTTTAGCCCATTTTAGGCTCAAAAGTCTCAAATTTTCGGCGCTTCACGCCATACACACATTTTTTGATTACATTTAGTTCAATTTACTCAATTTTTCAAGATTTTTTTACGTTTTTATGTTTTAGAAAGAACGAACATTGTCTGAAACGTCAAAAACCAGTATTTTTGACGTATACCCATTGTTTTTTAGCCAAAAAAGAGCAGTTTTTAAAGAAAATTTTGCGCCAGAACCGCCCCATAATTCGCATTCTGTACATGCATGGTAGGTACGCGTCAAAAACATCGTTTTTCAGCGTTTCTTACGATGCTCTGTCTTTCGAGAGCATAAGAAGAAATAAATTTCGTAAAAAATCAAAAAAGTCGAACAAATTGAACAAAATATAGTCGAAACACGAGTATAACGGCGCGAAGCGCCGGAAATTTGACACTTTTGAGCAAATTGATAGCTAAAAACTTTTTAAGAAAAGCACCTTTTCTACAAATTTCCAGAAAATTGTTGAGAAACATTCCAAAAATCGCCGCCAATTATGGGGGAGGGTGAAATAATTCTTGCGGGGGTGAGAATTTATCTGGGGCAGGAAAGAAAACATTACCTGATCTTAAGAGGGGTTTAAATGGGCAGGGCGGTTTAACTGCCTGAAAATTTTTACCCCCCCGGAAATTGGCGATTTTTCAAAAGCTTCAAAATTTTCCTGAAAATTCACAGAAAAGGTGTTTTTTAAGCGTCTTCAGCTATCTACTTGCTCAAAAGTGTCAGTTTCGGCGCTTCGCGTCATATACTCATGTTTTAAATAGGGATGCACCGATATATCGGCCTGTTTTTGGAGATATCGGTATAGGCCATTATCGGCCAGTTTTTAGCCGATTATTTCAAAATTCCTAGAATTTTAGAAGAAAGTGGATATTTGGCATGAAAATTCAAAAAAACTAATGCATACATCAAATGAAACTTTACTAAAAACGCATTTCACAATATTTTCGCTTACGCGCGTAATTGACATGAAGAATCAAGACCATGGTGCAGCATTTCCTTTCAAAAATTTCCAAACATGTGTGGCCTTGTCAAATACACTAAGAGCTTGTTAGGGTTATATCTTTAACACGTCGGTCCTATTTCCGCCCACGCACGACCGACATGTTAAACATATATCCCTTAACAAACTCTATCATCCTACAGAGCATATTAAAACGTAAACATTCGTGGCGAGCACTGTAAGAATTTTTATTTTAGAAGGGAAGGAAATCAACTCCTCGCAGACGCGATAGATCCACCAAAAACATTCTGTAAATGATTAAGCAGTAAAATATTGTAGGGACCTGTGTCCAATACACGCATAAATAACTTATCAGGCAAGGATACACTCAGTAGATGTGAGGTTAGGTATTTTGATTTTCAGTCATGCACAGGAAGCTTTCCAGTTTTCACCTCAATTTCGGATGAAAAGATTTTGGCTAACGCAATATTGCAATTGCATTTTGCTCATAGTGCTGCCAAATCTAAATTTTGAAAAATAAAAACTCGGATTATTTGTTAGAGCCCGAAAAAACTCCGTCAAAAAAACTCCCATCACTCAATTCAGCATAAAACCAAAAACTCCCCAGAAAAGTTGAAAAACTCCGAAAATTGAGGAGAAACTCTCAACCTGGCAACAGTGTATGCTCATTTTACACAATAACGATCAGTATTGTGTAAAATGAGCATACACTGTTGCCAGGTTAGAGTTCTACTCAATTCTCGGAGTTCTTCAACTTTTTTGGAGAGTTTTTTGGTCCTATGCTCAATTGAGTGATGGGAGTTTTTTGACGGAGTTTTTTCGGGCTCTGAAATAATCCGAGTTTTCATTGGTTCCCATACACAAGCATCGTGCAGTCAACCTGCGTTTCCAAAACATGAAATCATATTCATATGATTCATATCGTAGTACCATAATCGACCTTCAGGATCATGAGGCACGACTGCACAATTTGTGAAATTACTGACGGACACGGTACATATTTCAATCCTGCCCCTATTTTTAAATATACTTTGCTCAATTCATTCGACTTTTTTTAATTTTTTTGCATTTTTATGCTTTAGAAAGATAGAGCATCGTCACAAACGCCGAAAACCGATATTTTCCACGCGTTCGCACGATTTTTAGGCCTAAAAAGGCGTCTTTAATTTCAGCCACCCTCCCCCTTAATTCCTATGCTGTGCATATCTAGTGAACCCCCAAACCCCCTTGGATCATGTACGCATAAAACGAAAAAGGGAAGTCCAGGTTCCAAGCTAAAAATAGGGGGTAAGCGACCGTTTTTTTTAGTTAAGCATTTCATACTAAAACGATCCACGTATGTTCAAATCACCCGAAACGTTTTTTCGACTTAATGGCCGGTTAAGATTTTTTGGCAGTGCATCAGAAATCTCGACTAGAGGCTTATACACTGAAAACCTAGAATCGAAAAATTTCTCTCCCGAAGTGTTTCTTGCATGCATTAACGAAGCTTGGCAGAATGATAAGGCGGATAAGCAGGTACGCGAATGCATCAGAAGCTACAGTATACTTTCGAAGCCGACCGCCAAAATTTATTCAAATTTTAAAAATCGAAAAATTATCTTGTCCCTATATCAGTTTGCCATTTATATCGCAGAATAAGTATGCCAAAAAAATGATGTTTTTTACGCATACTCGTCGTTTTTTATCCCAAAAAAGCACTGTAGGGATAAGTTTTGATTTCACCCCCAGAATTTCCGTGTTACGCATCACGATTTTTGTATTTGGCAAAGATTTTTCCCGATGTACACAGACTTTCTAAGACCGTGTTTGTACATGTACAAAGATTTTTTGGGAGGCAAAACCTGAAAAAGTCTAAAATTCCCAAAAAAATTTGACGCTTCGCCCCAAAATGAGTAATTGTGTATGTGTCCTACACATATGCATTTATCATGGCAGAAATTGCATTCAGAAAGGAAAAATGCCAAATTTTTCCGTTTTTTTTTGGACAATTCTTTATATTTTCCTCGTCACATGCGCAGATATGTATTAGCTAAAATACACTGCCTAAAACCTAAACAAACTCCTTTTCCCCCACTAAAAGCACTAATGTACTATATTTTAGTACACAAAAATTTGCATGTAAAAAATGTACAAAGGCTTTTGGGGACCATCGTTGTACGCGTACAAAGGGACCCTGTACAAAAAACACTGCTACTTATGTATATACGCTTACAACATGGCTCTTAGTTTTGGACGGTTTTCGCGTCGGAGTTTGACTGCGACTACGCGAATGCGTGCTGCTGCTCCGCTTCAAGGGCGATTTGGTGCTGGAAGACGACGAAGGTCTGCCGGGGCTTCTAGATCTCAAGCTCATTGTGTCGCTATCTTTCGAACTTTTTTTCATTTGTTCCTTAAATTACGTACAGAAATATTATATTTGACTTGTTTATTAGTTATAATCTTACATTGTATTATTTCATTTCATTTTATTCGATTGCACGAAGCGTAAATAAGCACTTCTGGGTAGACTCGTTGAACCGCGACCAGACGTGTTCTTGGGGGAGGTTTGACGTAAGGGGTTTTACCTCCCCCCTAAGAATGGCAACTGACCCCCACAAAATAGCTGCAAGCCCTCACTAGAATTGTCACTTTTCCGTAAGAGTTGGTAAAAGTTGCAAAAAGTGTGCCATTTTAAGCGTTTTTATCTCATTTTTGGATCAAAAGTTTCAGATTTCCGACGCTTCGCGCCATATACACATTTTTTGACATATTTTGTTCAATTTACTCAATTTTTCTAATTTTTTTCGAAAATTTTCTAACGTTTCTATGTTTTAGAAAGAATGAGCATTGTCTGAAACGTCTTGACGTGTTCTCTTCCGTTTTTAGACTCCCCCTCCCATAATCCCATGCTGTAAGTGTAGGCCGCGACGAAAATAAAATCAAGGCGTACATAAAGTTACACAGGTCTGAAGGATAAACTAAATGCGACTATATCTAATACTAACCGAGCTACCCTGTATTAATATGTGTGTACATGAATTTCTTTTTTGACGCATAATTTCTACAGTGCAAATGATTTTTTTATGTACAAATCATGCAATGCACCGAAGCTAAGTGGCCAAAGTCCAAAGTTAGTGGGCGCATTGCTCGATCATCGCTTGCAATTGTGCAAAAAAATTGTTTGCAAAAGCATAAATCTTTTGCATTCTAAAAACATATTGTTTCTTTTATTTTTAAGATTTTCATTTAAATCAAAGCTAAAAAATTGTGAAGAATGTCATTTGCTATTGCACAATAAAGGATCGTATGAAACATGATTTGTTCCACACGTACATATAGTCATGGCCTCTAAAAAACCAAGTTTCATGTTTTTGCATATATTCATTGTGCAAGCACCCCAGTCTAGAAACTTATATAATCAGAGCAATGTCCCGTCGATGCTCCATCTTTCGCCACTTAGTTGATTTCATAGATCCCTTTAGTCTTGGAGACAAAATCGATCAAAGTCAAAACTAAAAAAAACCAGCAAATTCCATTTGGGAAGTAAGAAAAACCATGGGAAATAGAAAAACCCACCCCAAAATGTTATGCGAAGTGCATGGTTTGCAACGTAAAACACTTAGTTGACCTTATATGATCACATTTTTGAAAAAAAATTCATTTTTTACGATATTTCCGTTCATTTTATCACATTTATATAAAAATCAATCATTTTTCTCTGAATTTCATCAAAAGTTCTATAAATTTCACAAATAAAGTCTTCAAGTGATAAAAACGACTCTAGGTAAGTCTCTTCTACATACATCCTCTGCAAGAAATGAGTGCAAAATTATGCAGCTTGATGAAAAGTAATTTCGTTGCCATGGCAAAGTATACTTAGCATTGGTCTTTTTTTAGGTTACAGTGGTTTTTTTTAGGTTACCATCGAACTTTTTTGGCAGTTTTTGAGGTGATTCTTATTTTTTGAAAATAAATATCAGGCATCATGAAAAGTGCTACGAGGCACATTCCTACTAAGTTTTGTAAAAATTGGCGCTGGTTTTTTTAGGTTACAACTGGTTTTTTTAGGTTTGACTTTGAAGGTATACTGCAGCTATGTGGATGAAGGAGAACTAAATTTTTTCTGACATTAGTCTGCAAGGGAGCCTAACGTGAAAACATGAAAGATTCCAGCAAATATGAATACGGGTAGAAATACTGACCCTCAAAAATGCTTTAAAAAAATCATAAAAATGGCCATTTTTAGGATTTTTTCGACAAATTTATATCTCAAGTTTCTGAATGATCCGGAAAACGACCAGGGGTCAGTTGTAATCCTCACGGCATAGCTTGTTCGCCAGTATAATATCATCAGTCATCTCCTTTTGGTTACGTAAAAAAGGGGTGGTTTTTTTAGGTTACAAATCGACTGGTTTTTTTAGAGGCCAGCACTATAGGTGTTGCAAGCCACGGACGGGGTAATCATTCACGCATTACCCAAATAACTGACGACTGGGCTGTGAGCAGACATGCACGGCGTGGGAATTCTGGGGGAGGGGTTGAAATCTTAAAATGCCTTTTTCTGGCCTAAAAATGTTGCGTAGCGGGTACGCATAAAAGTTTTTCGGCATTTCTGACGATGCTCTATCTTTCTAGAGCAAGTTACCGGGACAAATATTTTTTAACCATTCACTCTTGATAAAAAAGCTTATTCCTAAAGCTTTGATCAACAATCAGGCATTCGCTAGCGCTCAGAAGAGAATCTAGATCATTGAAAATCAAAGGCTACAAAATCTAAAAAACCTAATCAAAAACGATGAAACCAGCAGAAATTAGGTAGCCAAATACTCAATGTTTACCTTAGCTTCGAATCTTTGTAATAAATCCCAGCACGATACTAAATGTTCAATAGGTTCCCAAGTGGTTTGCTGTAAGTCGAAACCTTTCCACTTGACTTTATATTGCACACTATCGCCGTAAATATGCTTTTTTAATATTTGATCAACCTGAACGTTACAAACTTGTTAATAAAACAAACATACGACCAATACTTAACAATTCGAAAAACGAATATGATAAAACTTAAGTGTAATCAAACCATAAATAACTGTCTGCGGGGAGATCATAAATTTTTATCAAGTTAGGGAGGACTGATTACATATGGAGAGAAAGTAGTTGGGTAATGGCTTGCTTGAATAGAAACGGAAGGATTGGATCGAGATAAAATTACTTTCTATTGATTCAAGCAACTAAACTTCTGAATGAAAGCCTGCGCGGTCACGAAGTCCGCATTGCCATTCGTATGCTAAAGCTTACTAGGTGAGATGCGAAAGAAATGCATGCCTCGCTAAATCATTGCATGCAAATGCACATACGAGTATAGTCAGTTGAAAGCTCTGCACAACTCGTTAGAAAAAGTAGATAAACAAATTTAATTATATTCAAGTGGAACTGTAATGAACTTTTCTACTTATGTAGGTAATTTACTTGGCGGTATTGTGATAACTAAATGAGGAAAAGGTAAAATCCGGAAATGGAAATGGGAAGTGAAATGTTTATTTTCAAATTTTTTCACTGAAAATGGTTATTTTCAGTGAAACATTAAGCTAAAATAGTGGAAATTTAGATGTCGTCAATTAAAATTTCTTATCCATGGACAAGATGTAAAATTGCCGGAAACGGAATCTTGGCTAAAACCCGGAAAATGGGAAATAGAAAATGAGAATGAAAAAATGAAAACTTTCCATTTTCGATTTTTTTACTGAAAATAATTCTTTTATGAAAGATTAACCTAATATTGCAGATATTTTGATGTCTTTAGTTGAAATTCTGTACCAATGTCCAAGATAGATTTTTTCGAATTTTTTCGAACTTTTTCACTGAAAATGGTTTTTAAGGAAGGATTACGCTAAAATTATGGGTACCTACCTATTTGTTTAAATTTCGCATGCGTGGCCAGGGTAGCAAAATTTACAAAGTAGGTATACAGATTTAGTGGTCGTAAAGCATATTTTTCAATTTATCCTTTAGTTCCCACTTACATTTTTGAATAATTTTGGTCGTGCCCCCTCCCCCGAAATAAAATCCTGGATACGGGCCTGCCAATTTTTCTTCATTTTCCGCCGATTTTCGATCTTGGCCATGGATAGGAAAAGCAACAGAATATGCCAACGATTTAAGCTTAATCTTCCATGAAGCAACCATTTTCATGGATGGAAAAGATTCAGGAAAATTTTTCCACTTTTTCATTTTACAATTTTATTTTACCAATTCTCCATTTCCATTTCTGTTTCCGGATTTACGCAAGCCCTAACCAGATGGGCATACTTATAGAATCGGGGACCATCATTTCTACGTTTAATAATAAGGTATAGTGAGCCAGCGACGTTCCACAGATGATAGCCAGCGCGCGAATCGTTTAGAATTCGTTTTTGCGCGGCGCACGCATAATAACGAGGATATAATCTGAACTGACCGCGCTACTTATTCAGAATTTGCTCATTATTTTGGATAATATAAACAAAATGAAATGACATCTACGAATCACTTTTTATACATTAAATTCGAATCAAGAATGTCAAGAAAATTGAGGCAAATTCATAGCGCGGGGTTTTCTTGCAAATATTTATCTATCGCTTTTATCTGATAGCAATTCATGTAGCGCAAAAGTATGCACTTTCACAGCACAAAAATTAAGTATAGTGCAATAGGAAAAGATAAGAGTAATTAAGGCATGGGCTTTTCATCGCGGAAAGAGTTTCTACTTTTTTGCCTCGCGTGCGTATGTCCATCTCGGCAATCGAGATCAGTTATATATTTTTCAAATAACAGAATTTAAACAAGTCTCGATTTAACGAGAATTACGTATATATCTCATTGTGATACAAGTCTGATCTTTCCTAGCGTTAAGCGTAAACAGTACTAAAATGAATTTTGCCTCTGTTAAGCGCAGGTTGAGCAAAAAATGATTTCTAAATGAGTCGCGCGGCGGCTGTCATCAGTGGTGCATCGCTCTCTCATTATATTTCACCCTGTGGGCGACGATTTTTTTATTATATGCATGTAGGAGAAAAGATAGGTCCCCGATTATATAAGTATGCCACCAAATGCACCCAACAAGTGCACTCTGCGCTCACAAACCTGCCATTTCACTAGCTAAATCTGTAGTGCATATATAAGAGACATAAAACATTGCTTGTGGCCCTGTGGGCGACGATTTCGTTGGATAAAAAATTCGTTCTCAACGCGACGCTCGATTTTAGGTAGCTTACTTACTACTTAGCGCGGTAAAGTCTTACTTCATAAATTTTTTCAGCGCTCTCTGCATCGTTTTTCTTTGGTTGCAGTCGTTCGGTTCTCAGCTTCATTAAAAATCTTATAATTAAGCATAGCGGCAAGACGCAGGGAAGGGTAGAGCTTCTCATCGAACGGAAGCAGAAAACATAGTTGGCTGGGTGCCAATATTTAAAACTGTAAAACGTTATTCAACTTATGCTTTATTATTTACCTGCAAATCAGTCTAAAAGTGTGAACGGTAGGTGTACTTGAGTATGCGCAAGACAGCTATATTTCAACCAGATTACATACAAATACATGAAATCATTCGAGACCAGAATTCTTCTTACTATAATGCACGATTTATTAATTGCTCGAAGAAGTAGATAGCGATTTAACTGGTGTTACTTCAAGCCTTATACATGAACATCAGTTTTCAGCGCTCTACCTATAATCCGTTTCACATAAGCTTGAGCAAAAGTTTCAAAAATCATCTCCGACAAAAAGCTGTCAGATTGCGATTATGGCATTAATCTGATTTACCTATAATTATCATTATCCGCCGGCTTACTGTCGAAGAAAATTCCTAAAATTTATGCCAAAACTTATTTGAACCAGATTTGTATGCATATGTAGTTTCTATTTTTTGTCAGGATACCTTGACTATTTCGCATTATAATTTCTTCTGCCCATCCCACCATTCGTAGATAGAGCAGTGTTTCAATTTAAACCTTTTTTATAATCGATTTTGTACATTGATTTAGTGATTTCTGCACACTTCGTGAAATACATAAATTATGTACGTGGTCGTCCGTCGGCTTCTAATCCTTCTGAGCAAATTAGATTTAAAACTTCATAATAAAGGTGGTAAGCACACCTGGGCGTGGGGGGTTTGGGGGGGGGGTATGCACCTCCCCAGAAACCAAAATACCCCCAGAAATCAAAATACCCCCCCCCCAGAATTCAATTTTTGAAATTTTTTTTCGTTTTTTTCGCAATTTTTTGATGCCAATGGATAGTGCTTGATGAGAAACGTCGAAAAATGGTGTTTTTATCGCCATACCACCATTTTTAAGGCCATTTTTCGACCTTCAAAAAATCTTGCACCCCCCCCCAGAATTTTCTTGCTGCCCACGTATGGTGGTAAGTATCCACTGTGAACAGATTTTGATCTTGTATGTAAACATAATGTAGTCTATTTCAAAATTCTTGATACTTTTTTGACAGTAAGACGAGTCGAAAGTAGTAAAAATTCAGCCAATCGGCGTGAGGCCTTTCATCTGGTTGGCTATCGTCTATTGCACGTTATTTGGGTCTTAAACATCGTGTTTCGGCCCTTTGGGTTAGTTTAGCTTTTAGGAGCTGTAGATAAGGGCGCAACCGGCAGCCTCGCGCTGGAAAAATACATACACGCGCGCGGAGTCGAACTCTGTATATCTCGCTGTGAAGACCGCTAGACCACTTGGGGAAGCGTCAGTTAAGTTCAAAATATTCTTAGCTCATTGTACAATTAGGGAAAGAAGCGGGTACTATAGTCTGTTTCATTTATCCCAGATCTTTTTCAGTAAATTTTTTCGGAGGCTACAGTAACCCAGGACGCTAGATCTCACTACGTAGCAAAGAAGGATTTTTCAATAAATTTTTGCGGCATAATTTATTCGCGTCTTCTAGCAGATCAATCAACTAACAGATAAAAATTGCGTTTTCAGCTTATCCTAAAGTTCACATTTTAAACACAATAGACTAAGATGTTAAGAAACGCCGCGAACTCCCGCATATGTAATTCAGTGGTAAAACGTCTGCTTGTCGTCGAAGCAACCCGGGTTCGGTTCCATCCGATAGCTTTTTATTTAGCGCACTTACTGTAGTATGTCCCAGCACTGATTGAATGCCTAAATTAAATTTATATGGGCGGATTCGTACATTAAAAATGGAAGAATTCCAGCCACTCGCCCTCACCGAGCTGATCTGCCGACTTACAATAATTCGTCTTGTTTCGCTTACTGTAGCCCTTAAAAAATTTACTAAAAAACTCTCGAATAAATGAAACAGACTATAAGAAATTGCTCTTTGTCGATTGACTGAATTGTTAATACTCTCGAATCACCATCCTGTAAAAAAGTATCAAGAATTTTGAAACAGACTATAAATATGTATGTACATACATATGTACATATGTTTTACCTATAGTCTGTTTCATTTAACTTTGAGGTTTTCTTTGAATTTAATCCGCATGAATCAGGCCAGAGCCCTGCGCGGGCCGAAATTTTTCGACCCGCCCCGCCCCGCCAAGAAAGAAATAAAGCCCGCCCCGCCCCGCAGCTCTTTAGACCCGCCCCGCCAGTAATGTTACAAAAATTGGGCCCGCCCCGCCCCGCCCCGCAAAATTTTTTCATGTACTCTATATATCCATTTCTGGTCGAAAAGGAGCCAGAGTGCAAGAAGATAAAGAACCGGACAATGAGTGATACAAAATCTTCAATGTAAATGAGTGCAATGCAATTTTGTAAATTGAATAAGAGCTAATGTCTTACAGCAATAAACTTTATTGGAACAACAATGATGTTACTGTGATAGGTGTAGTTAGGTATGTAGGTAAGCTGCAAAAGGCATAATCTTGCACTGCTGATTGCTCAAATTCTGAGGGGGTCTGATGGGGCGAAATCGCCAAAACTAGCACAACAAAATCAATTTTGGGGGTCTGCTGGATCCTTTGGTTGAATCAGGCTACAAAAGTGGTTTAAACTTTTGATGCAGTAATGCGCTTTGGCAATAGCGAGCGTCTCACCATAACTCGATATACTGTAGAATATCACAACTACACTGTTAGTTTAAACCACTTTGGTAGGCACTTTAAATTTTTTCAAAAACCTCAAAGTTAAATGAAACGGACTTTAGTATACTTATCGGTTTTGCTGTACGGAAGTGTCACTTAATCCCATAGATTATGTCGCTTCTGTTTCATTAGCTTGCCCGCTTTCAACTATTCTGTTTCATCGGAGTTTTCCACTAATCAGGCTCTACAAGTTTGATGCAGTTATGCCATACGTTAAATCATCTTACAACTCGTACTGTAGAATATTATTTCTGTCGCATGAGCTTGAAACCCTTTTTTTAATGATTTTAGGCCTCTTTCAATTAGCTCTCAATCAGATAAAACAGACTATAACCAGACGCGAATCTAGAGGGGGCGTGGGGGAGTGGCCGGTGGTCGCTCTCCTGCCGTCAAAAAATAATTGAACGCAATAGAATGCTGTGTATTTTTTGTTGATTAGCCATTTTTACGCCATTTTTCAATTTTTTCCGGCGCTTCGTGCCTAGTAGGCACACCTGGGCGTGGAGGTGGTTTGGGGTATGCACCCCCTCGAGAAACCAAAATACCCCCCTCCCTCAGAAATCAATATACCCCCAGAATTGATTTTTTAAAAATTTTTCGTTTTTTCGCAATTTTTTGATGCCAATAGATAGTACTCAATGAGAAACGTCGGGAAATGGTGTTTTTTCGCCATACCACCAATTTTAAGGGCATTTTTTGACGTTTGAACTGCCCACGTATTCTAGTATGTAGGTACTCATTGAGTTACATTTAACTGACTTTCTTGGCGCTGCAAAATCTTTATTATCATGTCCAGAAGAATAACATGTACAGAACAAGGGTTTAGGTGCTTTGCACCCATTTTTTCACTAATTTTGTATGTTTTTCGTCGAAAACTTTCGAAAATTTCTCTTTACATCACAAATGATTATGCCTATAAAAAGACGGCAAAAAAACGAACAGACGGGTTTTTTTCAAGAATTTTGACTTCGGGGAATTCGGGATTCCGCCCCCACCCCGTCAGAATATCTTGGATCCGCCACTGACTATATCGATTTTCTGCTGTTGTAAACCAACGTTTTGCGTTAATTCATCCTTCCCACAAGATAAAATGAAACTTGATGAAACTGAAAACCCAATTTAGAAAACGATTTATTTTCCCTTTTCTTCGGTAAGCATTTTGTTTACTAATGTGTAATGTAATGCAAATAACAGTTATGTAATGAATAATGTAATGTAATGTAATGATATAATGTAATGTAATAATATAATCTAACAGTAATGCAAATCTCAGTTTGAAAAGTGACTCAACTCAATTAAGATTTGCAGAACCTATTTTAGAGAACATACATACTACTTACTTTGTGCAGCA
The DNA here is from genome assembly GCA_036768485.1 of Mermis nigrescens. Lineage (NCBI taxonomy): Eukaryota > Metazoa > Nematoda > Enoplea > Mermithida > Mermithidae > Mermis > Mermis nigrescens. The sequence goes on from JAVLUZ010000160.1 coordinate 7,150,058, forward strand.
GTCTGCGAAAATAATTTCCAGGTAGCCTAACGGTCAAAACATTTCAGCGCAATTGGCCCGGTTTCTACAAACAGGTTTAAGCCTGATTTCAAAAGTTAGCGCGGCTTAAGCCTGGCTTATCGGTTTCTGTAAAGTTTGGGGCTTAAGCCTGGCTTAAAAGTCAGAATCATCCTGACTTTTATCAAATTGATGGCTTGATGACAGACTTAAAGCCTGATTTGGCAAATCGAGTTCGCATAAAACAAGCCGCAATCAATTTATCAGCAGAACTGTGTGCGCTTTTGATTCAAGGTTGCAGGTCATAAGTTTATTTTCTTCATGCAGCTTAGTATTCATCATTCGATGAAAATGGATAGATCAAGAGCCCATCATCTGATATCGCACAAACGATCGTGCATTGATAGACCCGCTGTTTAAATTGACTCACCTGTTCAAATTTATCAAGTTCTAAAATTTACCTTTGTGTTGAATAATCTAATTAATGAGTTCAGTATATGTATATGTCTGCCATTTTTGCATTTTTTATGCGAGATAGATTTAAGTAATAAGTAAGTTTACCGAAAAAAGTTATACATATATTATAATCACACATACATAAATATGAGTGCATATACGGCTAGAGCCCTGGCTTTGTTTTTACAAAAAACCCGACTAACGTTCTGATTTGCGATATCCAGGCTTAAGCCTGGCTTACTTTCAAAATGTTGAAGAAAATATGAACAAGACTCAGGCCAGGCTTATATTTTAAACCTGGATTACTTTATTGAAACCGGGCCCATGTGTCTAAATGTGCGTTCGTGACTGTTACTCCAGTTTAAACCGCTTTTGCAACCGATTTACATAGGTTCAAAAATTATGAATCGCAGACTTCCGGTACCTACTTAACTTTTCTATATTATCTGTTTATAATAAATCTTTCATTCTTCTTTGTTCTGTTGCAAAATATCGAGGCTGAACTTTTGTATTCAGAAGCAGAAACTTTGCATTTTAGAATTGATAATTTTAGCTTGTGTACTTATGTCGATTCTGAAGACATTAACAGATCATTTCGCCTTCGAAGGTGATTAAACTCAGCTTCCTTTTTCTTGTGTCGATGTTTTCCTGTACCGCAAGATTTTTTCATGCATTGAAATTTTAGGTAATGGTACCATTGGTAAGAAATCATAGGTAGCGACCCCCAAATATGTCGAAACTACAGCTATGAACGGGACACATCTGGGAGGTGCGGTTTTTCAAAGATAGATAATAAAAAACTTGATGGAGCTATTTTTGTTTACACTAAATACCGACAAAGAACGTGTAAAGTTTTGGTGTAACACTATTACATATTGCGAATTTTGGTGGGTTTTTATGCAGCGTGTACACAACTCTCTGTGAACGCCTCATACAATTTAATAGTATAGAGTTGTAGAGTATAGAATTCTCTAGATATTTTTTTGTTTTTTGAAATCAGTATTAGTTCTCGAATAGGAAGGTAAAGAGTGTGAAGATCAGGGGTGAAAGATTTTGGTCGAGTTTTCGACTTGTTTATGTCTGCCATCAACTCAGGTTGTGAGTCCCAAGAAATTTTTTCTGATAGAAATGTACTAAGGGTCTGGGCTACTTTCGGCTTACCAGCAAACTTTTCTACGCTCAATACGGACTTAGTGCCAGTGGCTTAAACTTCACACTCTAGTGGATGATGTAAGATTTCTGTGCCACCCTTTCCGCTTGTAAGTCGAGATAAATTGATTAAAGTAGAAATAAGGTATCTTCTAATGGTTACACGTCGCAGCAATTTGAGTTTAAAAACGCAATACTGAGTTTTTTGTGGTGGTGTAAAGTTCGAAATCAGGGTGTAAAATGGGCGAAAAAACGCATCTTTCCCTATTTTGATTGGTAAATATCTCAAATATTTTGCGGAACAAAAGTCACATACAATCGTACTACAATTTAATGGCTACAAACTGGCCAATACCGAATTTAATTACACTCGCATAAAAAAATGCAAAAATGGCAGACATATTTACTGAACTCGTTAATTATATTATTCAACACAAAGATAAATTGTAGAACTTGATAAGTTTGAACACTCAAGTCTCCACCACACCTGGGCGTGAGGGTTTTGGGGGTGTGCACCCCCCCCCCCGGAAATCAAAATAACCCCCCAGAATTCAATTTTTGAAAATTTTTTTCGTTTTTTCCGCAATTATTTTTTGACCTTCAAAAAATCTTGCACCCCCCCCCGGAATTTTCTTGCTGCCCACGTATGGTCTCCACCAATAAAATTAGCCATGAGAGCAATAAAGTCGCGTCTAAAGTTATAAATTTCATGTTTACCGTATTTTAATTTTTTCATGTTCTCGAGCATTTTGCGATGAAACAAAAAGTTTCTCAGAAGACAGTGACGTCACGTCACATTGATTTACATAAACTTTTGAACTGAATTCTCTAACAAATTCTGAAGAAAATTCTCTCTATGACCTATAAAAAAGAATTTGTATTGTATGCTACGAAACAACAGTAACATGTTTAACGTGTACGTATAGAATGCAAAAATTACGCACAACAGTAAATTAAATGAGGCCAAAAACTTATCACTTTATTCGAAATAGTCGGATAAAGGGCATGTACGAAGTCATTCCAAACATTCTAATATAAAAAAGTGCATAGGTGGTACCGACATTAATATGTTATAATGTTCTCTGCATTAATGCTTTCTTTGATTATAAATACTTCGTTGCGAAATCGGCCTTTATTCGCCAGAAGATCCCTCAAAACTAGAGTGTAATTTGCGATTCATTCAGTATTTTGTATTTGTAACAAATGCTCTTTGGAGTTTAAGAATACTGATTTCATCGTGTATGACTTAATTTCATGTTATCGTCGATAAAATAAATTGATTTCAAGCAACAGAACAAAATCAAATGTATATACAACTGCTGATCAAAAACTACATAGAATTTTAATTCTAAGCAACAGAGATCAAAATCATTATATGTATAACTGTTGATCAAAAGCTAACATCGTAAAATTGGCCGAATCTGGACTGGAGTACCAAAATATTTCAACTTCGCTTCTAAATTTTAAAAGCCAAAATCCCGCATTTCTACTTTTCTGAATAATGTGAAGCATGGATTTTTTTAGCGCTGTACAAAGGAAGCCGATCCTGCGCTCACGGAAACTTTCGGGCATTAGCCGCGCAAAGGCTTTTCTTGATTAAAACACAAGAGTTTTAGCATTTTGAAGCGTTTTTCAAGAAAGTTTCTGAAAATTTTTGCGCTTCGCGCCAAATGAGTTGAAAATGTATTATTTTTTGTCTTCCTATCTCTCGTCCTTTGTTTTATTATGAGCAAACTCCTGCTTAGCTTTACTAACACGTTAGCTCTGTAATTTGGAATTCTTATGCACTTTATCATCCTTTCCTATAAGCTTTCCGGAAACTGAGCATCAATTTCGGTTTCGACTCTTTATTTCAGTTCAGCGCTTACTACCTGACCATCTGTGTTTGCATCTGCAAGCACGAAAGACTTCTTATTGTACAACGACTGATTCATCATTGATTACAAACAGTTTTAATCGAAATTAGTAGTGATATGAATGCTTTGCATTAGATCATTTGAGCTGCAGGAAAAGAATGGTTTGGATCATACATGGGCACGCTCAGGATTTTGAAGGTCAAATGACTTCCCTGGAACTTGCGAGGTTGGTCAGGGACCATAGATGCAGAGCATAGTCGATCTGGAGAAAGTTGAAAAAATGATAAAATAGTATTAAAACTACGTTATTCCCTCACAGTTTCAGGTTAATTCCAAGCACTTTTGAGGGAAATTTTAACTTTACATCCATTTTCAACTTTGGTTTTGCCTCATTTCCCCCAGGAAATTTTCGCAACTTTTGCGTGGTTGTTCAGCCGCCAGGGTCAAGTAACTTGACCCTGTATTGACCCTCTGCCCATGTATGATTTGGACGAATATTACCTAAATATAATAAATCACACTTCAAATTGCAGGCAAGTCCATGTACAAGTACCCCGCAATAGAATTTTCCACGTCACGAGTCCCCTTCCACCGGAGAGGAAAATTTAAAAACTCAAAAGCCGATTTCAACGATGTTTCAACTAGGGTAGGATTTCATATTTTTTCGATGCTCTGCAAAAAAATTAATTTTTTTTTGTGTTATACGTGTCTTGCCTTACAACTCAAAAGATGAAATCAAAATTCGTTCGCAAAGATAGATTAAGCAATTGATCAAAAACAAGCATGAACGACTGGGTGATGAGAAATCAGTCGTTTGACATTTCGAAGAGTAGACTTTTTGCAAGAAATGAAAAACGTAAAACACGCTTTTTGAAAATTTCCTATGCCATTCTGTAGAGCTGCGCTAATGAGAGGCCTCTTGCGCAAATGCTCTCTTCTGGCCATTAGCGGCCGAGCAAACGGGGTTGGCGCTCCAAAAAATCCCTGATGTGAACCTGATTGATTTTTTAATCGATTATAACTGATTTAAACCAAGGTTTGCTGAGAGTGGCTCATTCCTCGAGTCAGTCTCATTTTCGGAACAGTCAGCCCCTAAGATACAGAGCAAAATGGTCTTAAAATATATGCAAATCATTAATCTAGTGCAACAATCATTTTAGTTCATAGCTCTAAGTTGCCTTGGATCACAGTTTTAAAATATTCATCAATAAACCGAATTTCGCCCATTTTTATATTATAGCCTAATTTTCGTTCAAGTTAGATGAATATTCTAACGCACCTGTGGTTTAAATACGACTTGAAGCACTTAGCGCACGTTTGCTGCTTCATTCTTCACACTGTTCTATTCACATTGGCCACGGGAGGCGTGCGCTTGAGGTCAGAGTCCCTTGACCCCTGGTCACTATACGGAGTCCCATTCACCGTACTCCTGTGCGCCCTTCGTCTGATCAGCTTAATTGCTCTGCCCCAATGCGTATTCAACACGGCTGGTCTCTTGTTGTACAATGCGTGCGAAGAAAAAGTAAAGCTGCGTCATTCGACCCTTTTGGCCCCTTTTATTTGCTTCCGACTAGTCACCCGAGGCGATTTTCCCGATCTTATATTTCGAAACCTTAAGCTGAACCTTTCGGCTTGTCGTAAAGCTGGAATAAAACATTTTATTTTGGAGGTGGTCAGCAATAAGCCGTTGCCCGATAATGATTTTTTCGGAAAGGACAAAGATTCTCCCGTACGTTACGTGCCAGTCCCTGATTCGTACAAATCCAAACGGGGGTCACTTTTCAAAGCACGCAATTTGCAATACTGTCTTGAAGATGATGTAAACGCTTTGGATGACCGGGATTATATAGGTCAGTGCCGCTTCTTGCAAACACGTTGGCGGGAGGTTAGACCCTCTCAAAGAGTAGAAATGAATTCTGGCATGTTGTTCCCGGATTATTGCTAGTTTTGCTTCAACAAGATCCCCCTTCAGAATTCGACTACCGTATAGAAATCATTCCATACATAACTAATTTACTTTCAAGGTCTCCATGTTTTGAATTTACATATTTGGGATTTCATGAAAGTAATTCTATGCTCCAAACATGCTCCAATACTCTAAAATCTAGGCGAAATAACAATTCGAATCCCTATGATAGCACAAAAAATGCAATTTCGATTGGTATAATTTCAAGTCTGATTAACTGTAGTCCCTCGTGCTTGAAAACAATTATCCGATTTTGACCCATTTTTTTAAATTATAATTTTTTAAATTTCGACAATTTGAAGAAGATTAGTATGCATCAGTGTGTTTTTAGCGCCACCCTCATTTGCGCGGCGTTTGCGCACGGGGCGTCTCATTAGCGCACCAAAAAAAACGTAAAACTGTTAGGAAATAGGCAAAGATATGGTCATTTTTAGCGTTTTTCAATCAGTCCTATACACCGCTGACAATAAATTTTGAAAAAGTTTATCATAATTTTAGGCTCTTTCAACTCATACAAATGATCTAATGTTCAAGCTGTCTAAGTACACAACTGATTTCTTGTCGTCCGGTTCATGCTGGACTGGTTGATTTCTTTAAGCGGTCTTTGCACTCCATTTTTTGTGCATAGCAAAAAAACAATACACAAACTTAATAATTGGGCGCAGAGCGCCAAAAATTTTGGCATCTTCTCCAAGTGTAGCAAAAGTTTAGGCTGTTTAGAAGACAAAATCATGTGAAAACAATTAATCTGATGCAAAGTGCCACAAAACAGAGGTTCCCTTTCTGCAAAAGTTGCAAAATTAGGTACTCGCTGATGATGAAGCAAAAGAACGAGATGGAAAAACAAAAATAATATATTTTTGAAAAATTCGGCGCGAAGCGCCGAAAAACTTTCAGAAACTTTCTTCAGATAATGCCGTACTGTTTGATTTTCTATTTTTTCATCCATAAAAGCGTTTGGGCACGGCACGAAAACGAATGTTAGAAATGTTCCCCATTAGCGCAGGACGGGTTTCCTTGGCGCCGCGCTAAAAAAGCAGTGGTATGCATAAATGAGTATTAAATTAATAATAATATAAATTTTAATAATTGAAATATAATTGGAGGGCGAAAGTTGAAGAGCCGAGTTTGAATTTAGCACGTTTAGGGCGAAAGAAAAATCTTTCTAAAACCGCAGTAAAACTACTCTCAAAAAACCTATCGCTTCTGCCAATTTTTTTGTGTAGTATGGCATAATTTTCATTTCATTTTTTAAGTGCACATGGACGAAGACACGGTACTAACCGAAAACGCGGTCCGGGGTATCCTAAATTTTTGTTCAGATGGCAAGCACAAATTCGGTCAGGGGACCGTATTATACGAGTATCAGGGTCAATTGACCAATTGGCTCATTACGTTGGCTGATTCTTATCGTGTTGGTGAAGACATGGGAATGTTACGATTTCAATTTCGGTACTTCCATAAGCCACTATTTGGTTGGAAAGGAACTTTCATGGTGAACCAGGTGAATAAAATGTTGGATCAAATATACAATTTACCCCCCCAACGTTTTTTAGTCGATTCATATAAGCTACAGTGACCGAACTTTACACAAAAATTATCAAACACGTTCTGACTCACATCAATAAAAATAGTGAAAATATACAATATAGGGATCTAGTATACAATTTACCCCCACCGTTTTTTAGCCGATCCATATAAGCTACAGTAATCAAACTTTACAAGGAGATAGCTAGATTTTATATTTTCACTATTTTTATTGATGTGAATCAGAACGTGCTTGATAATTTTTGTGTAAAGTTTGGTCACTGTAGCTTATATGAATCGACTAAAATAGTGGGGGTAAATTGTATACTAGATCCCAATTTAGCTATCTCCTTGTAAAGTTTGGTTACTGTAGCTTATATGGATCGGCTAAAAAGCGGTGGGGGTTAAATTGTATACTAGATCCAAAATGTTTTCTTACTATATAGAAGGAGTAGGGTTATGTTGACCATATGTGCATGATCCGATCTTTGAGAGGCTTGGTAGCTTCCAATGCAGTGAAAAATTTCTCAGTCACCACGAAAATGTTTCCACTCAAAATTGCTGACTTTCAAAAAAAGCAACGGAAATGTCAGTTTATTTTTGACGCGTAGAAAGTGAGAAAACATTTTTAAGGATGATCTCTTCCACCGAAATGCCATTGCTGTAATATGATTATGGCCATATATGGGTAGCAGTCATATTCTAGAGGTCTGGTTGGTGTAAAATCGGCAAAAATTATAATGAAAATGTCAAAAAATTTAATTCTCAGAGCTATCGGATTCCGGGAGACGGTGTACCCCAAACCACTCCACACTTACTTTTTTGACCATATATGGGCAACAGCTGAATCCTTAGGGTCTGATTAGTGTCGGATTGTCAAAAAATCCTAAAAACACATAGCAAGAGTAAATCTATCGATTTTTGAGGTCTAATTGATTTTCGGAGGTCTAAACCCTCTCTACCCCCCTCCAACCACACATGGGCATTTAGGGAGGGGTTCGAGGGGAGTTTGCAACCCCAGGAGTTGAAACCCCCTTCCCCAGATTTTTGTAGACCCCTAAAATTCTATTTTTAGTAATATTTTTGGCAATTTTATCCATCATACCTTCAGAATTTTTTGTTGCCCATGTTTGTCCCAACGCCAGCATACGTTTGATTATGACCCCCGAATGACTGCTGTACACCCCGCACAATGTTTGCTGATCCTAGCAGATTTCTTATTTCCCGAGCCGACTTCGGAATTATCTTCAAGTGTAAAATTCCTCAATTTCTGCACAATACAAGCATTCAAAGAGCGAATCTTATGATTGTCCATTCCTTTGCTTTGTCATATATTTTATGTAAACCATGGTTACGTTGAAGAAACATCGAAAAATAGGAAATTATAGGGAAATAAATAGATAAAAATGTGGTATATAATAGACATGGAAAACAGGATAACATGGGTATTAACATGGAATATAATGGACAAGACGTAAATTAAAATCACGGCAACAAATATAGAAGCATACAAAACTTTTCAAAATTTGAAAGATATGATATAATTTTTAATATAAATTTAATTCGAATGGGTATGTGATTACCTGTTTTCCAACTCTGAATTTTTGTTCGTATGCGCACACGGACATATTTTTTACTCCAAAACATTGAAGTCCCTACTTTTTGATTTTTTTGTCATTCACTGTCAGTGAAAAATAAATAAAAATAGTACGTGTTGGTTATTACATCGTTTTTGTTTGCATTTTGTAGCACATTTTTACTTTCAATGATTTTGAAAATTACTGCTGAAATATGTTTTTTGCAGTTCTTAGAATACCTTATAATTCGGATTCGATTTTAGTTAGTATTTTCTTGACACGTGCGATAATTTTAAATGATATTTTTTATTAGTTTCATATAGTTAAATATGGCATGCTGGAATTTCTTTGACCTTATGGCAGGTTACATATAATTTATATTAATTTCCTAAACATGTGTGATCTTAGGAAACGGTCTTCCCGATATTATTTAACCTTCTGATTTTAACGGGTGATGAAGGCTAGACGTATACATGTGGGATTTGGGGTCCACTATACCTCAAGAATGGAAAGTGGGACATTTTTTTGGGAAAATGAGGCAAAATAGAGATCAAAAATAGATGAAAAGTGAATAGTTCCTTCAAAATTCTTTGAAATTAGCCAGAAACTGTAGAATAACGTAGTTTTAAGGCCGTTGAGGTCATATCGGCCCAAAAAACATCTTTTTTGACATCAAGATCGGCTGACCCTTTATATCGGTCATGCTGTACATCCATAATGAAGGCATGCCTAAATGATAGGACAAAATGGAAAGACTAAACATTAACTTCCTTTTACTGACACTGGATTTAAAAAGTTATGTAAATCGGAAAAATTACAATTGAAAAGTTGAACTGAATACTCTCATTTACAGGTTGGAGCCGAGAAAGCTATTTCGTTCGATTTTGGCCCAGACGGCTCAATCGCTGAAGACTGTCGCTTTTCGATGTTGGCCGCACAGAATAAATATTCGTTCGATTTCGTTGAGGGTTCGATGCTAGAAATGGCGCCTCTTAGTTTTGTCGATTTTGCCTTACAGAGGAAACGATGGTTTAACGGTGAGGTCGACTAGTGTAAATGAAACAGCCAAAAAAATTAGTTGAGCGGGTGATATCGCCTCGCCCGACAAATGTTCTAGTAGGGGGTCTGAGATTAATTTAAAACATAGATGAGCAGCAGCCGAAATCCGAGGGTGGGTCCGATGGGGTTAAATGGCCAAAAATTGCAACAAAAGCTTAATTCTGGGAAGTCGATCGCTTTTATGGGTCGGGGAGTCGCCTTTCCTCGGAGGTCCAGGTCCAGACCCCCACGCCCATATGTGGTTCAAAAGTTTTCAAAGGTCAGAAAAAAGGGTCGACAAATTAGGGGTATGACTTCAAAACACCATTTTTCGACTTTATTCATAAAAACGTTTCAATTTATTTTGGTCTTCTACACTTTGTGCAAAGAAATATAAATGTTGTGTGAAAATATTGAAAGAAATGTTAGAAAGTTCGTGACCCCATAATTTTTTATGTCTCCGATTTGTCGGACAGGAGCTCGGACTCAATTAGATTAAAACTAGCTCCAATGAAACAAAAAGGACAAACTTGGAATAGCGGATTATTAAAGACATGAAAGGAGGGGACTAGGAAAAGTTACCCATGTACTTTTATAGCTAAAGTCGCAAAATTTGTTGAAAATCAGACGTTCTCTAAGCAACGCAAAAAATTGAAGTATATTCTGCGGCCTGCAGATTGAGGTAAACCATTGAACCGAAATACGATTAAAAATCAGCAAATTAGCTATGCAAGAGCTATGGGAAAGTAGATGGAGTAAACTACGAGCGACTGTGTTTAGCCACTTGCATGAAATAGCAAACGTCGATGTATTTAATACAATCAAAGAAATTGTTGGCTTGAAGCAGTAGGAAATGAGTAAGCTCACGTGAAACAGACTACACGCAGGTACGATTGTGTGCACGAACGAATTGACGCCCGATTTGTTAGCTTTAATGCTCATGATAACAGAATAAAACACCTCTAAATACATAGTTTTGAAAAATGAGCTTGTTAAGCGAGAGTTGTAAACCAAGAGAAAAACTTAAAGTTTAAACATACCATTAAATTATGAAGAGAATTATAAAATATTTTAAACTAGAAGAAAATGAAAAAGGTGGGATTTCAGTAAATTAGAACAAATTTAGAGGATATGATGAAACATTATTGTTGAGAATAGGACGATCACGTGCTATGCATAACGACTCCTTGATTAAAAGATCAAAAGAGTTGGATGCTCGACTAATAACCTTGAAGCAATCTGATGTAATTGAATGATTGCTATTTGAGACATGTTTGTGAATAGCAGATAAGCTATCACCCTGAATTGGCTTTCCTGTAGCAAATGAGATGCCAGTATGTTCTGCAATTCTACTCCCAAAATGTCGGCGAGTTTCGCCAATGTAACTAGCCATACAGCTAGAACACGTATACTTATATACTAAATTTGAGAGTAGCTTAGCAGGTACAGCATCCTTGTTCTTGAAAAACCGGCTTATACACATGACAGGTTTGTAAACAAACCTTACTCTAATCTGAGGGTAAAATGCAGATATAAGCTTTAGAATTCTGCTGCGTACATTGTAGCCATGCACACCAGTATAAGGCAAAACAAGAGAATAGCATAATTTATCACAACCGACTTTTATTTCATCACTCTTATTATACACCTTTGTCATAAAGTCTGATATGACCTTATCAATCAAGCCAAGGGGATACTCATTTTGCAGTAGAGTCTGCTTCAGCTTGTCAATATCAGAGACAAAAGTCTGATATGAGTTACAAATCATGTAAATGCGACTCACAAGTGTCCTTATTAAACCAACTTTATAGGCAAAAGGAATGAAGCTAGACAATTTGGTATAAAGGCCAGAAAATGTAGGTTTCTGATATGATGATGTCACAATATCATCGGACTTCCTTTCAACAAGAACATCAAGGAAATTTAATTTCTTGTCACATTCAGTTTCAAATGTGAACTTCATATTAGGATGTTGCTGATTCATGTAATCACAGAACTTAGTAGGCTGATTTCTGTCAGAAAACACTACAAATGTGTCATCAACATAACGTACATAAAACTTGGGTCTAATCTTTATATTGCAGTCTCTGAGCCACTTTGTTTCATGATAGCTCAAGAAAATGTTGGCAAGAACTGGGCCAAGCGGATTACCCATAGCAACACCATCTATCTGTTGATAGATTTTACCATTACACGTAAAGTAACACTCTTTAACTGCAAGTTCTAGAAGCAGTTTGAATTGATGACAATTCATGTTATTTACTAACATGACATTTTGATCATCAAATAGTTTCCTAATACATATATCAATAGTCTCATTGAGTGGAATATTAGTGAACAAGCTTTGAACATCAAGACTAGCCATAAAATGATGGCTTTTGAATGTAAAAGCCTTAAGTCTTGTCAGGAAACTACCAGTGTCACATAAAGTGTATTCATTTGTACTTATGTCTTGCAGGATCGGCACAAAATACTTAGCCAACTTATAAGTTGGAGTGTTGATGGCTGACAAGATCGGTCTTAGAGGTACATGGGTCTTAGGTAAGCCATATAGTCTGCCATAACTGCATCCTACAGGATTTATACTTTTATACACATCAGCAGATAGTCCATTTTGCTTATGAACCTTCAGTATACGGGCTGATATGCGTTTCTGAACTGAGCGTATAAACTGACAAGGATTACAGTTAATGACTTTGAACTTTGAGATATCATTCAAGACATCATTCAACTTCCTGATGTAGTCATCTTTGTTCAAAATTACAACTTGGTTACCCTTATCTGCTTTTAGGACAATGATATTCTTGTCTTTTGACAGATTACTGAGGATTTCATAGTCACGCTTTGATAGATTATCACAATGCTTCTTATCATAATTAAGGTATGAGCTAAGAGCAATGTCACGCAATTGATTCTTGATCATTTGCATTTTTACATTATCACACTTAAAGGCAGTTTGTTTATTGAGGAAACCCATCAGTTTCTCAAAAGGCAGCAAATAATCACCATATTCGATCTTCCTAGGTGTAATAGAGTACTTCATACCATAAGACAAGACAAGCTTCTCATGAGCTGTCAAAACTCGGTTACTTAAATTAACCACAACCTTGTCAGGATCGATACTATTAACACTTTTATGCATAAGCAAGTTTTTTACCTTCTTGCTATGCAACTGTCTAGCATGGTTGAGAGATTTAGACACATTGCGTCTAATGTATGTTAATGATACCTGAGAATCCAGCCAGGATAATCTTGAATCAAACAAGGTTATCTGTGCCTTCAAATCTCTTAGGACTCTTTCTACCTCTTTGATTTTACCTTTCAATTCCTCATTTAGCAAAAGCCTCTGGCATGTTATGTAACACTTTGAACGCTTAAGCATTCTATTAGAAACCTTGAAAGCCAGAAATTTAGGAAGTAAATCATTATCAATGCATTCCTTAAGAATTGCAACATCCAACTGCAGCTTATCATAGCGAAGTTGAAGCTTCTCAACTTTTCTCAATAGCAACACAACTCCATGATCATACTTATTCTTCAAATATGTGAATATATTTAGCTTTAAACGAATCTTGAAAAGAAAAGCAAGAATAAAGAAAAACTTTTTAAGTCTAAAACTCACCAGGCCCTCCAACCCGCCCTTACCTCCTCCCATCCTAGATGTTGTAGCAGTAATAGAAGTTATCTGACTAGCTGAAGTTGTTTGATTGACAGGCGATTTTCTCCCATTATGCCTCACTTGACCAAAAATATTCGGAAAATTGACTTCAGTAGCAGAGGGGGAAGCAATCTGACCAACCAAGGCTACTGGAGTAGTATTACTACCTCTAAATACAATTGCACTTAGTTTTTATCAATCACGATGCAAAGCAAGTCAGCGTTACAACAACTTGCAGCAATTTTCAAAAAGTATACCTTCAAGATTATGTTTACACACTCTTACGTGAAATATTTATGTTTACACACTCTTACGTGAAAAATTGAAAATTATTCAAAGAAGGTTACATTTTTTCCGAGGCCGCAGAATCTACTTCGATTTTTTGCGTTGCCTAGATAAAGTCTGATTTTTAACAGATTTTGCGACTTCGGGCATATATATAGGTGACTTTTTTCTTGTCCCTCCTTTTATGTCTTCACAAGACCAGTCTTTTAAAAAAGTTACCTTTTACAGCGTTTTGAAATGGGAAATAATTTTCAATTCAAACTTTACACGGCCATTGAGTCACAAAAAAGCGAAGTTAGATTCGTATTCCTGATTTTGCTGAGAAACGTTGGTTATAAACTTAGCTCTTACAACGTACAACCTCACAGACATGAAGTAAACCTGAAGCGTAAACGTTACACAACTAGAGGGTGTAAAGATAATTGCAGTCAAGCTCGTACTCCTTATAGTATAAAGAAATCCTTATGTTTCGGAAAACGTTTTAAAAAACTTCTTTGTTTTCTTTTTTGTTTTTGTTCTGTTTCTCTTTTCTTTTTATTTAGTATTGGCTTTTTTATTTATCTATTCGTTTATTTACTTATTTATTTTTCTCCTCATTTTCTTTCTCCTCTCTTGCTTCTTTTTCATATTGATGACTTCTTACTATTTCACTTTCGACAATGCTCTGTAGCTAGAAAATAAATGATCAAATAAACGAAAGAACGCAGTTCAAATTAATCTGCAGGTAATTTTGCTGTGATTTTGCACACTAACTTTATTTCAACGGAATGATCGATGTTACTATTGGGCATGTGAGTTCGTTCGGAAATGGAGTCACTCTTCCTTTCCGGATGACCAAATAAAAATTTGTTTCGTGGGCATTCGTGTTCGGCTTTTTTTAACCAAAATATAATAAAATATTATAACGAAATGATCAAATAACAGAGCGAAGTTGCTATTTTTCAGCAAGAAGTTTAGGTGCAATGCTAATAAAATGATTTTCGGATCAGTTTGGAAATTAAAAAAAAATCTAAGACACGTTTTATTGAAAGAATACTGTAGCAAACAACAAGCACAGACGGAATTTTTTTCAAAAAATTTATACACAACTCCTAAGTTTAAAGTATGTTTAATATCTCATTCGTAATCGTGATCTTCTGAATAATATTTTACAAAAAAATTGACCCTCCACAACACTCTGGGAGCAAAGTAAACCTTTACAGTAAACTACTTTACACTTTACTGAATGCAAACTAATTCGCCCAGTAAAATGTGTGACCCTTCAGCTCAAAGTGTTCTAAAAGTTGAGATCAGTGCATATTACCGCGATGTGTAACCCTTGAGATATTTTTTTATTACACTAGTGCGGCCATACCAATTCATACACGGGGGACTTAGCGGACAGAATAATTGCAATAACGTTTTTTCACCACAGAGCTGGTACTTTACACCTGAAATAACTCAGTATTGAAGTAGAGAATTCCGACCAAGTGTGGTTTGTAACCGCTGATACGTGCTTCATTTCTTGAATAGTCTGCACAACCCGGATCATAAGTTGAGAAGTTCGCTGACAAAAAAATCAGCGAAAAACTTGTTTTTTTCACCAGTTTTAACTTTACACCTTCACATCTAACTTAATATTGAGTTTAAAGAAACGCGTCCAAGTGTGATGTGTAACCCTTAAGGTGTACTTCATTCTCAGTGTACTTTGCGCGTCTTGATTCATAACCGTCGGAGTCCAAAAATTATTAAAAACGTGTTTTTCGCACACCGGCAGAGTATAAACTTTAAAAATCTGGATCTAATCCCCTTTGCGTTTCAAGAAATTCGGTTCAAGCTGGTTTGTAGCATTTTTGTTGTAGTATGTTTCTGTGTAAAAAACTCCAGTCCCACATCCTATTTGAGACATTGAATAATCAAAAAGGGAAGAAAACGTGTTTTTAACCCTTTACACCCTGATTTCGAACTTTACACCTCGAGAAATAACTTGCTATTGAGATTTTTTAAGCGCTATTCGCTGCGACGTGTAGTCCCTGGAACGTACTTTATTTTCATCTTTTTCAACTTGCCTCGACTTCTAAGCGGAGGAGTTGACGGAGAAATCTGTAACAACACCTCTTTTTTACACTATCCACTACATTATAACTTTAAACACCTGGATATAATTGTGCATTGAGTGTAAAGGAATTTGCAGGTAAGCGGAAAGTAGACTCTGGGTCCTAGTACATTGCTATCATAAAAAATTTTCTGGGCTCATAACCGAAGTTGTTAGCAGACAGAAGGAAATAAAAAATGTGACCAAAATCTTTCTTTGCATTGCATCCCAAATTTTTACACTCTTTACACCCTCCCGAGAACTAATGCAAAATTCAAAAAACAAAAAAAGGCGTTTTAGATAATTTTGTTCTTTACAATTCTATACCATTAAATTCTGTGAGGCATTTATGCCGAGTTGTGTAGAAGCTCTCCGATAAAAACCGTGACAGGTTTCTATATGTTATAATGTTAAGCCAAAACTTTACACGCTCATTACGGACGCGCTATTGAGTGTAAACTAAAAGAAAGTGTGCACAATCTTTTTTATTATCTATCGATTAAAACAAATTGCATCTCCTAAATATATCTCTTTACAGCTGTAGGGGGTCGCACGTGTTAGGGGTACCCAAGTATATTATAGGTACGCGGTATCGCTCTGCCTATGATAAGCTCTGAAGCTGAGCGCGAAGTCAAAATGCAACAGATCGGAGATTTTTTACTATTTTACTTAGTCAATCCCTGATTTTTACATTCTTTGTGCTCGAATTTTCCTGCTAAGTATTATAGATTTTTCAGCGCCTAGGACCGCTCTATATTTATCTTTAATGATAATTTGCAAGATCCTGAATCCGTTTTTTTCATTCAAGGTATTAAAAGAAAGAAAATTAAATATTAATCATCGATCGTTTATCCTTGTAAATGCGAATAGGTGTGCAAGAGTTTAGGTACCTACTCATAAAACATGCAATAATCCAATTAAACACTTTTTTGGAAGCAAGAATTGCAAAAAAATTGACTTTCGCGTCTATTTTCGAATCTCAATGGTTAACACAAGACTGAGGAAAAATGTGATCGATTAATTATGAGCATGTCAAAACGAAAGGAAGCCGTTACAAGGATGCAACAAAATCTGTTAGTATTTTTATAAGTAAAAGTAATTCAAGAATTCAACTTGGGTCTACCTGAACTTTTGCACACTACTGTACACATGTACATGTTAGAACCAAAGATGCACAGCTTAGCCAACTTGGAGGGGGTCAATAATTGAGCTTTTTTTGTTAAAACACCTCAAAAAGTGGTATAAATGCTAAAATAGCGGCAAAAACTACGCCATTTCACTGTTTCTGTATGGTTCCAAGTGCTTTTGAAAAAAATTTCAACTTTTAATGCGTTTTTGGCCTTTAGCCAGAAAATTTTTCATTTCGCTATATTGCGGGTCTACTTGATCCCCGAACTCCTTCCAACGTACATGTCTGGTCTGCTTAGAACTCTGTACTACGTTTCTTGTGCAGTATAATGCCCTACTTTACATTACGTTTAATAAAAAAATAATAGCGTAAAAAATATATAGACGATGAAAATTAAAAATAAAATAACAAAAAATAACAAAAATATAAATATTTAACGAAATTCAGGTATCTGGCAATGCGTCCATTCTGCAGACATATCATGGCGTGTGAAGTTTCTTCTGGCCATTAGGCTCTACAATTGGCTCGTGCTCCCAATCGCCGTCGGCAATGGCCTAATTGCTTGGCTTTTTCGACTGCCCTGCCGTTGGATGTTGGATCCTCTAATAGCCTACATTGGAGCCGTCAATGCTTACATGTACGTTTTTGGGGCAGTCAAATCGTTTTTGAGCCTGGACTCCCAAAAATCCTATTTACTGGTGGTAATTTATTTGGTCATCGCCTATCTTATGATCCCCGTAATATGGGTTTTGGAAAGCGCGGTTGTTATTTACAGCCTGATTGGAATCGAGCGGGATTTTCACGTCGTCAGCAAACAGTTCGAGACTTTGGCAAAACCGGAAAAGTTCGATAAAAGACATTGAGCGCAAATTTAGAAAATGATTTTAAAAATCTGCAAGCGCGATTGCTTGATATTATGCGCGTTAATATTATTTTGGCATAAAAGTGGGATTACAAACTTAGTTCAAAGAAGATAAAAAGACTATTAAATCGAATAAACAAACTATCGAACGAAATAGAAATCTGATAAAAAGAAATGTCAGACGGTGTGTGGCGAAATTTGTACGTTTCGGGCTTCATTTTGCATTCTTTCTTACTCAAGCCGCGCAAAGCATTTACAAAGTTGGGCAAGTAAAAAATTTTTTCAAACACATGCACAGCATAGAAATTCCTGGGGAAGTCAGCCTAAAAATTTTTAAGAGTTTTTTGGTCTAAAAAAGATGGGTGTCCGTCAAAAATAATATTTTTGACGTTTCGGACAGCGCTAGTTCTTTCTCGAACACAAAAACATAAAAAATTTAAAAATTTGAGAAAAATAGATTAAATTGAGCAAGATGCAGTCAATGTGTATATGGCGCGAAGCGCCGAAAACTTCGATGCTTTTGAGCCAAAAATTAGCTAAAAACGCTTAAAAGGCACAACTTTTACAATTTTTACGAAAAATTGACAATCTTGCAATTCCAGGAGGAGGGTCACATCTATTGTGCGGAGGTCAGTTGCTTTTATGGAGGGGTCAAAGTCATCCCTCCCCAATAATACGTATGAGTCCGC
This sequence comes from Mermis nigrescens, assembly GCA_036768485.1. Taxonomy (NCBI): domain Eukaryota; kingdom Metazoa; phylum Nematoda; class Enoplea; order Mermithida; family Mermithidae; genus Mermis; species Mermis nigrescens. The sequence continues at coordinate 7,168,321 of JAVLUZ010000160.1, forward strand.
GCCGTTTTTGGGCTCAAAACCGTGAGTGCGCGTACATACATAAATCACTGTTTTTGACGTTGCAGACGGTGCTCGTTCTTTCCAATGTAAAAACATAAAAAACTGCAAAAACTCTAAAGAGAAACGCACATGAGAGTTTGGGGTGACTCTAGGCTAAAAGAATAGATAAATGAAAATTTTCTGGAAAAACAAGCAAAACGAAGACTAAAAATCGTAAAGTTATCCAAATTGACAAAAGCTGAGAGGATTGACATGTATAGCTCGGCTACCCTTCCCCAGACCGGCCATCTGGTGCACCTATGGTCATAAATTTTTCAGAGCAAAGCCGGCTAGACAGTTGTCCTGTCAGTCTAATTGTAGCTATTTATTGCACTGCATCAAAAACTTCTTACAAATACAGAATAATAATAAATCGATCGTCTGAATATCCTTATATTATTTTAAAGCGTTGTCTAAAGAGTTTGACCCCAAACCAACTGATATGACCGCTTCGATTAGCAATCTTCGACTTATCTTATCATTACGTACTGGCCTAAATTTGAACTGCCCATTTCCTAATTTCAGAAGAAGGAAAAAGCGAAAACTAGGTTTTAGGCAAAATAAAATGGAGTTGGTACAAATCGATTTTTGACGCCATGTTTGAAATCGGCATTGGACCACGAAACGCGGATAAATTTTATTTTTGCATTCGATCGCACTCTTTTTCAATACCGTTTATACTTGAATTATTGGAATAATAAAATTAATCATAAAGTACATACAAGTACAAAAAATTAAGAAATCAAAGAAATTCAAAAAATAGAACCAATTTACTTTGATTCTATGGAATAATTAATTTTTGCCTTGAAAGCCCTTTTTAAAGCTTATACATGAAAAAATGCAAAGCTTCAATTTCAGCCAGTATCCTGACTCGCATGCCAAAAATCAATTTTCGAATAACTTGTGAATAAAAGAAAGTGCAATAAAATTTCACTGGACGAGCGATTTTCAAATTTAGTCTTTAATTAACTTCAGCTGATTCACCTGACTATCGGAATTTTTTGCATAGTGAATTTTTCCATCGCAAAAGCATAGCGACTATAAAACTTTTTCCTGACAGAGTGAGACAAAATGTTTTCGCATTACAACGGCACATATGCAGAAATGTTTTACTTTTTCAATGAATTGTTATCGATTTTTACCATATGTACTTCGCCACATTCATGTTTTGACTATATTTTGTTTAATTTGTTAGACTTTTTTATTTTTTCGGAATTTCTCATGTTTTTATGTTCTGGAAAGATAAGCATCGTCAGAAACGTCGAAAAACGATATTTTTCACGCGTACCTACCATAGGCACGTTATACACATATGTTATATGTTATACACTTTATACGCACTTTATATACTTTATACTTTATACAGGGTGGGCCAAAAAAAGGCTACATTCCAATTCAACAGGTCATAACATCAGCTGATGTGAACATGAGAGGATAGAACTGGCAACATTAGATAGATAAAAGTGTCTTCTTTCGAATCGTATAAGAAATTTTGGCCAGATATCAATGCTTCGAGCGCTACGGCAATTAGCTTACACCCTACTTTAATATTGTTTAAAGACCAATAGCGTCATTGGTCCTGCCATCAATTTGCATCCTATTTTCACGATATACTGAAATTTTTGCACTCAGTAGGAAGTGTATCTACTCGGGGGGTTTAAAAAATGTGCTACATAATTTTTGTGAAGGTATTTATTGTCAAACAGGTCAAAAAAGGATTCCTACATACGCAGTAATGTGATACAATGCGGAAACTCTGAGGTTAGAACAATATCAAAGTGAGGTGTAAACAAATAGCCGTAGGGCACGAAACGCTGGCAGCTGGCCTAAATTTTTTACACGATTCGAAAGAAGACACTTTTATCTATCTAATGTTGCTAGTTCTAACGTCTCGTTCACATCAGCCGAACTTATGCCCAATTGAATAGGAATGTAGCCTTTTTTTGGCCCACCCTGTACAGTCGAACTTCGATAATGCGTACACTGGATAATGCGTTTTCTCGCATAATGCGTACAGTTTTGCTAGGTCCGGACCGAAAGGCAATGTAAAACATAAGGCTTCAGCATGGGATAATGCGTAATCGTTTAATGCGTAATGCGGACAGCCGATTCATCCATCGGCCTATGCCTGCATGCTACACTACCCGGCTTAATGCATACAGCGTGTATTTTTTCACCTCGGATAATGCGATCAGCTCTTCGGATAATGCGTACGGCTTTTATTTCGAATTCCATGATCAGTTAAAATAGCGAAATAGCGTACCCTATTACATTATTTCTCATATCCTTCCTAGCTTTACACTTTTCTGAATACGTTTTCTGTCTTCAACGAATAGTTTAGGCACAGCGAAATGAATGATATCGAAGATTTTTGTGACTTTAAGTGTGAAAATATGTTAAAGCAGACTTGTATTGCTGATTTTTCTTTAAAAATGATTTTATCGCATAATAGCGTTTTCCTTGTTGAAAATCTGGGGTATTCGGATAAAGCGTACACTCGGATAATGCATACAGCAGGGCTTGGTCCCTTGGGTGTACGCATTAAGCAAGTTCGACTGTATATATATATATATATATATATATATATATATATATATATATATATATATATATATATATATATATATATATATATATATATATATATATATATATATATATATATATATATATATATATAATATATATATATATATATATATATATATATATATATATATATATAATGTGTTAGGCTAATGCCCGAAGTCAAATAAGTCACAATTTTCTAATAAAAAAGATCTCAGCGTTTTCCTAAAATACCTTTTTTTAGCCTAAAAAAGATGGGTATGCGTTAACCACATTCTTGGTGCGCAATATTGCGGATTGCATTCACAGATGAACTTGTCAATTCAAATGCATCAGTCAAATGGGCTTTCTGGGACAATAAACGCGATTAGACAGACTGCTCGTTTTTCTGGTTTGATCCAAACGAATTTGTGTCAATTGTACATCGAGCAATAAAATTTTTATTACAAATTTGTTATTCTAGCTCTCAATCTTTTTATTTTTTCTGCTATAGTGTATGGACTGGTCTACGGAAGAATACTATTTCGAAATTTAAAGCATAAGTAAAGCATAGGAGCTTTTCAAATAATAATATAGGCACTGATTATTTACCAATATTGGCACGCGGAACACGCATCGGCTTATTATATTAGTCGGCTAAAACATGGTCGCACGGGTTAAACACGACGTTCAACATTCAATGTTAGTTTTACTTCGTTATTAATAAAAAACACCAAACAACTGTTTGTGGAATTTCACTGCCTACCCTATTAGACAGTTACTGTAATTGTAATTATAATTATAATTATAATTAAACATTATTACTTACTTACTTTACAATTACTCACTGTTTTTGGTGCCCATGGGCCATTTTTATCGATTTTTTATGTTTGAAAAAAATTTGACCTTGATCTCCAGAATTTCTATGCTGTACATATATAGTTTTAGTAGGTGCGTCTGTTATTTTTCATGAATTTTAACAGCTTTTTATTCGTTGAATTGAAATTAAGCAGGTTTCTTCATAGTATTGCATTTTGTGTTGTTAGGTAATGTATCGTTTGTGTTATTTGACAGTGATGATATACCTCTGAAATAATACATCCTTTCCTTCTTACAAGCGATCGAAAGAAGTATTTGTTTCTCCTGTTTAACCACAATGTTGCCAAATTCCAGACATCTCACGTTCCTGTGAATATTTAATGCCGTTTTGTTTATAAAGTTGTCAATTAAAGCTGTTGTAACAATTTTTACATTTTTCATGCTTCAATTTTGTAAATATAGGAGGTTTGTGGGGGTAACTGGATGTATGTACGGATATCTAAACGGACAGCATGCCGCCCGAGGAGATACCCAACACACGTACAGCTACCTAAACAGAAGCAACTATATTTACATACGCTCATAACCGAAGCTGTTAGCAGACAGAAGGAAATAAAAAATGTGACCAAAATCTTTCTTTGCATTGCATCCCAAATTTTTACACTCTTTACACCCTCTCGAGAACTAATGCAAAATTCAAAAAACAAAAAAGGGCGTTTTAGATAATTTTGTTTCCTTTACAATTCTATACCATTAAATTCTATGAAGCATTTATGCCGAGTTGTGTAGAAGCTCTCCGATAAAAACCGTGACAGGTTTCTATATGTTATAATGTTAATCCAAAACGTTACACGCTCATTACGGACGCGCTATTGAGTGTAAACTAAAAGAAAGTGTGCACAATCTTTTTTTATTATCTATCGATTATAACAAATTGCATCTCCTAAATATATCTCTTTACAGCTGTAGGGGGTCGCACGTGTTAGGGGTACCCAAGTATATTATAGGTACGCGGTATCGCCCTACCTATGATAAGCTCTGAAGCTGAGCGCGAAGTCAAAATGCAACAGATCGGAGATTTTTTACTATTTTACTTAGTCAATCCCTGATTTTTAAATTCTTTGAGCTCGAATTTTCCTGCTAAGTATTATAGATTTTTCAGCGCCTAGGACTGCTCTATATTTATCTTTAATGATAATTTGCAAGATCCTGAATCCGTTTTTTTCATTCAAGGTATTAGAAAGAAAGAAAATTAAATATTAATCATCGATCGTTTATCCTTGTAAATGCGAATAGGTGTGCAAGAGTTTAGGTACCTACACATAAAACATGCAATAATCCAATTAAAAACTTTTTTGGAAGCAAGAATTGCAAAAAATTGACTTTCGCGTCTATTTTCGAATCTCAATGGTTAACACAAGACTGAGGAAAAATGTGATCGATTAATTATGAGCATGCCAAAACGAAAGGAAGCCGTCACAAGCAGTGGCGGATCTAGGATTTTCCTAAGGGGGGCGGTACCCCTAAGGGGGGGGGGGCGGAACCCTGACTTGGGCGGAAAAATTAGCCGTTTTAAGAGGTAAATCGCAAAAAATCGCTCAAAAATGCTTAATTTTGCGCACTATTTTGGGTCAATGGGGGGGGGCGGCCGCCCCCCGCCCCCCTAAATCCGCCCCTGTTTACAAGGATGCAACAAAATCTGTTAGTATTTTTATAAGTAAAAGTAATTCAAGAATTCAACTTGGGTCTACCTGAACTTTTGCACACTACTGTGCACATGTACATGTTAGAACCGAAGATGCACAGCTTAGCCAACTTGGAGGGGGTCAAGAATTGAGCTTTTTTTGTTAAAACACACTCAAAAAGTGGTATAAATGCTAAAATAGCGGCAAAAACTACGCCATTTCACTGTTTCTGTATGGTTCCAAGTGCTTTTGAAAAAAATTTCAATTTTCATGCGTTTTTGGCCTTTAGCCAGAAAATTTTTCATTTCGCTATATTGCGGGTCTACTTGATCCCGAACTCCTTCCAACGTACATGTCTGGTCTGCTTAGAACTCTGTACTACGTTTCTTGTGCAGTATAATGCCCTATTTTACATTACGTTTAATAAAAAAATAATAGCGTAAAAAATATATAGACGATGAAAATTAAAAATAAAATAACAAAAAATAACAAAAATATAAATATTTAATCGAAATTCAGGTATCTGGCAATGCGTCCATTCTGCAGACATATCATGGCGTGTGAAGTTTCTTCTGGCCATTAGGCTCTACAATTGGCTCGTGCTCCCAATCGCCGTCGGCAATGGCCTAATTGCTTGGCTTTTTCGACTGCCCTGCCGTTGGATGCTGGATCCTCTAATAGCCTACATTGGAGCCGTCAATGCTTACATGTATGTTTTGGGGCCGTCAAATCGTTTTTGAGCCTGGACTCCCAAAAATCCTATTCACTGGTGGTAATTTATTTGGTCATCGCCTATCTTATGATCCCCGTAATATGGGTTTTGGAAAGCGCGGTTGTTATTTACAGCCTGATTGGAATCGAGCGGGATTTTCACGTCGTCAGCAAACAGTTCGAGACTTTGGCAAAACCGAAAAAGTTCGATAAAAGACATTGAGCGCAAATTTAGAAAATGATTTTAAAAATCTGCAAGCGCGATTGCTTGATATTATGCGCGTTAATATTATTTTGGCGTAAAAGTTGGATTATAAACTTAGTTCAAAGAAGATAAAAAGACTATTAAATCGAATAAACAAACTATCGAACGAAATAGAAATCTGATAAAAAGAAATGTCAGACGGTGTGTGACGAAATTTGTACGTTTCGGGCTTCATTTTGCATTCTTTCTTACTCAAGCCGCGTAAAGCATTTACAAAGTTAGGCAAGTAAAAAATTTTTGCAAACACATGCACAGCATAGAAATTCCTGGGGAAGTCAGCCTAAAAACTTTTAAGAGTTTTTTGGTCTAAAAAAGATGGGTGTCCGTCAAAAATAATATTTTTGACGTTTCGGACAACGCTCGTTCTTTCTCGAACACAAAAACATAAAAAATTTAAAAATTTGAGAAAAATCGATTAAATTGAGCAAGATGCAGTCAATGTGTATATGGCGCGAAGCGCCGAAAAATTCGAAGCTTTTGAGCCAAAAATTAGCTAAAAACGCTTAAAAGGCACAACTTTTACAATTTTTACGAAAAATTAACAATCTTGCAATTTCAGGAGGAGGGTCACAGCTATTGTGCGGAGGTCAGTTGCTTTTATGGAGGGGTCAAAGTCATCCCTCCCCAATAATACGTATGAGTCCGCGCCGTTTTTGGGCTCAAAACCGTGAGTGCGCGTACATACATAAATCACTGTTTTTGACGTTGCAGACGGTGCTCGTCCTTTCCGATGTAAGAACATAAAAAACTGCAAAAACTCTAAAGAGAAACGCACATGAGAGTTTGGGGTGACTCTAGGCTAAAAGAATAGAAAAATGAAAATTTTCTGGAAAAACAAGCAAAACGAAGACTAAAAATCGTAAAGTTATCCAAATTGACAAAAGCTGAGAGGATTGACATGTATAGCTCGGCTACCCTTCCCCAGACCGGCCATCTGGTGCACCTATGGTCATAAATTTTTCAGAAGTAAAGCCGGCTAGAAAGTTGTCCTGTCAGTCTAATTGCAGCTATTTATTGCACTGCATCAAAAACTTGCTTACAAATACAGAATAATAATAAATCGATCGTCTGAATATCCTTATATCATTTCAAAGCGTTGTCTAAAGAGTTTGACCTCAAACCAACTGATATGACCGCTCTGATTAGCAATCTTCGACTTATCTTATCATTAGGTACCGGCCTAAATTTTAAGTGCCCATTTCCCAAATTCAGAAGAAGGAAAAAGCGAAAACTAGGTTTTAGGCAAAATAAAATCGGAGTCGGTTACAAATCGATTTTTGACGCCATGTCTGAAATCGGCATTGGACCACGAAACGCGGATAAATTTTATTTTTGCATTCGATCGCACTCTTTTTCAATACCGGTTATACTTGAATTATTGGAATAATAAAATTAATCATAAAGTACATACAAGTACAAAAAATTAAGAAATTAAGGAAATTCAAAAAATAAAACCAATTTACTTTGATTCTATGGAATAATTAATTTTTGCCTTGAGAGCCCTTTTAAAGCTTATACATGAAAAAATGCAAAGCTTTCAATTTCAGCCAGTATCCTGACTCGCATGCCAAAAATCAATTTTGGACGAGCGATTTTCGAATTCAGTCTTTAATTAACTTTAGCTATATATATATATATATATATATATATATATATATATATATATATATTTTGCTAAACCTCATCTTTATGCTCGATGCGTTAAAGTTCCTGCTTCTCTGTTTGTGTCTGATACTTTAGTAGTTGAAATTTTAAAAGGTGGAGATGTTATAAGATGTTTGTTAGTTTATAGACCTCCTCAGTATGATTTTGATACTGCACTTCGGATATGTAATTTAATTGAATGGGCTACTAATAGTTGTCATCCCGTTATTATAGTAGGGGATCTAAATTTGCCTAAAATTGATTGGTTTCATGGTACTTTTACATTTAATCCATTAAACGAATTATTTTTTGATTACTTATCAGCTAGTGGTCTGCAACAGTTAGTTAAAGAAAATACTCACGATAATACTTTGATTGATGTAGTATTTGCTGCATATAACGTTTTTAATATCCAGGTTCTTCCTCCTTTTTCAACAAGCGACCATAATTCGATTTCTTTTGAAATTTTAACTAGAACTTTTCAAGATGGAGATAAACCTAGCTTAAATTTCAATAAAGCGGACTACGAGAGTATAGCTACTTTTTTATCCTCTGTTTCTTGGCCTGACATTTTTTCTACATGCTCAACAGTTAATGACATGTATAATGTTTTTTTAAGTATATTAAATCCTCTTATTTTTAGTTTTGTACCTACTTTTAGGGCTAAATTAAAATTTAAATACCCTAAAAGCTTACATAAATTATTTCTTAAAAAACGTTCTCTATGGGATAAGTATAAAAGGTGTAAAACTCCAGGAACTAAAGTTAAATATCGAAATCATTGTAAGGCTCTACGTAGAACTATTCATAATTATTTCTCTTCTCAAGAAAACAAATTGCTCAAGAATAATAATCCTAAAGCTTTCTATACTTTTGTAAATAATAGGTTAAAAAGTCGCAGTGAAATTCCTCCTCTAACATTTTCTGATAATAATGTTATAACCGATTCATTACGCAAGGCTAACATTTTTAATGATTATTTCGCTTCAGTGTTTTCTAGTGACATTACTAACGCGAATTTTCTTTTTCAGAAGCGCTGTGATTTTTCGCTTTCTGACATTATTTTTAGTGAGGATCGCGTATTGGAAGCCATTAACCATCTAAATACGTCTATTGCAGTTGGCCCCGATGGCATATGTAATCTTTTTATTAAAAAATTGTCGTTTCAAATGATAAAGCCGTTAGTTAGTATTTTCACTGTATCTTTTCTGTCTGGAAATATTCCCGAGCTTTGGAGCATGGCACATGTTATTCCAATATTAAAAAGGGGGATCCAGCATTAGTGGATAATTACAGGCCCGTTTCTCTTTGTTGTTCTATTGCCAAAATTATGGAAAGAATTATTAATAGTCAATTGTTAGACTTTCTTAAGGTTAATAAACTAATATCTCCTTTTCAATTTGGTTTTCAAAAGAATAAATCTTGTGAAACACAATTGTTAAAGTGTAAATTTTCATGGATTCAGTCGTTAGCTAAAAAAGAAACTGTTGATATAATATATTTAGATTTCTCTAAAGCTTTTGATAAAGTAAATATGGAAAAACTTCTTATTAAGTTAAACGGATATGGAATAAACGGTAATTTGTATGCATGGTTAAAGGCCTATTTGTTTAATCGTTCCCAATGTGTTCGCGTTAATCAGTCTTTTTCAGATTATGTGCCTGTTACCAGCGGTGTCGTCCAAGGAAGTGTCCTTGGACCTACGCTCTTTTCGATTTTTATAAATGATATATGTGATAATATTTGTAGTACGGTTTATATGTTCGCAGATGATATCAAAATTTTCAATATTAGTCGTAACTGTAAATTATTACAGTCTGATTTAGATAAGATTATTGACTGGGCAATTGCATGGGATTTACCTATTTCTCGAACCAAAAGTCAAGTTCTATATTTGGGTAATAATAATCAAAAAGCTGTTTATAGACTAAATGGGGAAATTATTTCTAGTGATCCGTTTGTCCGTGATTTAGGAGTTTTGATTCCTCGAAATTTAAAATTTAAGGAACATTATAATTCTTTGATTAAAAAAGCTTTCTTTAGATGTATTTTAATACGCAAATCATTTTTTCGCGTGATAAAGGTAATCTTGTTAAAGCTTATAGTTGTTATGTTAGACCTTTATTAGAGTATTGTTGCAGTGTATGGAACCCCTCTTATCTTAAGGATATAGATAGATTGGAAGCTGTTCAACGTAGATTCACTAAATATATTTTTGGCTATAATAATATTTTTTCTTACGAGGATCGTTTAACACAACTTAAATTGTGCAGACTTGAATTAAGACGCTTGCAGATTTGTCTGTGTATGATGTATCAAATTATTTGTCATAAATCATGTTTGGAAGCTGATGATTTTTTTGTATTTAATCATAATATTACCCGTAGCATTAATAGATTTAAATTAGTCATACCTACTGTACATTCTAATTTAGAAAAGTTTGATTTCTTTTACAAATACATCGCAGTTTGGAACGATCTTCCTGACTTCATTGTTTCTTCCCCTAACCTAAACATATTTAAATCTAGATTAGCAAACTTTGATTTATCTAGATATCTTGTGGGGCGCGCGTAAAACTTGTCATTCCATTGACTCGCATGTCCCTTTACTAATTCGTAATTGCATTTATTATATATCTTGTCATTTCGTATTTTAACTGTTGGTATTAGTAATAAATTTTCTTTCTTTCTTTCTTTCTATATATATATATATATAATATATATGTTTGTTTTGTTCTTCCACTTTACATGTGTTAAGCTAATGCCCGAAGTCAAATAAGTCACAATTTTCTAATAAAAAAGATCTCAGCTTTTCCTAAAATACCTTTTTTAGCATAAAAAAAGATGGGTATGCGTTAACCACATTCTTGGTGCGCAATATTGCGGATTGCATTCGCAGATGAACGTGTCAATTCAAATGCATCAGTCAAATGGGCTTTCTGGGACAATAAACGCGATTAGACAGACTGCTCGTTTTTCTGGTTTGATCAAAACGATTTTGTGTCATATGTACATCGAGCATTAAAATTTTGAGTACAAATTTGTTATTCTAGCTCTCAATCTTTTTATTTTTCTGCTATAGTGTATGGACTGGTCTACGGGAGAATACTATTTCGAATTATAAAGTATAAGTAAAGCATAAGAGCTTTGCAAATAATAGTATAGGCACTGATTATTTACCAACATTGGCACAGAAAACACGCATCGGCTTATTATATATATCGGCTAAAACATGGTCGCACTGGGTTAAACACGACGTTTAACATTCAATATATTAGTTTTACTTCGTTATTAATAAAAAACACCAAACAACTGTTTGTGGAATTTCACTGCGTACCTTATTAGACAGTTACTGTAATTATAATTATAATTATAATTATAATTAAACATTATTACTTACTTACAATTACTTACTGTTTTTAGTGCCCATGGGCCATTTTGATCGCTTTTTTATGTTTGAAAAATTTGACCTTGATCTCCCACAATTTCTATGCTGTACATATATAGTTTTAGTAGGTGCATCTGTCATTTTTCATGAATTTTAACAGCTTTTTATTCGTTGAATCGAAATTAAGCAGATTTCTTCATAGTATTGCATTTTGTGTTGTTAGGTACTGTATCGTTTGTGTTATTTGACAGTGATATCCCTCTGAAATAATACATCCTTTCCTTCTTACAAGCGATCGCAAGAAGTATTTGTTTCTCCTGTTTAACCACAATGTTGCCAAACTCCAGACATCTCACGTTCCTGTGAATATTTATTGCCGTTTTTTACAAAGTTGTCAATTTAAGCTGTTGTAACAATTTTTACATTTTTCATGCCTCAATTTCATGCCCATTGTTAAAAGTCTAAACTTGTGAGTTTTTACTTTTTGGACAATTTTTACTGATATCATTTTTATGTAGAAGCTCTAAAATGCAAATTTTCCTCGGCTCTGCCCCAGACCCACACTTGGGCAGCACCAAAATTCTGGGGGTTGCAAGATTTTTCATAGGTAAAATTGGCCTTAAAATGGTGGTATGGTGAAAAAAACCATTTTTCAACGTTTCCCATCGAGCACTATGCATTGGCATCAAAAATTGCGAAAAAACAAAAAATTCTAAAAATTGAATTCTGGGGGGGGTATTTTGGTTTCTGGGGTGCATTCCCTAAACCCCCCACGCCCAGGTGTGCCCAGCCAGACTCCTCTGGGGTTGTTATATTAGTCGTGCCACCCGAGACCATCCGATCCATCTGGGCTTTGGCCCTTTACGCCCTGCTTTTTTAGCAATACAAATTGCTGCACAAAAAAGATTTTTATCTGGATCTGGATCAGTTTCTGGATCTTTTTATATTTTGATCTGGCAAAACGGTCTGGATCTGCATCTGGTTATTTTCTGATCTGGTTATCTGATCTGGATCTGGATCTGCCAGAAAATCTGAACCCGATCTTTATCTGGATCTGGATCTGGGTAAAAATCTGGATCTTTTACATCACTAGTAGTGCGTGGTCGCTTCTTGAAATTCTAGGTAACAGATTCTTTGAAGAAGTTTATCTCGTCTTCTCAGAATTCAATATTTGGAAGCGCAAGTGTAGCAAATTATGGTATTTAAGTTTTAAGACAAATATACTATTGTTGACTGTAGCTAATCGAAATTGCTCGTACCAAAATTCGCCAGAGAAAGATTTTTAGATTGTTAATGTTTATGTTCGGTTTGTTGCTGCGTTGCTCCGTTGCATTCATAGGCATAGCCAGGATTTTCGCCAGGAGGGGGAATTGAAATTTTTTATTGTCTAAAACGCATAAAAACGGGGCGGCGGCCGTTAAATAACCTGTTTTTGGGCTTTTCACATCCTGTCCTATTTGGCAGCACCGTTTTTTTTCCCAGCGACTTGGTTGACATTATAGACCAAACCCAAAATTTTTTCCACTCTTTCCAACCCTTTTCCACGTTTTTGGGAGGTCTAAAAACGTTAAAAATAGAGCGCCTGTTGAAAAATCAGTGTTTTTTAAGTAGAAAATTTTATGTACATATGCAATAGCGGTGTTTGATGCAGGGTTGGCCGGGCATGGTTTTTTGGTTTTTTGGTTTTTTTATGCTTTTTTATGGTTTGAAAATCGGCCTGGTTTTTGGTTTTTTTGGTTTTTTCAAGTCGATGTTAAAAAATGTCGCAAGATTCATATTTCATCATTTGTAAACATGTGCAAATAGTACTCTTTACTCTAGCATAGAGTAGACTAATTATTTAGGGAATAAACGGCATGAAATAGTTTATTTTTATTTTGGTTAAATTTTTCTGCCGACTGTGTTATTTGCTACAAGTTAGTCACTGATGACGATACTGCTTTATTATGTGATTTTTGTGAACACTGGGGTCATACATCTTGCTTAAAAGTTGACGATCATGACTATGAAACTTATTCAAAGCCCCATTCCACTTTCTATTGTTTCCATTGTAGACCGATCGTGAAAAAATATCTTCATATTGAACAACGTTTAGACAATTTTGCTACTCAGCTTGCTGACTTACAAAATAAAATTGATCACCTTGAACGTTCACGAAATTGTTCTACTGATTATGATAAAAACGATTTGTCTGCCATAATAAATGATGCGATTGAAAGGGATTCTAAAAAGTGCAATGCCGTTTTATTCAATTTGCCTTTATCGAACAGTGTCGGGGACATAAATCAGGTAAAATCTCTGATTGACTCTTATTCTGATGGTCACGATCTAGTGTCGTCCGATTTAACTCGCGTCTTTCGTGATGGTCCCATTCATGAAAATCGCGTTCAATTTGTCAAAGTTTGCCTGACTTCGGCTCAGGCAAGGCATCGCTTTATCTCACTGATTAATAAGACAGTCCGTGTCCAATCCAAAGGCCCGCTTTCGCATCTACGTTGTCGTCCTGACCTATCCTTTCTACAACGAAAACGGCAACGCGAACTGGTTTATGAGCTGAATGATCGCAAATCTCGAGGTGAACAAGGATTATACATCGATTTTCGTGCTGATTGCGTTAAATGTAAACCTAATGTAAATACTAATAGCCCGCGACTCGCTCATTAGGTATCCGCGCCCCAAGATTATTTAAAATTTCAATGTTTTTATGCTAATGCTCGAAGTCTTTTGAACAAACTTAGCAACTTACATTTTTTGCTGAATGAAGAAAGTTTTGATGCTCTATTTTTTTCTGAAACATGGTTTCATATTGATATTTCCGATGGATTATTGTGCCCTGGTAAAAATTATCGCATTTTCCGCTGTGATCGAAACTGTAAACGTGGTGGGGGTGTAGCTTTATTTCTTAAAACTTCTTTTAATGCTATTCAAATAAATCCTCCACCCGCTTTTAAAGCTCCCGAAATTCTAATAATTGATATTTTTGATTCTAATAGAAAGATCAGATTTATTTTGGTTTACCGACCCCCTGATTTTGATCTAGCTTATGCTGAAATTTTATGTAGATGTATTGAATGGGCTTGTTCTGTTCCTTTCCTTTTGTAATCTTAGGAGATTTTAATTTGCCAAAAATCAATTGGTGGATAAGTTCGGTTCCTACTGATAATCTAAATACCCTATTTTTCGACACACTTTCGGGCACTGGTTTACATCAATTAATAACAGAAAATACTCATGAAAAAAATATACTAGATCTTCTCTTTGCATCTGATCAAATTTCTAACGTAAAAGTTGATATTCCTTTTTCTAATAGTGATCATAATTCAATTATATTTGATTGTCTTTTGATGCCAGTCCGTAATCCTAGATCATCTTTTTTAACTTTCGTAAAGCTGATTTTGATGCGTTAGGTCTAGCACTGTCTCAGATTTCTTGGCCTGATCTTTTTGATACCTGTTCTAATGTAAATGATATGTATAATTTGTTTGTTGGAGTGCTTCACTCTTTAATTTATGCATTTGTTCCATTAACTCACCCCAAGCCCATGAAACGTAAATATCCTAAACTAATTAAAAGAATGTTAACTAAAAACGTATGCTTTGGAAGAAACATAAACTTTATCACTCCACCGATACAAAAATCAAATATAAATCTTTTTGTAGAAAATTGGATTTTGAAATTAAAAATTTCTCTGCTTCTGAAGAAATTAATCTTCTTTCTGACAAAAGTTTAAAATCATTTTATAAATTTGTCAATAATCGGTTGAATAATCATCGCTCTTTTCCACCTCTTTTTCATGACCACAAAATCGTTTCTGATCCTTTAGAAAAGGTAAATTTGTTTAATAACTACTTTTCTTCTGTTTTTTCTGTTGATAATAATCATCTTCCTTTTTTAGATTCGATGACTGGTTTTGCTTTGCAAACCATTCATTTTGACGCTTGGAACGTGCAACTGGTTTTAAATCAAATAAAAGGTTCTTTTTCTATAGGTCCCGATGGACTCTGTCATTTTTTCTTGAAAAAACTTTCAACTTATCTTGCTGAGCCTTTAGCTAGTATCTTTAATGTTTCTTTTTTGACTAGCACTATTCCCAATTTATGGAAATTGGCGAATGTAACCCCAGTCTTTAAAAAAGGTGACGCGGCTTTAGTGAGTAATTACAGGCCGATTTCTATTTGCTGCTCATCAAGTAAAATCATGGAAAATTTGATTAATTTAAAAATTGTCGATTTTCTCACTACAAACAGACTCTTATCTTCTTCTCAGTTTGGTTTTCAAAAATCAAAGTCTTGTGAATTACAACTACTTAAATGTAAACACAGTTGGACGGTATCTTTGAGTAATAGGATTCCTGTCGATGTAGCTTACATCGACTTTTCTAAAGCTTTCGATAAAATCCCGTTATCTAAGCTTTTATATAAGCTCTCAAAATATGGGATAAAAGGTCTACTTTTTAATTGGCTTGATTCCTTTTTACATGGTCGGTCTCAGCGTGTTTGTATTGACAGAGTTTTTTCTGATTTCATGCCTGTTGGCAGTGGTGTCCCCCAAGGTAGTTGTATTAGTCCTACTTTATTCTTAATTTATGTTAATGACCTATGTAATTTGATTAAATATAGTAAAATTTACCTCTTTGCCGATGATGTCAAAATCTTTGGTCCATCTTCTGATTATCATTTAATACAAAAAGATCTGGACAATATTTATATTTGGTCTATAAATTGGCAACTTCCTGTTGCTTCGGAAAAATGTGCAGTTTTACATCTTGGTAAAAATAATCCAAAAAGCTTTATTCTTTGAATAATATAAATATTCCAAATGATATTTGTTCCGTTCGTGATCTGGGTGTTTATTTTTCCCACAATCTCAATTGTAAGGAACATTTAAATCACATAATTAAAAAAGCTGTTTCTCGTTGTTTTCTAATACACAAAGCTTTTCTTTCTTGTGATAAAGAAATTTTAGTTAGGGCTTATACTACTTATGTAAGACCTATGCTTGAGTATGCTGTTTCTGTATGGAATCCATATTATGCAAATGATATAAATCGTCTTGAAAATGTTCAGCGTAAATTTACTAAACGTCTTTTTGGTTTTAATAGCAATTTATCCTATCTTGAACGCCTAAAGCTTCTTAACCTGCCTTCTTTAGAACTTCGCCGTCTTCACATATGTCTATGTCTCATGTATCAAATTATTAATGGTTTATCTTGTATTGATGCTAATGAATTCTTCATTTTTAGTCAAGGCACTACCCGATCAGTTAACAGTCGTAAAGTTACACTACCAGTTGTCCGTTCCAATGCTCACCTCAACGATTTTTCGCAAAGATACCGAAAAATCTGGAACTCCTTACCTGATCAAATTGTCTCTTCACCCAAAATCGGTTTGTTCAAAAAAGAGCTCCTAAACATTGATTTTACAAATTTATTGTTGGGGCATACCTAGTTGTATCACTTTCGTGATCTGTGTATGTCCTCTTGTTCAGTCGCTATTTTATCATGTATTTGTGTTTTATCAATTTTCGTGTATTTTTCTGACAATAAACACTTTCTTCTTCTTCTTCTTCTAAGAGAGACGTAATTATAATCGTATAATGTAATGATGATCCAGGCACGTAGCTGACCCTCCAATTTTGGGGGGACCAACTTATTTATGGGTGGGACCAAATTCCAAAAAGGCCAAAAATAGCATTAAAAATTGAAATTTTTCGACGTTCGGATTTGTTCACTCAAAGCTGCGTAATCAGCTGGCACCCGACACTGTCAAAAAGCTGGTATTTGTGAAAAGCAATATCAACCAACTCGAAGGAACGACCCTAGATATTTCTAGCGATGAAAATGAACAAGAAGAAAATGATGCTTAATGTTGCCGTTTATTCTACTGAATAAATTTGAAATTGTTCACTTTTGTTATTTTTCCTGAATAATTGGTTAGGCAACTCATGCCTGTTCTTCAATTTAGTGGTTTTTAATCATAATCAAGCATTTAAACACTTATACTCACGACTAAGATATAAAAACCAAAATTTAACCATTAAAAACCATAAAAAACCATAAAAAACCATTAAAAAACCATAAAAAACCATAAAAAACCAAAAAACCAAAATATAAATTTTCAAACTTTGGTTTTTTCCAACCCTGGTTTGATGCACTTTCTGTATAAAAATTTCGCGCTCTACAAGAAATATCACGATCAGTATACGTTATTTATGTTAAAACTTGAATTTCCTTCCTTCAGTAAAGCATTTTAGCGAATTCTGGAGTCGTTTTGACAATTAAAACTATAATTTATCAAATGGCGCGAAGAGCCAGAAAATTTTTAACTTTTAGCTCTCATTTTTGCATTAAAAAACTGTGCAGAAGGTAAGGATTTTCAATCGTAGTGGTGTTCTAGGACCAGATCATCAATAAAAATGCTGCAATTGGCACTGCGCGGCTCAAAGATTAATAACAAGTAAGAATTAAATCAATTCGGCGCGAAGCGCTGAAAAATTTTTGTAGTTTCGCCTCTCTAAAACGCATTTTTGCATTACAAAAGCTAACTGAATCCGTGCAGAAGATAAGGATTTTCAATCGTAGTAAAGTTCTAGATGAAATTGTCAATAAAAATGCTGCAATTGACGCGCGCCGCTTAAAGATTGATAACAAGTAAGAATTAAATCAATTCGGCGCGAAGCGCCGAAAATTTTTGTAGTGTCGCCTCTCTAAAACGTATTTTTGCATTGCAAAAACTAACTGAATCCGTGCAGAAGATAAGGATTTTCAATCGTAGTGAAGTTCCAGACCAGATTGTCGATAAAAATGCTACAATTGACGCGAGCGCAGCTTAAAGATTAATAATAAGTAAGAATTAAATCAATTCGGCGCCAAGCGCCGAAAAATTTTTGAAGTTTTAACTCTCTAAAACGCATTTTTAACATTACAAAAATTTTCCTTAAATGCCAACCAAGCCCAAAATTTTTTCCATTTCCCAAAATTTTGGTTGACAAATAGACCAAAAAGTGGAAAAAATGGTGTTTGGCTGTAATAACTTGCTGTCAACTGCAGGTAATATAGCACACAATATAAAATTATATGCAGTCAAAAACCAGCGGCCTAGACTGCAGGTTATATAGCACACAACGTAAAATTATATGCACTCAAAACCAGCGGCCTGGACTGCAGGCATATAATATAGCACACAATGTGATATTAGGCATTGGTGTAGCTGGTTCACATATGTATTAAGATAGCCACGTTATAAACACGTATGCAGCAAGGTGCGGAATAGAGAATACTGGTAAGTGTCAAATTTTCAAAAAAATGACATTTTCTAACTGACTTTAACAACAACAAAGATTTATTGCAAAACGTACAAGAAATGTTAAAAATAAAGACAGCGTACGATTACAAAGATATGATAAAATGACATATGACTAAAACGTCAGCAACGGGACATGCAGTCACAAAAGTGAAAACTTACGCGTGCCCCTTCAGCTGAACAGAAAAATCAAAAGCATTGAGTTTGCGTTTGGACATTTCTAAGCTTGGTGAATTTACAACATCAACTGGAAGTGAATTCCACAGATTCACATATCTATGACTGAAATTAGAGCTGTGCCGGGGCCGCCTTTTTGCCGTGGGCCAGGGCTGGGGCCTAGGCCCTGGTGCCGGGCCGGGGCCAATAATAGCATGCTTTACCATGCTCATAGTACGACCTGCCCTACCCCTTATATGTACCTATGAATATATTCTTGCTTGTAGATATGCACGTCAAGCGTTAATATTTGTTAGGATTACAAGATATAACAGAACATGGGCATTGGGGGATGTAGACCCCAGAATTCACATTCTCCCCCCAAAATCTGCTAGACCCCCCAGAAATTGATTTTCAGAATTTTTTCCTGTTATTCTGCGGTTTTTTTGATGCTAATGGATAGCTCTCATTGAGAAACGCGAGAAAACGGTGTTTTTTCGCTCAACCATATATTATCAGGCACTTTTTGACTTTAAAAATTTTGGACCCCTAGAATTTTTGAGCTGCCCATGTATGGATTTAACTCCTCTTACTTGGATACGTTTTTCAATGAGCTTTACTTTGCACTTTTTTAGGCTTATTATTCTATTTTTCTGATAGACGTAGCTGTCTGCTACCGAGCAGGCTGGAAATGCTTTAAAATATGTCAATTTTGATTATTAAATAGAAATTTGCACCAATCTGACATAGTGAAATAAAGATTTGAATTAGCAAGATCTGTGGTTAGCTTGAAATTGAGTTTGAAGGTAAATCTGCCCAAAACATCAATTTTCTACATTATAATCAACTCTAACATTGGCCCCTGCGCCGGCACCGGGCTGGGGCCTGGTCCCAGCACAGCTCTAACTGAAATCATACTTGAGAATATCTGGAACAGTCACTTTAAGGTTATTGACAGAGCAAGTATAGTTGTGATTAAAAGCGAAAACTCGTCACAGAGAATGTGTGATTTTCCATTAATAATATGATAATAAAAGGATAAAGCAAAACGAATACAGTGTATTTCGAGACGTTCTAACGACAGACTTTTTAAACGATCATTATATGACAAACCACTGTTAAAACCAAAAATACAACGGGTAAACTTGCGCTGAACTCGCTCAATACGATCAATATCTCGAATACAATAAGGACTCCAAACAGTACAGCAGTACTCTAAAAGCGGATGAACATATACAACAAAAGCACGAGACAAATTTTTATGATCACGAGAGAAGAATAACTTCAGTATCAGACTGGATCGCTGAGAAGCTTTTTTAATCACTTCATGATAGTGCTGCTGAAATTTCAAATTTTGAGACATTAGAACACCTAAATCACGGACACAGTCAGAATCAGAAGGTAAAAGTTGATTTCCAATAAAATATTGATGTTTAGGATTTTTATAACCCATGTACAAAACTGAGCATTTATCAATAGATATCTGTAGCTGCCATTCACGCGACCATGTATAAAGCTTCTTAAGGTCGTTTTGAAGTATAGTTTTAGAAGAGGACAAATTATACATTTTAACATCGTCAGCAAATAACCGAATTTGACTACTCATATTATCACATAAATCATTTATGTAAATCAGAAAAAGGGTTGGCCCTATCATGCTCCCTTGCAGGATGCCGCTAGTTACATTAAAGCTATCTGAAAAGAACTATTAACAACAACGCACTGAGATCGAAGGATAAAAAAGATTTAAGCCAGTTGAAAAGAAAACCATTTTAGACCATATGCAGAAAGTTTATGAAGTAATTTTGTGTGCGATAAAGAATCGAAAGCTTTTTTAAAGTCGATGAAAATTACATCCACAGTAGATTTTCTATCAATAAATTTTGCCCATTCGTTTTTACACTTTAGCAATTGCATTTCACATGATCGACCTTTAAAAATCCAAATTGAAAAGGAGAAAGTAATTATTTATATTTGAGTAATCCAAAATCTTTTTATTCACAATTTTTTCCATAATTTTACAAGGAGAGCAACACAACGAAATCGGACAATAATTTTCTACACAAGCAGAATCACCTTTATTTTTGAAAAACTAGAATTACGTTTGCTAGATACCACAATTTTGGAATTGAACCTGATCAAAAAGAAGTTTCAAAGATAGAAGCAAGAGGAGAAGAAAGCAAATGACCTAGTATTTTAATAAAAAATGAGCATAGGCCATCAGGGCCACATGCAGTACTTGGTTTAGATGCGCAAATAGCTCTGTAAACGGTGTCTACATCGAAATTGATTTTTGCTAACGAAGAAAAAGTACGAGACAGGAAGATTTTGATCATCAACAGTGAAAACAGAGGCAAAATATGAGTTAAAATGATTAGCTTTTACATGATCGTCATCTAATTCAATACCATTAGATAAAGTCAGGGGAAATGAACTTTTCCTGATTTTTAAACGAGAATTAACAAAATTATAAAAATTACGGATATCGCCAGATTTTAAAACTATTAGTTCTTCTTTAGCGTAAAAATTTTTGGTTTATCTTTTTATAGATTTGCAGAAACTAGAATAGATAGTTCGATTTGTTCGAGTTTTGAACTTTTTGTAATTTTTCCATAATTCAAGTTTTTTAAATATAACTTACGCATGTATTTAGGAAGAACTTTCTTAAAATTTCTATGTGCTTTTTTAGGTATTAGATCAGAACTAATAGTTTGAAGAAGTGAAACAAAAACATTATACATATTATCTGCCGAAGTACACTGATTAAATAAATTGGGCCAAGAAACAGTGGCTAATTGCATAGAAATTAACTCGTAATTGGCTTTTTGAAAATTTAAACAAGAGGGCATGTGATTTGTCTCTTCGTACCCTTGAATTTCGACAGCAATAGAATTATAATCACTATCAAAAAAAGGAGGTGAAATCTTCACGTTAATGGCTTGATTAAGTGAAAAAAGCAAATTTAATATATTATTATCGTGAGTACTACGGATTAGTTGCTCTAAACCAGTTGTACAGAAGGTATCATAAAATAAAGTATTGATGGGATCAGAAGGAAAGGTGTTGGAGACCCAATCAATTTTAGGAAGATTAAAATCACCAACAATTAATAAAGGATAAGGTACATTAGAAGCCCATTCAATAGAATTACAAAGACTTTCAGCATACATAGTATCATAAGTTGGAGGACGATAAGCTAGAGTAAATCTAGTTTTGAAATCAGTATTGTATAAATCAAAAATTAAAATTTCACAGGCAGGAAAATTGATAGGAATTTTGTTGTGTTTAATATGTAGATTATTATTAGCAAAAACTATAAGTCCACCTCCACATTTA
Organism: Mermis nigrescens; assembly: GCA_036768485.1. NCBI lineage: Eukaryota > Metazoa > Nematoda > Enoplea > Mermithida > Mermithidae > Mermis > Mermis nigrescens. The sequence continues at coordinate 7,190,211 of JAVLUZ010000160.1, forward strand.
TTTAACCGATCACATCGAATAATTTGGTAATTATTTGAACTGCAAAGGAGACTATCTGGAATTTCAGGATGAAGCCAAGATTCACAACAAAGTATTGATTCCAGAATTTTATTTTTAGTAAGATTTTTGGTGATTTAAGGAATCCTGACCCCCTTTAATTTGGGTGCTGTCCATGGATGCCTGCCTATATCTGGCGATTCCTCTTTTTTATGAGATTTTCTCGATTTTGCAATTTCAGATAAGATCAGGGTCGTATCCATAGGGGATAGAGGGCCTTGTTCACCCCTCCCTGAATCGGAATAAGAGAAAGATTTTTTTCTTCACTTCCCCATTGCTTTTTTTAGATCAAAAACGCAAAAAGCTTTGAGTGCTCCGCATCACATTTCACAATTATCAATAGAGTATATTCACTCCCAGCTCGCGATTTAAACAGATCCATTTATAGTCTTTATACAAGCTAAAACTTATTTTCCGTATATGTCTTCTGGTTTACACAAGTTATGCAGAAAATGAGGTTTGTTGAAGAAAAACTTCCATTGGATTCTCGCCATGTGTTAGGGGCAGTTTGCAGCCAATAGCACACAATGTAATATTATTTGCAGTCAAAAACTTAAGGCATATATTGCAAATAAGTTCAGACACAGTGTATTTGCAGTCAAAATCATTAATCTACATAGACTGCAAATAACATTGCGACATTTGCAGTCAAAAACCAGCGACATTAAGTGCAAATAATACACACAGTTTAATAAATTATTTGCCGTCTAGGTAGCTGGTTTCTGACTGCAAGCAGTCTCTCTTGCTAGTTTTTGACCACAAATAATATTACACTGTGTCCGAACTTATTTGCTTTTGTGCCTTTATGTAAGTCAGGTAGGTACCTACTTAATTTAACCCAAGCTTCTAATACCTCAAGTCATACGTGCGTTAGGTAAAACTTCCAGAAGGGGCTAAAAATCAAAAATTGTCACATAGCCAAGTGCTTCTTCGTTAAAACTGTTATATATTTATTTCGCCTCAGAAAACGATGTGTACAATTTTTTTCACTCACAAACAAAGCTATATAGCCTTTTGGACTAAAAATAGATATTTAGCCTTTTTTGAGTCAAGAAAATAGTTTATATCCTTTTGAACTCAGAAAAGACAACTACATATATAGCATTTTTGAGCTCACACGGTGAGTTTCTGAGTCCAATAAGACTATATAGCTAGTTTTCTGAGCCCAAAAATGTTATGTAGCTGATTTTCTTTAGCCTAAAAAGCATATATAGCAATGCTTTTTTCGGCCAGAATAGCTGTACAGCTATCATTTTTCAGAAATCAGGGGGGAGTAAATATCCCTCTCAACCCTATGCTCTTATACGACTCTCAGCGATTAGCTGATAGGTACGTACCTCTTATAGGTAAATACATATCATTATAATTATAATATTATTAAGATTATAAAGTCAATCTTATAAGTGTTGTTTATTTCAGAAGCTAGTACCTATTTTATCTGCTTTCTTTCCCATCGCTTAATGCATTGATGTCTAGGCCCGAAGAAAGAAATACGGTAATGCTTATATAGTTTATACGGGTATATACAGATTTGTGTGCATAGTTTATATTTTGCAGCAAATTCCTCGGAATCGAGAATTGAAAGTTTCTGGAATTTTGATTTGCTGAAGCTAGTCGAATTTTCAGTCAACGTTTCGACTACCACCAAATTCCAATCAAAATTTCTTTCGATTATATTTGATCTTTTTGTTGACTAAAAGGTCTTTCTGCTATGTTGCTGCCGCCCTCTTTCTAAATTCGTGCGGGTACTTGCCCCTAATTTTCGCCTCCTTTATAAATTTGCAGAAGAATACGTTTTGCTTTAAAAAATTTTATGTTATTATCGCTGCTATTACTTACCTAATTTAATTTTTTAGTGAATTGGCGGAAGTTAAGAAACGTTATTCGAAAAGTCTGAAAAATATGTCATTAATTTGTACAACTAGGTTCAGGCCCGTATTCAGGGGAATTGGGGGCACGTCACGCCCCTTGGAAATGAAATGTGAGTATGATTCATTCCTTTACTCCCTAGCTTTTTAGCATGAAATCGCAAATAATTGCGGCACTACGCGCCTAATTTAACAATCATAATTTGAGTCTATTTAGTCCCACGCGCGCTGTTTAAACACTCCGTTTTTAGTCCTAATAGACGCAACCTAAAGTGTATTTTGCATCTATGTTTCCTGTTCTGCTCAGGTTTTATGCAGAAAATGAGATATGTTCAAGAAGCAAGAATGACAGAATTTTTTTGCGATGATTATGAATTTGCCGATGAACTTTGACCATTTTTAGGGTGAATCAGAATTGTGAATCGGCTGATTTCATAAAAAATTTTAACACGACTCAAAATTGAAATATTCTTTTTACGAAATTTTCCGGGACTCTGCCCCGTACCCCACTGGGGGGAACGCCAGAGCGTGTCAGCCCACACCCTCAAGCCCTTAAAAGAGACGGTTTCTATTGAATTCTCAATGCATTCTAAGGTATTCGGCTTGCATAAAATTTGTAAACTAGTATCTCATCCTCTGGCCCCCCACATTTGAAAAAAAAATTTGGTCGTGATCTCTCCGAAACAGAATCCTGGATACGGGCTCTGACTGGGTTTCTAATACATGGAACATGTGGGTTAGCCGATTGACTTCGGTTAATGACAATTTTCAGCAATACTTTTTTGCTTAATATATTAATGTATTTTTGATTTATCTGCCTGATGTGTTCAGATTCATGCTGATACTTTATACGAGCATTTCTCTATTTTTAATTAAAAACCAATTTGCGTACTTTTATGGTCGTCAGCATTGCAAGATCCAGAAAATTTCTGCAAGGGAAGCGGCATCAAAGCCAAAATATTGCCGAAAAAATTTATTACTAATTCGTTTCCAAGACAGCGTTTTTCCCTTGAATTTTGATTATTTTTATATTTTTTTCTATATTTCACTTTTTATATAGGTATATAACTTATATTTTCTATTTTTATTTTATTTTACTTTTACTGCTTGTTAATTTATATTTTCATTTTACTTTGTAAATTGCCTCGACCATTCTCGATTTTTTTTGTAATCTGAGACCGGAGTAATATGTATTGTACAATGAAGAAGGAAAACGATTCTGGAGGTCAGAAAATTTTCAAAAATCGACAAAATCGATGCTAAGGCAAAACCTATTTTTCATGTCATCATCGAGCTTTATTTATGAGTGCCTATCGAAAAAATCGCGAAAAAGTAAAAAAACGAAAATTAAATTATAAATTTGTTTCTGCACTGCAGGGTTTTGTGAATTCTTCGGAGAGCATAGCGAACACTCCCATGCATACACGTAACAGGGATTGTAGGACTTTACGTAAGATGATGTTGGAGGATTTCCCACTCAAATTGGTTGTCCCCATAACCCCAAAGTCAGAATTTAGACCCTCCCGAGTTTTGGCGAAAATCCTGCGTTTTTAGCCATATTTAGGTGTTTTTTTATATTTTTGGCCAAAAATTAGAGTAATTTTCCACCATCCTGTCTGCAATAGTCGGGGGTCCCCCACCCAACATTTTGAGCCCTTACATGTATACACGGAAAGATAGAGAATCCACTTTGCATGCAAATGCTCATGACATAGTAGTAGTCATAGATGATTTGGAGGTCCACGGTTTTCACCCCCCAGAAAACATCACCTAAAATTATTTCTCCCCACCTTTTCCAGAATTCGCGCTTTTCCGATCAATTCCAAAAAGTTCGTAGAAAAGGTGTTATCTTAAGCGTTTTACCTATCTTTTGCTCAAAAGCGTCAAAGTTTTCGGCGCTTAGCGCCATATACTCATTTTTGAATTATATTTCCTTCAATTTACTCGAATTTTTTGATTTTTTCAAAATTCTTTTTTGAAAAAATGTCTTAATTTTTTTGGAAACTAACGTTTTTTAAGTGTTTAGATAATGCTTCTAAAAAATTTTAATAAAAACCGAAACACCTTTTATTTAACGCGTATTCACCATTTTTGAGCCTTAAAAGGCACTTTAACATTTCACCGCCCTCCCAGAATTCCCATGATGTGCATGTCTGATGGTAATACAACGTTAACGCCTCTTATGCTCATCACGTAATCGGCGGTGGGTAAGGGGGCTCGGGGGAGGATTAAGACTCCATAAATTCACAAGATCAAATTGCTCGGCAGTACTAAATTTTTGACCTTTCATCGGAGGTTTTTATGCTACCATCTCTAACCACGCTTTAGGTGCATGTCTGTTAGTCTCCAAAAATCGAAAAATAATCGCGAAATTCGGTCAATCCCTAGAATCAAATTTTGGCGTTTTTTGCGTTTCGCCTATTAGACAACCAGAATTTGGTTGCTGCTCACTTATGATGTCAATGCCTTATTTTAGCACGTTTGCTTGTGACCCGAACTTTAACCTCCCCTCTTCAGCTAACTAATCTGCCAGTTCCAGAACCATTAGTTCACTTTTCGACCTGTAGCGCGTATCCGAGCAATAAAGTTTTGCCAAAAAGTGGGCCGCGCGTCGATTCTAAACCCGTTGTGTCGAAAACAGCAGAAAAATTTAACATTAAGCGCCCGCCGCCCATTAAATCCGATAGACTCCCCCCTAAATCCGCCGCCGGGCCCGTTATTCAAAACAAACAAATCTACTCAACCACTAATAAGCAGCCGCCCGTCAAATCTGGCCCCGGGCCAACTGTCGATAATTGCCGAAAATCGCGCCCAAAAATTAATATCGCGACGACGAAAAATCCCGTCAAAACTATGGCGACCGAGGAGGAAATTTCGGAGCTTAAAAAGCAGCTTCGTGATCAAAACGAAAAAATCGATCAGTTGAGAGAGACAATCGGTAAACAACAACAAAGCGACGAAATCGGCCAATTGAAACGAATGATTAGCAAGTTGTTGAGCGGCGAAATCGGCCGAAATTCTACGAATGTAAACGTTGCCGAAATTATTGGCCCCTCCGACGATTATTTGGGCCAAAGTTCGCCGCCTAACGTTAAGGCCTGTCAGACGTCGCCCATGTCGTTGTATTGCCATCATTGCGGAAACAGATTAGATTTTGGCGAAGTTGCCAAAATAAGCGCAAGTGACCAAAATATGCCGAAAAGATGTTTGGATCAGCAACGCAAAAATAGTCAGGTGCGCTTCGATCACGCCGACGATTCCGCCCAATTTTCTTCGCCCGAAATCGGAACCAACGCCGGCGATGCTGTTGCCAAAAAATGATCCATTTTCGGTCATCCAATCGGAATTCACCACTTGCGATAATGATAGAAACGATCGCGGCGTAAACGAATCGAATGGCACTTTTCTCGATAGAATGATGGCCATAGCCCAAAAATGGGAGACCACCCGGAACGGGGTCCGCGATAGAGTTGAAGATCAATGTCACATTGAACAGGTAGACGCTCGACCGAGTGTTTGATTCGATTTCGCTTCATAATCACGTTAGATCGAATTAAAATTTTAATTTAAATACATCGTGAAATAGGTTATTGAAGTAAAAATTGAACTGTAAAGCATACCTGGGCAGATGGTTCGCCCAGTCCAACTTCCAGCCAAAGGGGTGGGTGGGTCCCTAGACCCTGAAAAAGGTGTGTCTGTCCTTGAAAAAGGTGGGTCTGATCTGAAAAAAGGTGGGTCCGTGCCTGAAAAAAGTGGGTCGTTCAGCTTAATCAGTGGGTCAGTCACTGAAAAAAGGTGGGTCCATCCATGAAAAAGGTGTCGAACAGTTTAAAAAGGTGGTCCTGTGCATGTTTTGCAAACTGATGATGATATACTGTATCTAGCATTTCCTTAAATTATCTCCAAAAATTTTCTCCCTGTACAAAACATAGCCCCGTCCAAGCTACCCCTTCGCCCCGTTCAACTTTTGGTTCGGCCCGTCCTGGTGATGGGCCGATATGGGGCATTGCCCAGGTGTGCTGTGAAGTTTATTTCTGTTTATTTAAAATGCATGATCAAAGTACAAATTCCTTTTTTTACATTGTTTTCAATTCAAGGTTGGATAAGAGTTCAAAGTATCGTAGCCAGAAGCGTATCAGCCTTAACATTTTTTTCATCATCCCTGTACTTCTGGAAATTGTTGTAAAAGTGTTGCCTTCTATTCTTTTCCTAACGGTTATTTAGAATGAAAAGTTAATGTTTTTATTTTTAGTATGAAGTTAGATTTTTTGATCACTGGTTAAGTTAGGCTTTTCACGTTTCATAACAATATCGCCAAAATATGCGTTTTATCTGTTAAGCCCGTTTGAGCTGTTAATATGTGGTGCCGCTAGGTTGCAGTGACAGTCAGAGGATTAAAGGCACGAAACTGTAGCAACCTAGTTCCTCTCTGATGACCTCGCCTGTTTATATTTTTCACGTTTTTTTATATATTTATTCTGTATAACTCCTGCTTACTTCTCTCGTTTCACTTGAACTCTTGCACCTCGTAAAACCCGTAATTTCTCATAATATAATTTTGTGTGCTTTTTATATACTTGTGTATATACTATTTCTCGCGTCGTTTTGTTTCTTTTATACTAACAGCATGCCTAATTTATTTACTTTTTTATTTATTTATCTATTTATTATTTTTTCATAATGATGACTTTCTCTTATTATTTAAAATCATTTTATCTTAGATTTTTTACATGTATGCACATGGTGGATTGATCAACAGATCTTTTTTTTGCTGAGCTTGCCCAACATTAAATTTGTAATATTTACCGCAACCCTTTAATTCGTGGAATTATCTAAAAGCTTTTAATACTTTTTACAAATTTGACGGATTGTTATTCAATGATTTATTCCATTCATGAAGATCCAAGTACTTGACCTATCCATTTTTCGTATTTTTTCTTTTCCATATCGGATTAAAAATAATCGTTTAGAATTCTTGTATGCAGCCCTATATTCATACCGTCGTGTAGCGGGAGTCGAAAAGCCGGTTTTTCCTAAAATTTCCTAAAACGTTAATTTTTCACCCCTTCCCCATTTTTGCCAAAGATTTTTATTTTTAGGCCGTTTTTCTGCATTTTTTCGTTTTTTGGCCGATTGACTGTGATTTCTCCGCTCTAAAAATTACCGCCTACACCTCCCAAAATTTTAACGCTATGGACTTCGTTTTAAAATAAGGCATTTATTGCCAAAAAAACGCTTAGAATAGCATAACCCATTCAATTTCAGTATTATATACATATTCCTTGTTTTATGCCGACCTTTGTCTATCTTATATTTTTTCATTTTCTTCCTTAACTGAATCTGTTTTAACGTTTCGCTGCTTTCTTTAATTTAGTTATATGTAATTCAAAATTTACTATTCTCTTGAAGTTCCTGATATCTTTGATCATTTATTTTTGTTTAGCTGTGCATTTGGCACTCATTAGCGCGATTACAAACATTTTATGAGCTAAAATATGAAATTTCTGGTTTTAATTATCAAACGAGCTTTATCGGCTGATTAGCTGATTAATTATAATGCAATCGTTATTAGTAGCATAGCCTCCCGAGTCTTGACTTCCCTGGACTAAATTATTTCAGTGCATAGTGATGACCAGGGGCGGATTTAAGGGGGTGGGGCGGGGGCGGCCGCTCCGCCTCCATTGGCCAACAATATTTGGCGAGATAAAGAATGGATAATCAAATTTGCAATGATTTTTGGCCGTCAGTGACCGTAATTTCTCAAATTTTCCGGCGCGTGATACCTATTAATGACATATATTTACTTTCTTGGCGACCTGGAAGTCATTATGTTTTCAATTTTAACAGCAGAAACAGCTATTTTTGCATAGGTGTCTCGTATTTTAAATTAGAATTTTTTTCCGTATTCGGCAAAGATTTTTCCCGATGTACAAAGATTTTTTGAGACCGTCTTTGTACATGTACAAAGATTTCTTGGGAAGACAAAAATTACAAAAAAGGTCTAAAATGCGAAAAAAGTTTCGGCGCTTTGCGCCGAAATGAGTAATTGTGTGTTCTATATATTTTTATAATGGCAGAAATTGCATGTCAAAAGGGAAAATGTCAAATTTTTTCGGCGCTTCGCGCCGTTTTATGACGATTGTTAGTGATTTTTGCCCTTAAAGACCCAGAAATTAGCTAAAATACACTACGAAAAGTCGGATAACTCTGTTTTTACCACACTAAAATCGCTATTGTATCATATTATAGTACCCAAAAATTTGTGTGTACAAAATGTACAAAGACTTTTTGGACAATCTTTGTACATGTACAAACTAACCTTGTGCCAAAAAAACGCTTGCTTCTAGACGTCTATCCGCCTTAATTTCACAAATTTTCCGGCGCTTCGCGCCAGATTCTTGTTAAAGTCAAAGAAAGTTAATGATTTTTTTCGCACAAAATTATCGAAAATTTTAAAATTTTAAGAAAAAATATTGCTTCAAAAGTGATTTTATATAAAAGTATACAATGTAAAACAGCGAAAAAACGCCGTTTTGCGCGTTAAGGGCAAATTTTGGATCTATTATTGACTGTTTTTGGAAAATTTTGGGATACCGCCCCCCTCCTAGGAAAATCCTAGATCCGCCCTTTGGTGATGACCATAGGTGGGCGGCACCGAAATTCTGGAGAATGCAATATTTTTCAAAGGTCAAAAAATAGCCTTACGAAATGGTGGTATGGCGAAAAAACACCATTTTCAACGTTTCTCATCGAGCACTATCCATTGGCATCAAAAAATTGCGAAAAAAAGGAAAAAAATTCCAAAAATTGAATTCTGGGGGGGTATTTGGGTTTTCGCGGGGGGGCGTGCGTATCCCCAAACCTCCCATGCCCAGGTGTGGTTATGACGTTCGAGTGTCTTTTCGTGCGCCAAGCAGACATGCGCAGCATGAGAATTCTGGGTGGGTTTGAAAGTTTGAAGTGCCTTTTTGGGCTCAAAAATAATGGATTTGCAGTCAAAAACATCGTTTTTCAACATTTCTGACGATGCTATTTTTTTAGGACATGAAAACATAAAAATGTCGAAAACTTATCAAAAAATAAATTGAGTAAATTGAACAAATATACTTAAAAATAAGTATATGGCACGGAGCGCCGAAAAATTGACACTTTTGAGTCAAAAATATCGCTAAAAACGCCGAAAACAGCACATTTTTTGCGATTTTTGGAGGGAAATCGCGCACTCTGGGGGTAGAGGAGGGACTGAAAAAAATTTTCATGGAGATCGAATCCGCTACCCCCCCCCCGCAAAAATTCTCCCCCCCCGGAAAATTTTTCAAGATCGTGTATGTTTATTGCTTTTGAACGATTTTGGCATGATGGCGTAATGTAGGAGTATGTTTTGTTTGCGTAATCAGGTTAGCGTAGTTCGCCGCGTTTCTAATACACACGTCGCTCAGTCTAAACCGAAAAATCATTGGGATAATCTAATGCGAGAAGCGGGCCGAAATTCGGAACTCAGAAACGCCATCGACGATTTGGCCATGCAATACTTGCCCGATAGTCAGTTGGCGGAAATCGCCAAAAGCAAATCTATTTTGGATAAAAAAAATTTGACAAAACGGCGCCAATGTGAGTCTCGGTCACACTTGGGCGTGTGGGGGGGGGGGTATGCACCTCTTCAGGAGTTCGAATACCCCCCCCCCCTCCAGAAGCCAAAAAACCCCGCCAGAAAAGTTTTTTTTTTGTATTCGGCCAAGTTTTTTCCCGACGTACAAAGACTTTTCAGGACCGTCTTTGTACATGTACAAAGATTTTTGGGAAGACAAAAACTGTTGAAAGGTGTGAAACATTTAATTGTCTGTCCTATATATATTTTTCAAATGGCAGCATTTGCATTTAAAATGGAAGAATGTCAAGTTTTTCGGCGCTTCGCGCCGTTTTGAGACAATTTGTAGTAATTTTTGACCTTAAAAACCCAGAAATTAGCTAAAATACACTACGAAAGGCCGAAAAAAAACCTCTTTTACCACACTAAAATCGTTACCGTACCATATTTTAGTACACAAAAATTTGCATGTACAAAATGTACAAAGACTGTTGAGGAACATCTTTGTACATGTGGACCTTGCGCAAAAATAAAACACTGCTCCAGAATTCAATTTTTGAAATTCTTTTGTTTTTTTGCATTTTTTGCTGTTTATGGATAGCACTCGATGAGAAACATTGAAAAATTGTGCTTTTTCGCCATACCACCATACATGATCTTGGGGGGGGGTTTGGGGGGTTTCACCCCCCCCCCCCGCAGAATCATTTTTCACCCCCGCAAAAAATTTTTCACCCCCCCAGAATTGGCGATTTTTCAAAAGTTTCCTAAACTTATCAGAAAATTGGTAGAAAAAGTGTCTTTTTAAGGTTTATTGGCTATCTATTTGCTCAAAATCGCCAAATTTTTCGGCGCTTCGCGCCATATATTCATGTTTTAAGCGATATATTGGTCAATTTATTCGACTTTTTTCGAAATTTTTTCATGATTTATGCTATAGAAGGATAGAGTATCGTCAGAAACGCCAAAAAACTACATATGTTTTTAAACGTGTAACGGCCATTTTTGAGCCCAAAAAAGGCACTTTAGGTTTTCACCCCCCCCCCCACAATTCCCACGAAAAAATTGGATATGGAGCTATTTAAGCGAAATATATGCTCTTGCAATTTGTTTAAACAACAAAGCGAGAAAAAAATGAATCTACTTAAATGATGAAAATTATGCTTTTTGGGTTCAAAGCTACGCATTGAATGTAAGGTCATTAAGCGAGGTGGGAGGGGGTTCAAAACGTCTTATTTATTATGACCTTTATTCGTCTTTTTTTATTTGTTAATTTTTTCTTTTTATTTCTTCATTTTTATTCTCTTTTTATTCCATTTGTTCTTTTTTATACGTTCTTATTTTTCCTTTCTTCTTTCCTGTTTACACTCTTTTTCCCCTTTTATCCTTTCCCACTCAAGCCGCTTTTATCTCACTTTTTTGCCCATTTTTATCCGTCTATCCCTTTTGCCCCTTCTAATCTTTTTGCTTCTTATTCTTTTTAACTTTTATTCATTTTTTATTTTCTATTTCCTTTTATTTCGTTTTCATTTTTTTCATTTTTTTTCATTTTTCCTACATTTTTTCCATTTTTCACCAATAGACCGTTTTGACGTTGAAAAACCGAGTCGTGGTAAGAATTGCTCGACTCGGTGTAAAACGAACGACGAATTTCCGGTCGAAATGTCAGCTTGTAGCCGAAATTTTTTGAAGAAATACGGCGTCATTGATGATGATTCGGCGGACGAAGCGGAAAATTTCGAGTGAGTTTCGGTAATTATTGTTTGGGGAACAAGAAAATCATCAGAATACAAAATTGAAAAATGAAAAAAAGGAATGTTTACATAAAATTTAAATCTGGGGGTCTACCGGATTCTGGGGTGGGGTCATAACCCCCCTTTGCGCCGGTGTGCGGTTATGAGTCATAAATAAACCGGCAGTACGGGAATGAACGAATGACGAAATATATGTAAATTATTAAATTGATAAATAATAAATTTAAATAAATAATTAAATATTGAATAAATAAAATAATTAATAAAAAACTAAATAAATAAATGAATAACTGAATAAATTATTAATTTGTTCATTATTAATTAATGATATAATTATCGGTTAGTCTTTTGAGCTTAGTAGCATTAGTATGATTAGGTAGGGGTTGCCTGAGTCAAACTTTGAGCGGTCAAAAATATAACTGGCTTTTTATTTGTCAAATTTCGGTTAAACTTAGAAAATTGATTGCGAGAATGTCGGAATAATGGTACATTTTTACTGCTAAGAGTATTTTTCGTATTTATCGTCGACGATAATTAAAATCGTCTTACAATTATCATTCCGCTTGCGTATACTGGGCTTCAAAACTTTACCGTCTTCTAGTTCTCGTCACCGATGATAGTTTTGTTCTAAGGTTATCTATATGATGTATATTTCGTCGACGGGACGAAAATTAAAGACGATTTTCCTCGCCAATCGTCTTTGAGGCGAGAGCCCCCTCGCACGTTTCTTACGCGCAATATGTTTGGCTTTGTAACGCTAAACTATATACATAATGGAAGAAATACAGATTTTTTTATTGTAATATTCTATTGAATTGTCATTTTGATGTTTTAAAAAATATTATTGCCATATTCTGTTTATTTTTATGGCGTATATTATTTGATTTAGGTTTTCTGGTTTTTTAAACACGACTTGTACGCAGGCCATCTCGTCATCGCCAACGCGAGTTTAATCGCAGTCGTCCTGCCCAAAAAGCAATTCTCAGAGACAGAAACGCTGATTTACGTCACGTGACTGATCGCTTACACGATTGGTCCGTTTCGTCCAATGAGAAAAGAGCGCCTAAATTTTCGTCCAATCAGCTTTGCACTCGCTACGACCAATCGAATCGTTTCGATCGATCGTCGCCCGATATTTATAGTCCTTAATTTTCATTTTATTCTGTTCGTGCTACAGTAATCCAATACTTAGTCGAATCACGGATTTGTGTAAATATAATCCATTCTTCGATTTACACGTATAATAGATTTATCAATGTTTGACTGCAATCTAGATTTCATGGTGTATGTATGTAGGTGCTGTAGTTGAGGCCAGGCACGTAGCTGTGGGGGGATGGGGATCCGGACCACACCTGGGCGTGGGGGGTATGCACCCCCCCAGAAACAAAGTACACCCCCCCCAGAATTCAATTTTTGAAAATTTTTTTCGTTTTTTTCGCAATTTTTTGATGCCAATGCATAGTGCTTGATGAGAAACGCCGAAAAATGGTGTTTTTATCGCCATACCACCATTCTTAAGGCAATTTTTCGACCTTCAAAAAATCTTGCACCCCCCCCCCCCAGAATTTTCTTGCTGCCCACGTATGACCGGACCCCCAAAATTCAGAAAAAACCGGAAAAATAGGACTTTTTACACGTTATTTTCTTCTATTTTTGGCTTTAGACCCCCCGAAATTGGTGTTGGTCCTCCCAAAATAGGAGGGCCAGCTACGTGCCTGGTTGAGGCAGGTATGCACTTTACATTGGCGAATTCCTCTCGCCTACTTTATTGAGGTAGTTTGCAACCCCAGAAGTTCGGATACCCCTCCAGAAACTAAAGTATCCCCCGAATTCTATTTTTGAAATTTTTTGTGTGTTTTTTTTCGCAATTTTTTGATGCCAATGGATAATGCTCGATGTGAAATGTTAAAAAATGATTTCTTTTCGCCATACCACCATTTTTTGACCTTTAAAATATCTTGCACCCCCAGAATTTTGGTAGCTTTGGACCCTTTTAGAGAATGCAGCCCATAATATCGCAGAAATCGCTTTTTGTTAATTTTTACTTTTGTCCTCGATTTTTTATGGCAACGATGAGAAGCGTCGAAATATGGAGCTACTACTGAAAAATGCATATGCATGGATTTACTGGGACTTTCCAAAATTCGCCCTCGGATTCCAAAATTGAATGTTATATGCTTTTCCGTAATTTTGACCCAAATTTGGGAGCTGCCTAGTGCTCCATATGACAAATGCTGTGCTGCATACGTGCCAATCTGTTGTGCGTCATTTGCTTGAATTGTTTTTTAGTTTTTGAGTGATATACAAAAAAATTTGAAATAACGAGTTTTAGGCTGATCTTCAAGACTGGTTAATGGCAAAACTGCTTCACAATGCAGCTCAGGTTCGTGACGTGGCTTTCAAAGTTCGGAATTTATATTGTGCCGTAAAAGCATGTCTTATACCTACTGGTATTAAGTGCTTATGTGCATCCTGCCAATAGGTGTCTCGCCTGAATTCTCGGGGTCCGAAGATTTTTAGGGATCAAAAAGTGCTTTTCCATTGGCATGAAAAGCTAGTTTTGCTAATTTTTAGCCTTGTGATAATTACCGTTATGAATACCTACTGATCTGCAATTTACGGATCAGTAGACCGTTTGAAAGAAAATACTTGCTACCATAGATGGGCAGCACCAAAATTCTGAGGGGGGCAGGGTGCAAGACTTTTTAAAAGTCAAAGAAATAATCTTAAAAATGAAGGCGTGGCGAAAAACGCCCATTTCTCATCTAACAATCCATTGGCGTCAAAAAATCGCGAAAAAATAAAAATTGAATTCTGGGCGCATTAAGGGTTTTTTTGGGTATTTGGTCCCCCAAGCTTACGTGTGGTTGCTTCCGTGCATGGGCAGAATCTTAGGGGTTTCGGCCAGAACCCTACGCTCATATTGCGGCTGCTAATCATTTTTACCTGTTATTTACGAACGTTAGCATAAAAATAGAGAGCTACTCATAGTTACTATTTTCCATTAGCCTTCGTGCCCACCTGTAGGTATGTACAGTCAAAGACAAGACCACAAGTAAAGCTGCTCAAGCGTATGTCCTACAGGCAACTGGTGACAGGCAATATTCTTTTGACGCGCGTTTACTAATATAAAATTTTGACCGACTTACAGGCAGGTCACAAGCGCCTGTCGTGCCTGTGCTTGAGCAACGTTACTTGTTTTTGACTGTATGCAGGAAGATTTACATACGTTCGTACATATAAAGAGTGAGCGGCTTGGTGCTGCTACCACCCATAGGCGCAGGCCAGGCTAAGATGCCCCCAATTCGATAGAACCCGCCAACCCCTTCATACTTGAATTTTCGGTAGGTAGGTGGCCATTTCGCTCCATCGGACCCCAGAATTTATAGTCTGTTTCAAATAACTTCGTGCATAAATTCAAAGAGTTTTCATCGGCAGTAAGCCTGGGGTTACGATAATTATATATCAGATCAACGCTATTATCGCTATCTGTCAGCTTATTGTCGGAGGTAGTTTTATAATTTATTACCGAAGTTGTGTGAAACAGACTACACAATTGTTGCTGCCCGCGTACGTATGTACATACATACATATAAGTGTCACTGGTCAGTGTTCGAATTTTTGAGATGTACTCCCAGCCATAATGGGCAGCAACAAAATTTTGGGGGGTGCGTGTGTGCAAGATTTTTCGGAGGTCTAAAAATGGTGATTTGGCGTAAAAAACACCCTTTTAAACGTTTCTTGTCGAGCACTATCCATTGGCATCAAACAATTGCGAAAAATTTCAAAAATTGAATTCAGGGGGTGTGTGCAAGATTTTCCAAAGGTCTAAAAATTGTGGTATGGCGAACAAACACCATTTTTCAACATCTCTCGCCGAGCAGTATCCATTGGTATCAAAAACTGGCGAAAGACTCGAAAAATTGAATTATAGGGGGTATTCAGCCTTCTGGAGGGTACATACCCTCACGCCCATGTGTGCTCCCAACCCCACGTGCGCTTGTCAGCGTTCAGTTGAAACATACAGTTCTCGCTTTGCACCAAAAACACTTTTACCTACCTACTACATCATAAGAGCTATTAGTGCACGTGCTGAGACTCGGAGCATGTGTTGTGCGCGTGCGCACTTTCATTATAATGTGCATTACTTGCTCACTGTGCAAGGAATCAAGCGAAGAAAAAAAGACTGTTGTGTACGATGTCAATCCCGAAATGGAGTGGTTAAATTTTCGACACAGCAATAATTTTATAATCAAGCCAATGTCTCGCCCGTGTACGGAGTAAAGCAGCGAAAATCTTGCCTTTTATCTCTATCAGGAATGTAGAATTGGCGTCGCTACAGTACGACAGCAGTGTAAAATCCCCGTCCAATTTGTAATTAAAAAAGACGAATCGATAATCGCAGTATATAAAAGAAAAACGAAATGTAAGAAACTATGGATAACAGAATATGTACATCAAAGCTCGTCGCGATTGATCGCTTGTTGATCGATTGGCTTGAGAATTCGTTCAACGAAATCGATAATATCTGTGCTACTCTGACTATAAAGGTCCACGCCGGCGGCACTTTTTACGCCATTCGACATTACACCGGCGTACCATCTTACAGTAGGATAGCTGCGAATGCCGGCCGACGAACAGGCAGTTGGATGGAGATCACAGTTGATTTTGACGACTTTTACGCGTGACTTTAAAGCCTGAAAACGCGAAATAGCTGAGATTTTGTTGCAGTGTAAACAAGATATCGTAACGGGGGCAAGTCAAACCCTGTTTCCCGGATCTTCCGCTCTGAATCGCGCGTGTAGTACTAAGCCGACTACTCGGGCTCTTGCTCACTTTCTGCGCTGACATTCAATATAATTGAGAAACGATATAGCATCAACCTCACGGGTTTAACTTCAAAATATCCATTTCAAATTGCGTAGTAGCACCTCTGCTGCTCTATACAAATTTATGAATATATTAGAATATTTGAAAAAATTTGATTTGGAAATGTCGAAATTTAATTTTGCGCAAGACATGATGAGATGCATTGTTTGAAGCTGAATTCACTTGGCCAGGGTCATTGAGGAAGGAAAGAAGACGATAGTGTAAAGTGGACGCCAAGACAAGCGGAGCTAGACTATAGGCCGAAATACATAAAATACGTGAATCAATTAACTTTGCGAGTAAGACCATGCTGACCTAAATGACCAGGTTTAAAGAAATTTCAGTCTTCCGATCTTATATCTGTCATAGCGAATGCTTGATTGAAGCCAAGAAACATGTTTACCATGAACTCGTATTCAACGATTCGAAAGCAGCTTATGCTTATCCAAATCAAGCTACATACGATTATGTTCAAAAACAGCTTTGCACACAATAAGAAGGTGCTTAAAAAGAGAAAACGAAATAGTCAATGCATTTAAAAGATTCACTATAATTTAGAGCACATCTGGGCGTCGAGGGGGGGGTTAGGGGGTATGCACACCCCCCCCGGAAAACCAAAATATCCCAGAATTCAATTTTTGAATATTTTTTTCGCAATTTTCTGATGCCAATGGATAGATAGTGCTCGATGAGAAACGTGTAAAAATAGTGTTTTTTCGGCATACCACCATTGTTAAGGCCATTTTTTGACCTTTGAAAAATCTCCGCATCCCCCCAGAATTTTGGTGCTATGCACGTATGGTTTAGAGGCATGAAAAACTAAGGCACTTTTAGGGCGCGACTTTGAAGAAGTGAAAAGTAAATTAAGGAGCAGTGTAGAAGCGTAAAGTAGACGATTAAGTCAAAAACAGGTCTCACTAGTATATTTGGTTCAGGCTATTACCATAAAAAGATCTCAGAGTGCAATACAGGCAGAGCACACATGGGCGAAGGGGGTTTATGCTGCAATACCCCCGCAGATTACTGTAGACCCCCAGAATAATATTTTTATTGACATTTTTGGCGATCTGCGACGCCCAGAATTTTGGTGCTGCCCATGAGGCAGAGCCGTCAGCTGAGGGTGATGGATTGCGAATTCGTAAATTGTAAAGTGAATCGCAGTGTAAAGTTAACAAGTCACGACAAGAAGAGTTTATCGCCCTCTAATCAAGTTATCCGCGATCATTAAGTTTCGAAGCAAAGTGACCATAAAAAGCGGAACAGAAATTTAGGACGGTCCCTCCCGATGGCCGAAAGTTGGCAATGCGCCAACTCCCCTAAATTCGGCTTTACACACTCACTCTGGCGACTTTCTCGTATTCGGGCGCAAACGCGTTACAATGACCGCACCAGGGGGCGTAAAAGTCGACCAAGTGGGGTTGGCTGGACTGGAGTACGTCGTTAAGAAATCTATGCCCATTTATTTCCTCCACTTCGCTGGGAAACCATTGATGAATCCATTGCCTGATAGACTGGGCGTCCCGGTGCCAGTTTTGGTAATCGCTTGATGAAAATGATCCTTCATTTATTTATTTATTTTTACTTTTATTTGGAATACTTTTCGGCACTTTTTCATTATTTATGTTTTTTGTTGATATTTATTTCGTATTTATTTTGATGTCTACCAGTGACGGATCCAGAGAATTTTACTAAGTAGGGGGCGGTACCCTAACGGGGGGGGGGGGGCGAAACCCTGACTTGAGCGGAAAAATTAGCCATTTTGACTCCGAAAATCGCTCTAAAAATCCTTAATTTTGCGCACTATTTTTGGGCCGATGGAGGAGGCGGGCCACCCCCCCCCGCCCCCCTATATCCGCCCCTGATGTCTACGTATTTATCATTTAGTTTAATTCACATTATACGTATTTATGTATTATTTTGATACGTACCTCTTCGTATTTATTCTAATATGTGAAGCAACCATTCTATATATAATTATTAAAAATAAAGTATATTTTTTATTTCACTTTAAATTTATTGATAATATATTTAGCTATTTTACTTCATTCTTATTTTTCATTTTTAAACACGCTATTATCATTTTTAGGCAGTTTTATTTATTTCGAATTTTATGCGATTTTTAAAGGCCTATTTATGAACCTAAACGATTAGGGCAGAGAATTAAAATTTCAAATTTCTATTCTGCGGTCTAATTCATAGGTGGGCAGCACCAAAATTCTGGGAGGGGTTTGAAAAAATTTTCAAAGGTCAAAAAATGGTCTTAAAAGTGGTTGCATGACCAAAAACACCATTTTTCGACGTTTCTCATCAAGCACTATCCAATGGCATCAAAAAAATCGGTAAAAAAGCAAAAAAATTTTCGGAAATTGAATTCTGGGGGGTATTCTGATTTGTGGGGGGGGGGTATTTCAACTTCTGGGAGGGTGCATAGCACCCCAAACCCTCCACGCCCATGCGTGGCCTTAATCCCCATCTTCCAACGCCTGTGATTACGATAAATTTTATATATTTATAACTTATTTCTTGGCTCTTGGTGAGCTTATTTCTAACGATATTCTAAATCGCTCGATCAACACTACTTTAATACATATTTAATTTATTTTTTACATTTATTCCGTCTCTTTTTTCACATTTTTTGTTGCCTTTCTTTGCTTTGTAAGCGTACCATCAATTTATATCTTTATTTTCATGTCTTCTGTTCATTTTCATACTTTTTTAATCATTTTCGGCATTTATTTGTTATTTATGGAAATAATTATTTCCGTTTATTTTTTATTTGTTTCACTTGTCATTTCTTCAACATCAGGAATAAATAAAACTAAATCGGAAAATAAAAATAAAACCTAAATACGTTAAGCGTTTAAAATGAAAATACAGAAAAAAATAAAAATTGTAGTAAAAAAATAGAGAATATGTAAAGATAAGTAAATAGAAGAAACCGACCATTTTTATCTACCATACCTACTATAAATACATATTAGAGCGCAATAATGAAATGGGCAAAACAGTATCAAATATGATACAATTCAGTAATGACGCGAAAATTGCGGTAATAAAAATTCAGAAAAATGAATTAAAGGAAGAAAATGGTATTTTCTCGAGTAGAATTTATAAAATTCTTCGGAACATAGCAAATGATTTGGCTTAACTCACATATTGTTTGTAAAATAAATAGATTAACCCGCTTTACAAATATGTTGTAATAATTTTTAAATTTCTAAACATGCGAAGTCGAATAATTATTCATTGACCTAGACCATAGGTGGGCAGCACCAAAATTCTAGGGGTGGGGGTGAAAAAATTTTCAAAGGCCAAAAAGGGGTCTTAAAAGTGGTTCTAAGGCGAAAAACGCCATTTTTCGACGTTTCTCATCGAGCACTATCCAATGGCATTAAACAATCGCTAAAAAAAGCAAAAAAATTTCAAAAATTGAATTCTGAGGGAGGGGGAGGTATTTCAACTTCTAGGGGTTGCATACCCCCCAGAAGCCCCACGTCCATGTGTGACCCAGACTAATTAATTAATTAATTGATTTATCTAATTCAAAAATTAAACGAATTAAAACTAATTTATGAATCAATTAGCATTTGTTAATGCGCATTTTAAAGTCATTATTGATAAGATTTATAATCGTTAAAAATAATTTCCGATCCATTTTCGTAGTTTTTACAATAAAATTATTGTCAAAACAAAAATTGATTAAGCAATTCACTTCTAGTATCGGATAAACAAGAATAAATAAAAAAATAAAAAATAAAAATAAAATAAAAATAAAAAACTAAAAAATAAAATTAAAAATAAAAAAAAAATAAATAAAATAAATAAAAGGCGGATAAATAAAAATCTACTTCACATTCATACGTAAACAAAATTTTTCGTCAAAATATCGAATAAATAAAATCAGTAATAAATAAAAATAAAAATTTAATAATATTTTGAAATATACGACTCACGTATATCCTTGCTTATCGATCGGATACAACCGTATAGTAGGATAAGCTTGAATATGCTGTCGCCTACATAACGTCTCAAACTGTAAACAGTCAACTTGCCCGAAACGAATTTGTTCATAATCGCTCATTAACTAACAAAAAAGGAAAATGACATAGGACAAATCAATATTTTCGAAAGAATTCAGGACTAGAATTTTCAGCCAATTAATTATAAATATCTTCGTACTTTTCCTATTTCCTAAAAAAATATTAATAAGACGAATTTCTCATGAAAACCAGTGAAAATTTCAAATAAACCAAAACGTGTACGACTAAATGTAATTTCTTTAAAAACAGCACAACTCGCAATTGTTTTTCAGAACGGTTGGCGTAGTTATCACGAGTGAAAATAGCATCAATATAAATGGCGATGAATCTTAAAATTTAAATTTGAAAGATTATGAAGAAAGTACACTAAATTCCAACAATGCTTTCAAAAAAAGAGCTAATATTCAAATTTGAAGTCCAAAAAAAGCCTTACACTCGTAAATATACAGAATTTAAGGCGCAAATGGGCATAGGGAGGGGTAAGAGGGGGTATTATGTACCCCTAACTGAAGACCCTGGAAAACCAGGTAATGTTGGGCGATTTTGAGGAAACGAAAGGTGTTGCAAGACAACTTTTGAGCTTACTGCGGAAAAAAGCCGAAAATTCTACCAGAAAACAGTGAAAATATCAAAATTTTCCAGCGCTTCGCGCCGGAACGAAAAACGTTTGTATTTTCCATCGCTAGAACCCAACGAATTGGTTAAACTTCGCTAATAAGGGTAAATAAAACCAGCGTACCGCGCGTAACGTGATACTGCGACCCTCAATTTTACATGTGCGTAATAAACGTTACTAATGGGGACCATATTTGTACTAGAGTGAACGACCACAATTTACTACATGACTATTTTTGGATTTCAACCCCCCCTCTGGTCACCTCTACCTTGCCCATGTACGATTTAAGGGCGAGCTTAGTTCCCATTTTAAATTTTGGGTGGAAGCACAGACGGTCGACTTAAAAGGAGGACTTTACACATACACACAACGACTCATTTTACTGTTCTGCATAAGGCAGGCCTATTCAAATTTTGAAGGCAATTACAGTCAGCCTTTTTTAACATGTGTATACAGTAAGAAGACGAATTTGTAAAATAGAAGATATCTAGAAAAGTTTGCGAAAAGAAAGTCTGGGCCAAATCACTAAGGGGCCGCCTTTGCATCTTCGAATAATTGAGATCATGCGAATAAACAAGAATTCCAGGCGACTTCTGTTTTTTAGGGCTAATCTTTCGGGCCACCGAATCGAAAGTTATTTTTCATATCTTTCCATGATATTTAACCGAAATATCAGACGATATACATAATACATAAGTAGCGGGGAATTGTAAATATTGCATACGACTTTTGTAAACTTTTCTTCAATATTATATAAATAATTTTTTGGCATATTGCCGCCTAAATGCAGGGTGGCCCAAAAAAGGGTAAAAAATGTTTCGATCATCTACTATATATTTGTGAAAAAGTGTTCGTATGTCCGGGGTTGGCTCCGGCCGCAAAACACTTAGTGGGCTGATGTTTTGGCCCGAGCTCGGCCTACCGGCTAGGGGTGTAGTAGCGACATTTAAATTTCACCAACCCCACCCACGTACCATGTACAGGGGTGAAGCAGGAGGCGTCCCTATGCTTGAGCATGGCGGATTTCGGGACATCGCCGATATTTGCCAAATTTCGAAAATCGGAATAAATTCAGTTTACACTATTCTCGGGTTACGGTACTTTTGCCGCTTTGTGCGTTATAACACAGGATTGGACGTAATATAGCCTACATATGTGATATAAGATACCCTGTCTGTGCCATAACGTGCAGTGATACAAGATAGGAGATATCTTGCTATAGCATAGAGTGATATAAGATATCACGTGATATATGACACCATTTGCTACAACAAACCAAAAATTTTCAAAACATCAAAAATATGGTTTGACCAAAAAAAATATTCCAAAACATCTCAAAACATCAGAAATATGGGTTTCACAAAAAAATTTCAGAACATCCCAAACATCAAAAATATGATTTTGGCTAAAAAATTTCAAAACCATTCTGTAACGTTAAAAATATGGATTTGATCAAAAAACAAATGTTCAGGGGTGATGCGGGGGCGTCTCTATGCTTAAGCATGGCCGATTTCGGGACATGGCCGATTTTTTGCCGAATTTCGAAAATCGAAATAATTCAGTTTACACTATTTTCGGCTTATGGTACTTTTGCGCTGCGTGCGTTATAACATAGGATCGGACGTAATATAGCCTACATAATGCTACAAGATGGGCGATGCTATGCGGTACAATGATGTGATATATGATACCCTGTCTGTGCCATAACAGGCAGTGATATAAGATAGATTTCCTCTGCTGAGTGATATAAGATATCACGTGATATATGAAACCCTTTGCTACGACCAACAAAAAATTTTTAAAGCATCAAAATTATGGTTTGACCAAAAAAATTTTCCGAAACATCCCAAAACATCAAAAATATGGGTTTGACCAAAAAAATTTCCAGAACATCCCAAAACATCAAAAATATGATTTTGGCTGAAGAATTTTCAAAACCATTCTATGACGTCGAAAATATGGATTTGATCAAAAAATGGTTGATTAAAAACATTAAAAAAAATTAAAAAAATAAAATATGGTTTTTACCAACAATTTTTTTAGAAATATCCCAAAAACATCAAAAGTCACGAAAAAATAAAAAATAAAAGTGACATCTCAATTCCATTTAGCTATCAGGCCCAAGTTCAGCCCGGGCAACGCCGGGTACACTACTCGCCACGAAAGTTGACGCTTTAATATGCTTCAGAGGATGATAGCGCTTGTTAAAGGATGTATCTTTAACACGTCGGTCCTATTTCCGCCCACGCATGACCGACGTGTTAAACATATCCTTTAACAAGCTCTATCATCCTGTGAAGCATATTAGAGCGTCAACATTCATGGCGAGCACTGTGTTGGAGAGACGCCGAGTGGTTAACAGTTAAACCTACGAATCGCAAGGTTCTAGGTTCGAATCCACGTTGACGCAGTTCTTTTCGGCAGGCCAACCCAGCCTTTCATCCCTCCGGGGTCGATAAATGGGAAGCTGCACTTGTGTGGCGGATGGTAACAGCGTTCTACGCAGTCACACTGGCCCCGTGACCCAGACTCGGTCTAATCAGACACGCTGGCCTAGGGCTGTGTATCGGGAAAAATAGGCACCCGCACCTACAGCAGAGAGTGAATCAAGTAACTTCTTGCTGCGGGATTTTACCATTTTACCATGGCGAGCACTGTAGCTCAGCTAGTAGCTACATATGGCGGGTGTTAGGCATATAGTAAACTAATAAACGTTTTTTCAAAATAGCAAACGTGAATGTAAAGGGCAACAAAATTGTAAAGCTCCGTCGAGTTACCCCTCCTACAATTGCCATGGTGGGTGGGGGTACAGGGGGTACCCCCTCTACCACGACTTTTGAAAGGCATAACCCCCAGGCCGTTCTGGGACCAAACCCGTTGCTCGAACCATAAAAAAGCGTCAAACGACGTCTAACAGTATAATTTTAAGTACACATACTAATTCTTCCAGAAGCAAGATGTTCAATTCTGTAATCCAGATAGTTTTCTTCCATTAATTGCGTATATTTGATATTACAGATCATTCTATCGCCCTAACCGTTATTTGTTTTCTATGCGAATTTAACCCCAAATATTAATGAAAAATGAAATACAATGAATTAAGCATTAAAATTTGACATTAATTGGGTAGAAAATTACTCAATTTAAAAGTTCCCATAGGGGAAAAAGGAACTGCCCACTCACAAAAAAACTGAGTTTGCCCCCCCAAACTTTTAACTGCGTGAATGTATGAATTTCTGTGAAATTTTCAAATATTGATTTTCTTCGCGATTTTTGAATTTACAAAATAATCATACTTTGGCCAATTTACGAAACTCGGGAGCCAATTGTTGACACGGGTAGCAGTGCGGATTGAAAAAATCGATAATCCACATTTGGCTCTTCTTTCGCTTCAGCACCGAATCGCCGAAATTTTCTTCGTTTAAACTAATCACCGGCGGATTTTTCATGTCCTAATTCAATGAAACGACCAAATGATTTATTAATCACAGAATTATTAAATCCGTTAAACAAATACTCAAAAATATAGAAAAAAAGAAAAAAACTAATAAAAAAAGAAAAACTAAAAAAATATAGAAAAACTAATAAATAAATTAATTATATTGAATAAAATTGATCAATAGATCGTAAAACAAGAAAAGGTTTTTAAAAATGAATCGAGGCTCAAGAAAAATAGGAAACGAAAGACCTATGTAAATAATAACTGAAAATATAGAGAAAAAACTCGCCTCAGACATAAATTTATATAATTGGGAAAAAGTATTATGTGTCATTGAAATTGAATACGAGGTTCGAAGCACAAAACTTTAAACGGAAAATTTGACGTTGGAAGATCGAAAATTAGAAAGTTTAAACGATTAACTCGGATCTTTATGAAAAATGGAGAAAATACGAAATTTGCCAAAAAAATTATTTCAAAAAATGTGCATAATCATCAAAATTTAAATTGTGGAAAACTAAAGAGATTTGTTTATTAAAAACTAAACACAAAAATCAAAAAACTAGAAATAACTAGCAAATCCAAGACTGGGTTCCTGAAAATAAGAAAAATTAAAAATCAAATCAGAGAGTCTCAAAAATGAGAATTAAGTCGCAAAATCCAAAATCTGAATAACAAAATCAGCATTAACGTTCGAATAACAAAATCGATAAAAATCTACAGACTATGAGTCAAATCAAAAAATATTAATGCAACAAAAATTAAACGACTTCGTTACTAAGTTGAAATATTATTGTAAAGTACCACTAATAAATATGTAAAAGCGTTCCTTCGAGTAAAAAAACCAAAAAATGGATTTAATCGGAGTTTTGGGCAAAAACTGGCGTTTTTAGGCCATTAAGTATTTTTTGTCATTTTTTGGCCAAAAATTGAAGGTAATTTTTCGGCCAAATTTTTAGGCGTTATACGTAGTCTGTCTTTATGTACATACTTCGACGAAGTCGACAAGCTCATTGGACGAATGATAGCCAACGAGTACGTGGGGTTTGGTCATGTTGTAAAAAATAGTGGTCGGATAACTGTGCACATTGAATGACCTGCAAATGTTCTGGTATACCGTACAATCGATCGTGCCGAAATTCACTTGATCGCCGATGAATCGGGCCGCCTTGCGAAACTCGGGCAACAATTTCATACACGGCGGACACCACTGCAAAATTAGTCGAGTGTAAAGTAAATTCGGCGGTGTAAAGTGAATGTAATAATCATTAGTCCTCTGTTCTCGATGTAAACTCGCCTGTCTAAAACGCTGACTTACAAATTGATTTGAATTATGTATCAGGAATTTATTCCGTGGTGTGAAAAATCACACGTAGTGTAAACAAATACACTTTGTGTAAATAAGCTAAAAACGTTTCTCGCATTACAAATAGACTTTAGAGTCCTCTAGCACGGATCACAATAGCCAGCAAATATGCATACTGATGGGGTATCCCCCTACCAGGTTTTTGAGAAGCATACCCCCTCAGGCCATTTTTGAAGCAAAGGTATCAGAAATAAAATAAGCTGAATTAAGTACGAGAATTTTATATACATTAAATAGATAACAAAATCACTCATTTACCCCACTCCCCAAGCAAACTCGCCTTACTCCCTCCCAGAGCTTTTGACCGTGTGCATATATAACAGCCAGTGAGCAAATGTTTGATTGAGTGTTTATTCCGGTTCGATACATAATGCTGAATAATAAAGCGAATTGGAAAAGTGTTAAGAATAAATAGATAATTCACAGCTACTTATTACATATAATAGAACTTAGAGCCATCAGATAAAACATCAAGCAACCATTGGTGCCAAATGACGTCATTTCCCAGCGTTAATTGGCAAGTTAGTGCGAATTAAAATCGCTTAAAACTCTCAAAGCGCGCATGCGAGTAAATACATATTTCCATGCGAAGCGTACCACGTAATATAGCAAAGTGAAAACGATTATCTTGTAAACTAAGGATTCAATCTGGTTTAAAATACGCATAATTCCTACGTTAAAAAGTACATACAGGTGTAAAACCAAAGTAATATAGCAAAATTATTACACTTCGAACTTTAAATTGTTGCTGGAACTTTCGCGAATAATTATATTTACACCGACATTAAATTTACATTACACTAGCACGTACCGGAGCAAAAAAATCGACGAACCAAGCGTTGTCGCCGTACACGACTTGCTGAGGAAAAAGATCAGGGCCCAACGACTGCATATTCGTATGGGCGCAGTCGCGAACGAACGACGCCAAATCGTACGCCGTATTTCGACCTTACGCGCGGAAATTTAGACAATTTTAAAAACTTCACGAGATAAAAATTTGAGGAATTAAAAAAAATTCGGAAAGGATTATTTAATTAAAGTCGATCGTTATTCAATTCATATTGTAAAGCATAGGTCAATCGTACATGCTCGCCATGAAAGTTGATGCACCATTATTGTAAGATTAATGTTGGATAACGCCTTGCGAGCGCCGTATTTTGTGCATTATTCTGTATCAACTTGCCTTTTTTATTATCGGATATTATTCTCTAACATGCCGTTAATGCGGCATCGCAGACGGAGCAATTTAGCTATTAATAGCATTAAGAAAACAAAGCGCGCACGTGAATGGCTTTGAATGCGCACGTGAATGGCTTTGAATGCGCAAGTGAATGGCTTTAAATGCGCACGAGAATGGCTTTGAATGAGCACGTCAATGCCGTTGGATCCAACGCCATTCACGTGCACGCTTAGTTTTCTTGATGCTATTAATAGCTAAATTGCTCCGTCTGCGTTGCCGCATTAACGGTATGTTAGAGAATAATATCCTATAATAAAAAAGACACGTTGTAACAGAATAATGGACAAAACACGGCGCTTGCGGCGCGTTACTTAACTTTAATCGTACAATAATGGTGCGTCAACTTTCATGGCGAGCACTGTAGGCCACGTTTAAACATCATTACTGTAGTCTTATCGAGTTATTTTTTACTACTCAGACAACTCTGTCAGACTAGCTTACTCTTTATTTTAATTAAGAATAAGCGGAAGAAGCTGCTAAAAAAACCGATTCGAAACTTTACACCATCCGGTCTTTACACGCGCAAACGGTGACGTATCCAAGAGAAGATGCACTAAATATACATCTTACCCTAAAGTTTTCGAAAATATTCCCTCAAATCAAATCATTAGGCGCGAAATGAAGTTTTTCATCCTTTTCAAAATCCACATATAGATGAGATTGTTTACAATACAGCTTTTCGGAAGATTTGAAATTTCTGTAAATTTTGGTGCAAGAAGGCCAGATTAAAAAAATAATTTTTTTCCTATATACCAAAATAACGGCGGATCCAACACGCCACATTTGTTTTAGGTACTTCATACAACATTTAATCCATAGATAATTATGCGCAAAATATTTTTATCATATTCACCGCATCTGACTAATTAAAAATTCGCTTTTTTCGCATTTCTTATAAAATTCTTCCGTCGCTAATCAAAAATTCCATTTTTGACTAAATTTCTGAGGAAAATATAATGCGTGGTTTGGATTCATATAATTAATTTCAAATTGCTTAAACCAACTTGGCGTTAAATCATCACCGCAATATTCACCTTAAATCGCCAAACAAAAGTTCATCTGCGGGCAAAACCACTTAGGTTTACACCTTAAAGTACGAGTATATTGGATACAAAAGAGTTTTCTCGAACTGATTTTACGATAGAAAATGTCGTTTCTTAATTTCTTTTTGATTTATTTATTGGAAAACGCGTAAATAAACATACTAGTGTAAACTGCTTCAACGAATGTCGAAAGAGCAACTAAACAGTTTACACAACCACAATTTAGATCATTCGAGTCATTCGTATCAAAAGACGCCATAGCGGCCGGATATTTCAAAAAAGATAGATAATCGTTTAAACTTGCATGCAGCAGGGAGGATGGGGTATAATCCACCTACACTTAATCGTTCCCCAATCATCACCCAAAGCCCTCCCCTATATTTTTAGTGAAAATGTGGGTCTTTTAACTATTTTTAGGTGTTTTTACCATTATTGGAAAAAACTATAATGTTTTAAGCACATACCCCTCCTAAAAATAAGCGGGGGAACACCCACCCAAAATACACATATGAGTAAGTTCTCTCATTTTAAAATTAGTGTAAACGAGAAAATTGACCAATTAAGCAGATATTTGAAGGAGGCAGCTAGATTTTCGATTTAAAATGAGTACATATAACGGCTTCGTGTTGTGTAAAAAAATTGGTATAAAGTGTGAGGAAACTTCGCCATCAAAAATTAAACGAAGTACTAAAGTTAGCTTCCAATTTAAGGAAAAAAATTTCACGGAAGCCATAAAAATGACTGAAATTAATAGGTTTGGCGGAAGATGGTTGAAAAGCACTTATTTTCATACATGTTGTATTATTCCAAAACGTTTACAATTTTGAGTTCAATCGTATTGTAAAGAACTTTAATAATGAAGATAAATACTTTTTGACAGAAGCCACAATCGCTTTACACTCGACGCTATAAATTACACTTGATATACGAAAAATGCGTATTTCTATTTTATATTTTCGTATTGCTTTTTAAAACTTTCATTTTAGATATTTTTGCGCAGGCTCTCTTACGACTCTTATCACTACCTACCGTAATTTATTTCAAATCCACCGGATTTTTTAAACACCGCAAACGTCGGATATTTATGAATTTTTAGTTCTTCTTGGCATAATTGCCAAAATTTTGAGCAATTCAAGCGGCCAACCTTAAAAAGAAGACTACTGTAAACAAAGCGCTGAGATAGACAGCCTTTGTATATACCTATGCCAATTTTAAGCTCCAACAATATACGCGAAAAGAAGCGTATATTAACCACACATGGGCATTGGGGGGGGGAATTTGGGGGGTAGGGGTATGCGACCCCCCAGAAGTTGAAATACCCACCCCCTAGAAATCAAAATACCGCCCCAGAATTCAAATTTTGAAATTTTTTTGCTTTTTTAGCGATTTTTTGATGCCATTGGATAGTGCTCGATGAGAAACGCCGAAAAATGGTGTTTTTTTCGCCATACGACCACTTTTAAGACCATTTTTTGACCTTAGAAAATTTTTTCACCCCCTCCCCCAAAATTTCGGTGCTGCCCACCTATGATGTTAACTACGTAAACTAAAAATGAGCATAAGTGTGTAAAGCGCACGGCATAAAAAGCGTGTCAAATTATAAATGAGAGGCATATGTATAAATTCTAAACTTGTAAAATAAGTCTAAAAGCTTAAAACACATGAATGTAAAGTAAACTAAAATAAAGGTTGAAGGAAGATTACGGATTCAACGAAAAATCGCCCCTACCTAGTACGTAATGTATATAATATTGGCAAAGGGTAAAACACAAAAAAATTTAAAGGAAATGGGCACGAATTTCGTATACGCATAATGTACATTTCCATAAGTGTAAAGTACGCTAATTTAAACTAAGTGATATGAAAAATACGTAACACAACATTTTATTGCGATAAAACGAATAAATTGTTAAACGAAAAATCGAGATAAAAAAATAATTCAACCAAATAGATTCTGTCTCTTTGGACTATTATTGAATTACACATTTAAAAATTACCAAAACACTCACAGAATTCAATTTTTGAAATTGTTTTTTGTTTTTTTTCCGCAATTTTTTGATGCCAATAGATAGTACTTGATGAAAAACGTTGAAAAATGGTGTTTTTTCGCCATAACACCATTTTTAAGGCCATTTTTTATGTTTGAAAAATCTTGCACCCCCCCCCAGAACTTTTGTGCCGCCCACCTATGATTTCAACTTTATATTATATGTATATGGGTTGATTTAAACGCTGATTTACTTGTACGTTCGAAATGATTCATACTGATTTAAAACTCTTTTTACTTTAAACTATTTTAAAATGATTCAATATTACATCGCATTACACTAAACTAGCTGATATAGAATTAATTTAAAATTAATGTATTATTTCAGTGACAAATGTATCTTTACATAAGAGATTAGCAATTCAAAAAAATAGCAGTAAAAATCAATCTTTTTTAATTCTTTAAAAAAATGCATCAAAACTTAGAGAAAATGATCGAAATATAGCACAACTGGGCTCTTCCAGTGTAAATCGTAAAAATCGTAGTTTCGTCAGAGATTGCACATTAAACAAAATTTTGACTTGTTGTGATTGTTCACGTTTTAATATTTTTCTCTTCTTTATCACGTTTTATTCTACATTTTACCAATTTTTTTGATATGAAATTCTTATCGCAGTAAATGACGAAATTAATATAATTTTTAAATTAATTTAATCGATTGAATTTTCGGACTAATTGGCAGACTTCCAAATATCCGAATTTTCTCCATAATAATTAAAATAATTAATACTTATACGTTATTCGTTAAACATTCGACCTATGTTAATGATAGAATAAAATTGATGGAATAAAAAAAGCATAAAACAAAATTAAAGTTTAAAACAAAAATGATACAAAAGCTTATAACAGAAAAGGGTTAAAATAAAATAAAACGAACCTTAGCGTCGGATAAAAGAGCCGGCAATTTCCTCAAGTCCAAATTATCCGAACTTCCCGAATCAACGAATTCAATTAACCAAGGCGAATCGCGACCGTTAATTATTTCCGATCGAACTTTCCTAAAAAACAGACCAAATATTAATGAATAATGAATTAATTATGTAAATTATTTACAAACAATGTATTAATTAATAAATTTATATTGAGATGATTCCAGAAATTTTCGAAGAATTCGCAGAAAAGGTGAAGTTTTATGCGTTTTTTCTGATATTTTTTCAATTTTTTTTACGTTGTTATGCTCGGAAAATAATTATACGTTTTGATGATTAATAAATTTGCGCAGAAAATATTAATCGATAATAGACGATCGAATTAATGTGAAAAAAATTGATGACGAGACGAGTCAATCGATAAAAATTAATAAATCATACAGCAATATACAGTGGTCGCCATGAAAGATGACGCGCTATCACCCTCAGAATTATAATAGATGGTGCGTCGCGAGCGCCGCGTTTCATCCATCATGCGCATTATCTCTTTTTTATTATTATACCGTTAATATGGAGATGCGGACGGCGCAATTTAGCTATTAATAGCGCCAACAAGAAGGAAGCGCTCGCCGTGAATGCTGGAAGCGCGCACGTGAATGTCGTTCTATATTTAGGAGCGAGCCAACATTAAAATCAACATTTTTGCAAGCCGAGCACTGTCTATTAATGAATAAAAAATAGAAAAAAAACTTCAATAACATTTTTAGGAGGTCTTTTTATAGCTCAATTCGAAACGTTTAAAAACTCTCTTAATCAGTGCTGCGTGAGCACTCGCTCTGTATTGCAAGTAACACCTTCTGCAAAATTCTTTATTGTCCGTCACCGGCTAGCAAAAATATTGATTTTAACAAGTTGGCTCGCTTAAATATAGTACATTCACGTGCGCGCTTCAACCATTCACGTGCGCGCTTCCTTCTTTGTTGAGCACTATTAATAGCTCAATTGCGCCGTCCGCATCGTCTAGATTAACGGGATGATACAGTTTAATGGCGTCGACGAACATAGCAAAATTACAAACTTAAAATTAAAATTAAAATTTATTTAAAAAATAAACAGGTGAATTTAAATTAGAATTTAATTTAAGAAAAAATAAAATGAAGTTTAAAATTTAAGATTCAAAAATAAGTAACAACATTTTTAAATCAACGAAACCCTAAATGTAGAGTCGGTCAATTCGGTGAAGTCTGGCAAAAGCTCCAGAACATTTTTGACTATTTCTTTGATATCTAACGATGAATGTAAAGGCACGCCGGTCGACTTGTGCACTGGTCCGGCGGGAAAGAAAATCTTGAAAAATAAAAAAATAAGAAAATAAAAAAATAAAAAAAGGATAAATAAAATAAAACAAAAATACAACGGCTAAAAGCAGCTTTGATATTCGGGACCGGAAAGTACATGTATTTATATACATTCCAAGCTGTATACATTTTACAAAAATTTTCGTACGTTTACTCAAGGTGTTTTTAGTAAGTTTTATTCTGATGTTTAATTTCGTTAATCTAATTTTTATGCTCTTATTTGTATATTTAAATTTATTTCATAATTTTTATTTTGCTTTTATACATATTTTTTTATGTATTTCCCACACGTATCATAACCATTTCTGCTAACTACGTTTTCTTGGGCCGAAATTTAGTAAATTTTGAGCAAAATCTTCCAAAAAAAACGAATATGAACGAAATTCCCCATTCTCCATTTTTAAAAATGACAATTGAAGAAGATCAAAAACAAAAACAACCTAAAAATTTGAACTGAAAAATATATATTATATAAATAATTCGAAGAAATGTACAGAAGGATGGAAATATAAATTTAAAACGCAAAATAACTTCGAATCTAATCGTTTAGCTCGATTAATCGATAACTGACTACAGCATTATACGGCTACTAATAAAATAACCATAGGATATACAAAAATAATGAATTATTAGCAGAATTATGAAACTAATAAATTTGCTTAATTAGGACTAAAGTCAAATTAAACAAACAAATAGCAAATTAGCTAATATAATAATGACGAGCGTATTAAGATTAATCAATTTATTTGCATTTAAACCATACGAATGATCTGGAACTTAGGCAAATCGAACTGAATAATGTGAAAAATCGAATAGCATGTAATATAG
This sequence comes from Mermis nigrescens, assembly GCA_036768485.1. Taxonomy (NCBI): domain Eukaryota; kingdom Metazoa; phylum Nematoda; class Enoplea; order Mermithida; family Mermithidae; genus Mermis; species Mermis nigrescens. Next base: position 7,223,190 of record JAVLUZ010000160.1, read on the forward strand.
CATGTGTTCATAGTGTAGTCTCGTACTATGTATGTGCCGAGACTACACAGACTGTAGGAATGTGGATGATGTGCTTTCTTAAATTGTGCTTATTTCGAGTATGATATAATTAATTGCTATATCACAATCTAATGTCTATAGATTGGAGCGCGTACCTATATTAAATAATACACTTGAATGGCAATTCAAGGAGAGTACGTAAGAATGAATGAATGCGGTGTGGTTCCATATTGTAGTAATTTAATTAGTAAACGCCGGTTACGTGACTGAATCACTGCACGTTGACACAGGTATTTATACCCGGCCAACGAGCAGGTTCAGTTACAACTAATTTGAATAACGTATAAAATTGGATTAATGAATGAACCGTTTTGAATAACGCTGCTCGACAAGACTGAAATAAATAAACACGTAGGTGTCGGGTTACATTCCTCCCCCTCAAACAAAAAAAAATTAAATCACTGAAATCAGTCTTTGTCGGAATCTTTCGAATCATTGTCTAGTTCTGGGAAGTCTGCACCAGGCGTCCTAGGGATATCACCGTCCGAACTCTCTGGCGCGCAATCCGTTTCCTCAAGTCCTTTCTCCTTCTTCTTTTCGCTCTTGAATTTGTCGAGTCGTTCAGAACTCATTTCATCACCGCCAAATCCGTAGAATTTCTTTCCGATAAAAACTTGTTCCTTCCGTCGAAAATCAAATCGTTTCGCCCTATCCAAACGCCTTTGATTCGTGTCAACCGAAATGTTCTTGTTCATAGCACGGATTATCGATTCCACCAAAGCTTTTGCTTGATGTAGGCAATGTTCGAGACACGTGCTCGAATAATCCCCAATTCTATTTAATTGGACAAATAGAAGCTGGCATAATAGCTCCAAATACATTTTAGCATTTGGGAACTCATCCTTCCAGTCGGCGTAATACTGTGCTACATATTCTCGCCAACCGTCGGGAAAACGCTGAGGTTTGGAACCTCCATTATCGACAAAACTACTCGTGATGAATGAATAAGCATCACGGACAGTCACAGTAGATGACACATTTTCAAAAATAGATTCTATGCGTGAGTCTGAAAAATTCACAGCAAACCTTTTGCTGGTCAAATTATTACAACTTAAATTCTTTTCTTGTTGCATATTTCCTTGTGTCCTATCATAATTAAAATAACGTGATTGTTCTTTAATATTTTCGCTAAGTTTGACCTTTGGTTGTACGCTAATTAAATGTTTATTAGATGCATCTAGACGACTTCTTAATTCGGCAATCTCATTTCGCAATTTCTCATTTTCGACGTGCAAAATCGCCTTTTCGTGCATCGCCGTTTCGGCCATCCCTTTTAAATAATCGCATTCCCGCTCCTTTAGCAAGTACGTGTTGTAGTCTACCGTTTGGCTGATCGATCCAAGAGCCGGATTGTCAGCAAACGGGCGTGGCGGTGTTGGCAATAAAGGAGTCGAAAAACGCCCATGTTCTGAAATATCAGGACTTTGAGATTCTCATATTTATTTTAAATATGGTATTACTAATCATTTAAAATTTGTAGTATTTCATTATCTATCTGTAGGACAGATAAGATTTACATTATAAATTTTCTAGCATTATTTAATGTAGCTACTACCTAATATTAATTTATTTTTTCTGCTCATTACTGATACAACTTCATGATTTAGTATTATATGAGAATAATTTTATTGATTTATTTTGTTATCGCTTGCTCGATTTTGATAATTTTATTATAGAACAATTATGTTCAAATCTTCCGTAATTATGTATGCTAACAACTGAAGAACAATTTTCAGGACTAGCATACGAACAAATTAATTTTATGCCTATTTTTGTAATTTATTTAGCGATATGTGCAAATACTTTGATCTGCCGTATGCGTAAAAGCAGTATTAATTAATTTTTATGTAAGATTATCTATGTATTTGTAGATTTATTAATTTATGTGTCGGAAATAGGAATTTTAACACGACACACCCTTATCTAAATAATTTGAATTATCAAATTATTGATTCTTATATAAATTAATTTGCATGTCTTTTGCAAATTTTTTGCGGGTTACTGACGCGAAAATATATTTTTCGTTTGAAGTTTGTAAGAAAATAGAGATAAATATTAAGGTCGAGTACTCTATTTCGTAGGTGATCAAGCTACTACATAAAGTAAGTCGCAAAATATTATAACTAGAGCAGTGCGCTGGCCATTGATTAATGAAAGCCAATGTGAATATTTAGATTATAAGTACATAGATTTTTATTTTTGTGTCTTAGATTTATTCACCCGAAAATTTAACATTTCGAAATATTTTTTATTTTCGGAATCGCTCACTTGAAATAGATTATTTCAAGGTACAGAAAATAATATTTACTTATTTAATTCACTTGAAAATTAGAATTTCAAGGCATGAAAATTCCATTTAAAATTAATAATTTCGAGGTAAAAAATTTTAAATACTTTGCAAGTCAATCGCATTTCGCTAGCATTGCAAAGAAAATAATAACTCACCTATTAATTTTGAAGATTGAAATCGATGTTCCTGTAAATATTGATGCGCGAATCCAAATCTTTCTGCCATTTCGAGTATAATAAATTTCTCGTATTTATCAATACGGCGTATTGTATAGCGTAACGAAAGTAAAGCGCAATTATATCGTTATTTCCTTTGGAAATAAGGCAAGCCAACAAAAATAACCCGTTCTAATTGCTGAAAAATATATCTCGATTAATTTCGAAAGAAAAAATAAATATATACACGTGTAATACAATACAGTGAATATGAGAGTAGAAGAATAATTATTTTTGGAAAAATTGTTAAGTCGAAGAAGAAATATCGCAACAGAATAATGCTAAAAAAATTTTTTTTGCCGCTGTACGCCTCGCAGGTACAGGAAAAAAACAAATAATGAACGTAGATATGTTTCTTAATGCAGTGCAGTCATTCTGGTTAGGCTGAATTGTGAATCGATTAAGTAAACAAAAGGTGTAGATTAAAATCAATGCATTCTGATGACGGTTTAAACACGCATGGTCGAAGCATACCATGGTTTGACTCTCTCTAAAGATACTAAGTATTCTTTAGGATTCTCACCTAATGAACTAATTTTAATAGTGTTAGGCGGGTTTTCTCGCATTGAATGCACTACAACATAAGGTCCAGAATAAGTTTTATCCAATTTACACTTCTGTGGGATTTTCACAGCCACAAAGTCACCTGGTAAAAAATTCTTTTCCTTTGTTTTCTTATCATAAAATGCTTTTTGCTTTTTCTGTGCTTTCTCTATATTTTCTAGGACTATGTCACGTGTGTGATTTAATGTTTCCGCTAGAAAATAACTATATGAATCGTAATCTAAGTTTATTGTCATTTTCCTTAATAGTGCGTTGTCTAATTGAAGTGTGGGTTGTCTTCCATACATAAGAAAATATGGACTTTCCTTAGTCGAATCATGTGGCGTTGCTCTGTATGCGAAAAGTACAAATGCTAAATATTTTTCCCAATTATCTGGTTCGTTACTAGATAACCTTTTTAATTGATCGATTATAGTCCGATTCGCTCTCTCCACAAGACCATCGCCTTGTGGGTGATAAGCAGTCGTTTGCACTTTTCTAACGTGCAAGAGTTCGCACACGTTTTTCATTAATTCGGATGTAAAATTTGACCCTCTGTCAGATAGAAGCCTTTTTGGCTCACCATATCTGAGCACGATTTCTTTTACGAAAATATCAGCAACAGTCTCTGCTGTTATATTCTCAGCAGGAAATGCTTCTATCCATTTTGTAAAATAATCGCAAAATACAATTAAATTTACACGACCATATCTGGATGGCTTCAGAGTAAGGCAGTCGACTGAAACCATCTCCCAAGGTGCAGATACGGGAATGTTGGTCAACGGAACTTTAGGTATTTTTTCTAAGCGCGTTAACTGACAGTTTGGACAGCTTTTAACCCAATTTTGAACATCAGTACCTATCTTCGGCCACCAATATCTCAAAAGTATCATTGATGTTACTTTTGGAATGCCGAAATGTCCTGCTATATTTGCGCCATGAAATTGATGCAAGACCGTAGGTACTAGTTTTTCTGGTATTACAAGTTGGAAAACAGTAGTTTTCGTTAGTTTATTTTGCCAAATTCGATAGACGCAGTTATCGATTACACTCAAATTTTCAAATTTCTTGCCATATTTTTCAGGCTTACTCAACGCTTCATAAATTTTAGAAATGAAGGGATCTGATTTTTGCATTTCAGCAATATTAATTTTATCTAATGCAAGTGATAGATCATTAGAAACTGGCACTAAGTCCATGTCTGTCTCCGTTTCTAGTTCAAGTTTACTATCATTGTTCTGTATACTTGTATCCATGTCCGAGGTAGATTGATTTGATTCTGTTTCTCTTTTTGCCATACCTCGTGTAGTAACGTTTGTTACTATACGTTCTGGGATTCTAGATAAAAAATCAGCAGCTTGATTTTCTTTTCCTGGTATATGCCTAATACTATATTTATACTTATCTAAAATTGAAGCCCATTTTTGTATTCTATTATTTTTAGATACTGAAGTTTTCATCCAGGAAAGAGGTTTGTGATCTGATTCAACTAGCACTTCTTGATCCATAATATAATGATTGAATTTCTCAAATGCAAAATAAAGTGCTAGGCATTCACGTTCAATTGTGCTATAATTTCGTTCAGCCTTATTAAGTTGTCTACTTGCATACGCAATAACCCAAGTATCATTTCCGCGTTGCTGCGTCAAAACAGCACCCAAAGCAGTGTTGCTAGCATCTGCTTGAATAATAAATTTGCAATTTGGCTTATAAATAGGAAATCGCAGAGCAGGCGGTGAAGTAAATTTCTCGCGCAAAATTTCAAACGCCCTTTCACGCTCTGGAGTGATTTCGTATTTAATGTCATCTTTTATGAGTTCATATAATGGTGCCGCAAACTCTGCTAAGTTTGGAATAAAACGGTGAAACCATTGAACTATTCCCAAGAATCGTTGCATTTCTTTCATGTCTTTTGGGAATGAATAATTTTTTATTGCCATAAATTTCTCAGGATCCGGACGGATTCCTTCCTCCGAAATTTCATGACCTAAAAATTGGACTTTTGGCTTCAAAAATGCACATTTCCTTATTTTTAATTTTAGATTAGCTTTTTCTAGCACTGAAAAAACTTCATCCAGTTTTTTCAGGTGGTCTTCATATGTATTACTGTAAACAATAATATCATCGATATAAACTAAGCAAGATTTCCAGGTTAGCCCTTTTAAGACTAATTCCATTAATCTCTGGAAATCCGCTGGTGCATTTTTCAAGCCAAAAGGCATGACGTTAAATTCATAATGACCATCTTGGCAAATAAATCCAGTTTTTTCTTTACAATTTTCATGCATTCCAATTTGCCAGTATCCTGACTTTAAGTCAAGAGTTGAAAAATATTTTGCGTCTCCTAGTGAATCTATATAGTCACTAATCCTCGGCAGAGGATAGACGTCATTTCGTGTAACTGCGTTTAAACCACGAAAGTCTATCACCGGCCTCCAATTACCATCTTTCTTTTTAATTAAAAACATTGGTGCTGCCCATGGGCTTTTACTTGGTCTTATAACGTCTTCATCAAGCATCTTTTTAATTTCATCTTGTAATAATTTTCGATGCGCTACAGGTGTTCTAAATGGACGTTTAGCTATGGGCTCAGCAGTACCTGTATTAATTTCATGTTGTACAAGATGTGTGAACCCTAATTTTTCACCATCAAGTGCAAAAACTGATCTATGTTTCGCTAAAATTTTCCGTAACTTTGATTTCTCAACTTTACTCAAAGTTGGATTTTCTACCAACTTATCAAGTGCATTTTCAAAACTTTTATCGTGCTTATGAATTTTTGACATATTTTGATTTATGATAGCTTCTACTGGCTCAGCATGCCCCACAACCGTTCGAGATTTAATTTCAAACGGTTCGTTTGAAACATTCAATACGCATACTGGTACTAAATTCTTTTTGCTTTCAAAAATCGATTTTGCAACAAAAACGTGATTATTATCACATAAAGATGATTCAACAGTATACAGCGTAGACTCTGGCTTGTCAACATATACTGTGGCTGGTATAATTTTTTGACAATTCGGTGGGATAATGTTCTTACCTACTGTGCGTAGCAGATTAACATGCAAAGTTTTGCAAGCAAGTTCATTCGCAAAAAATATTGGATAGCGTTTTCCGCGCATTTTAATAGATTTTTTGCATATATTGATAGATGCATTGACAAAATCATTGCCAAGAAAATCCGTACCTAAAATGAAATTTTCATTCAATGTGTCGACTATTTTAGCATGTATAGGGAAGTCTTCATCGCCTATACGAAAATAAAAATTTGTGGATCCAAATATAATCATTTTTTGGCCATTAGCCACTTCTACTTCCGATTGAGGTGTATTAAAATCACATCGCCACTCAAAAACGTCGTGAATAAATTTTTTACTTACAAGTGTACATTGTGAACCTGTGTCACAGAGAGCTGTGACAGTTTTTCCACCCACTTCACCTTTTAGATGAACTGGCTTTAATGTTTTATAAGCAAATAGCTTAATTTCGTCACCCATTAAGTCACGCGAATGATAATTTGCATTTAAATGCATTATATTAAGATCATTTTGATAATTATCCGCTGAAAACGACTTTTCAGCATTACACGCGCAGGGTAAAGTTGTCTGCGTAGAAACAGATTTTGTTCTTTGATTAGTCTGAAAACCAATCATATTCATAGCAGATTTTTCCGAAATTTGATTCTTTTCCTTTTTTCCCATTTTTAAGCTCATGTCCGACGGATCATGGAAAGACTTTAAAGACGAATTTTCGAACATAATCGTATTTGATTTATTCATTAAACGATTTAGAGCATTACTTGAAGGTATATCTCTGTGATATGATAAGTTAGGATCTACGGTATAATGCTGAAATGACGGCAGTACTGTGCTAGTACTGGGTTGATTAGGACTTTCTGCAATATACGGTGTATGCATATTCATATTATGATGCATATTTATTGGTGGCGAAGTCAATCGATTTTCTGGAAAAATACGAACATTCAACTTCCGTTGAAACGCACGAACAGAAAAACATTCTTCTGTCGAATGTCCATTACGTTCATGAAATTTACAATATGCATAAGGATTATAAGGCTTTCGAACGTTTGTAGAATTTTTATTATAACTGTTCGAAGGAAAGTTTTCATACCTACGAGTATCAGGAAATGATCGAAAAGGTCTATTTTGATAGTAACTTCCATTACTATTAGAGCTTGTCTCTTTTCGAAAATTATTTCGATCAAACTTTCTGAAATTTCTGTTATCAGGACTCGATGCTCCGCTACTATTAGAAAAAGTCCTATTACGCTGATAACTTTCTTTATAATACTCTTTAGGTTTATAACTCTTGTGATAGCGCTCATCGCGATGCAAACGATTATCCTTTCTGTCATCATAGTCCAAATTACTTGTCGAACCTTTGCGTGTATCATGTGCAAATGAAACAGATTTCTTATTACGATTTTTATTCGCAGAATCATAATCTGAGTCGCTAGTAGATGTTTCATGAGTATCACGAGCGGACGATTCGGAATTTTTGTGATAATTATGACGTTTAGTTCTGAATTCATCAGAAACTTTATTCACCAGAATTGTAGGATTTTCTTTCTTTTCAGTTTTATTCGCATGCTCTATATTTTTAGCTTTTTTAAGTAATTTTTCTAACTTAGTTGGTACGTCAGATAAAAGCAGAAATCTACGAATTTCTGTATTCAAACCAACTAGAAATTTATCAATGACAGAATGTTCCAGCTGAATTTGATCCAATTCAGGATGAGCTATACTTGCTAAACGCCATAAGTCATCAAAAAATTCCTGAACCGACTCGATTGATTGTTGTTTTCTGTTATGATAATTAGACTTGGCAATATAAATATTGCCAGAATCAGAAAAACCTATCAATCAAGGCTTGTTTTAAATTAAAATACGAGTTACATTGTTGCATGCTCATACTTTTAAATGCTCTTAGTGCTGCACTTTTTAGTAGTTCTCTGAGTGCGATTAACATGTCATGTTCTGATACCTCATTGCAGAATGCCAAATGTTCAAAATCATCGAAGTAATCTTGAACATGAGTTTCGCTGCCCCCTGAGAAAGAATTAAGACGCTTGAAACATAGTGATACAAAATGTTTCGAGGATATTTCTCTTTCTCGATTTATTTTAAAAGCACGAAAATCGTTCGACAATTTTCGGTCATCGCCATCAGTTGAATCAGACAAGTGTTCTTTAAACACTGTACTTTTGGATTTACGTACAGGAACTTTAGACGAGGTTGCTTCTAAATTTTTTGAGGTTTCATCAGGATTTTTCGGGATAACATCCTGGTTCTTCGAAAGATCTACCTTCGAGTCTTTGCTGATTGTCCCAGCAAGTAGATCAGACATTTTGGGAACGCTTTTATCGTCCTCACTGCCTGATGAAGTCATTACAGTGGTCGTATCATCTGTAGGATTATTTTTTGACCCTTTATTTTTACGATGCACACGAACTACATCGTCCAGTGGCGTAACATCCTCCACTTTCCCACAGCTTCTCGTTCGAAGCTGGTTCATCTCGGTAGACTGACCTCCAATTATGTAGCCTCGTACTATGTATGTGCCGAGACTACACAGACTGTAGGAATGTGGATGATGTGCTTTCTTAAATTGTACTTATTTCGAGTATGATATAATTAATTGCTATATCACAATCTAATGTCTATAGATTGGAGCGCGTACCTATATTAAATAATACACTTGAATGGCAATTCAAGGAGAGTACGTAAGAATGAATGAATGCGGCGTGGTTCCATATTGTAGTAATTTAATTAGTAAACGCCGGTTACGTGACTGAATCACTGCACGTTGACACAGGTATTTATACCCGGCCAACGAGCAGGTTCAGTTACAACTAATTTGAATAACGTATAAAATTGGATTAATGAATGAACCGTTTTGAATAACGCTGCTCGACAAGACTGAAATAAATAAACACGTAGGTGTCGGGTTACAATAGTATGCGTATATATTTTTTTCTATCAATAGCATGTGTTCGACTAATTAGTAAATAATTAAAAATAATTAACTATTAAAAATATAATTAAATACTTAATAAAAATATAATTAAATAATTAAAAATGTAATTAAAAAATAATTGATAATAATTAAATAATTAACTAACTAATTAGCAAATAATTAAGCGTTAAACTAATAATAGTTCAATAAAAGTGAATTAGACCAGATTAAATAATTAAGTCAATTAATTTGACTGGTAATTATTTTGATAAATTGCCGACTTAATTTAACAAGCTAAAGCGTAGACTAATATAAGATCAAGTAAGGAGTAACAGGACGAGTTGTAAATACGGAATTACCAGATTTAATTTAGGTGATTGAATAATTTATTAATTATGCATATTTTTCAATGAATTCTGACTCGGGTTCAAATTTTTAATTTTTAGGACCCGATCGGAACCTGAAATTCAATTTTGGAACCGGTATAAAAATTGACTATCCCGTTAAGTATGCGACTAATTAGCATTTAAACGATTAAAGATTAATTAGCTGGCTCACTAATTTTTGGCTAAATGCCAGCTCATCGCACAACGGGTGATTGGGCTGATTAGGCACGCAATTTAAGAAGGCGAAATTGACTAAATTTTCCAGAGACGCAGCCAAAATTTTTCGCTTACTATCCGAAATGGCGTCAAATTCTTGGCCATCGCGGACCAGTTCGATGAGATAAGGTTTTTTGGACTGATTTAAATCCGAACTGTCGTCGGATAATAAATCTCGGTTTAAATTTAAATCGAATACTAAACTCGGATTAAGCTGTTGCAAAATGAAATCGACGAGACTTTGGGCGTCGCGCGGCCCTTGATAATGAATCCGCTTAAAAAATCGGCAAAAAATTTGAATTGAAAACAATTTTTCACGAAAAAATCAGAATTATAGTCAAATTAAATTCTTATTCCAAATTTTGAACTTTTTAGACTTCTCGAAAACGGTCCGTCATTTTGAAAATAAGAGAAGAGAGTAAGTACGAAAGCAACTAGGCGGCTAAATATTAAATTAAAAAATTAAAATGAATTAAAAATCAAAAAATTATTAAAAATTAAAAAATTAAAAATTAAATTAAATTGAAAAACGATTAAAAATTAAATTTTAAAATTTATAAACAATTAAAAAACACAAAATTATAAATTTAAGTCGAAAACCGATTTTTATTTTCTTATTGTTTGACCGAAAAATTTCAAAGGTTAATATTATTTTGCATTCAGCTATATATGTAAATTTCACGAAATAGAAATCAATTGAATTACATAAATACACTAAAATTAGGATTAAAACCAAGATGGGACGATTTATAAAATAACACACATATACGTAAAACGTAGCTGTTATTAACCCTATTCTTGCGCAAAAAGATTTTGACCCCAAAATTTTTGATTTTCAAAAAAACTGTAAATTAATATCCAATTTTAAGCGTTTTTAGCCATCTTTGTCTAAAAAGAGCATCGTCAGAAAAGTCAAAAAAAGTGTTTTTGATGCATAGCCATCGATATAAGCCCAAACAGGGCATCTTAGAAAAATGTGGGTATTTTGGAATTTGAGATCTTTTCGTCCGAATTTTTTCGATTTTGGGATTTCCTATTCTGCGATCCCCTCCCTAATCCGGTCGTTGTCCCCTCTTCGCCGAGATTTTTTTCGTAAACACCCCATGTTGGATAAAAGCTTGCGTTTTCAGGCCATTTTGCCATTTTAGCGAGAATAGAAGGCCATTTACACTCCCTCCACCTAGAACTGGCGGACTACCCCCTCCCAAAATTTTGAGCTGTCTCGCCACGATATATTCGAAAAACTCAAAATACTAAATTTTTAGGCCTAACCGACGATCAAATTATAATTAAAATTAAAATTAAATTGGATTAATTAAGAACTAAAATTTAAAAAAAATTAAAGATAAAGCGCAAAAAAGCATGAAAGACACAATTCATTAAGAATAGCCGCTCGCTAATTTATATATTGTTTGAACTATGTACGAATGCGTACTAAAGTCTCAATTTTTCAGTTTAATTCAAAGAATGAAAATTTCTAATTTTTCCGCTTTTTGTAAAAAATTGACACAAAATAGAGTAAGCACTAAGAAAAACAATGTCAACTTCGTTGTAAACACCTTTCTATCAGCCGATTTTTTAAAAATTAATCAATGAAATAATTCTGCACTAAAAACAAGACGCTACATAAAATTAAATAAAAGTATTTTTTAATCGAATTTAAAAATTAAATTTTAAAAATCAAAAATTATTAATTAGCTAATTAATTATAAGATTTAACGTCTTAAGATATGCTTTAATTCATGTATTCACTGTAGCGGGGAGGCTACGGATCAGTGGAAATTGTCTACTTTGGTGTTAAACCCGTGGGGCTGATGTTATTGTGAAACATATTCTTAATGAATATAATGCGCAGAAGTGAGCAAGAGCCCGAGTAGTCGATTAGTACTACACACAGCGTGTTAAAGCGGAAGATCCGGGAAACCAGTGCGGGTAAAATTTTGCTTCACTGAGTAACGTGGTTAGCCGGTTGCCACGTTACAGTACTAATCAAAATGCGCCTGCTCATTAAATATTCCGCTTCCCTCCTATTTTGGGAATAATTATAATTACCTATTCCAATTAATTAATTAATTATTCATTTTTGACAAAGCAATAAAAAGTATAGTATTTACCTCAGGATATACGACTAAAGAAGGGTAGCTCCGCATGTTCTGCTGATTACATATCATATAATCGTCGAGACAATTGACGGCTCCGATTCTGAACGCCCCTTCGACTTCGCGGGCCATTTTTCGCCACTAAAAAAGAGAAATAATAAAATAATTGTAAAAAATAAAAAAAAAATAATTAATATAATTATCAGAATTAATTATATATGTAATAAATAAATATTTATTATTCAATTATATATGTAATAAGTTCAAAGGAATTACATCGGGCGCAACGTGATGACAATGCGAACAGCGAGCGGAGTAAAAATTGATGAACCAGCGTTGGCCGCCGCTTAAAACTAGTTGTTCGAAATCCGAGCCGCTTAACGTCACAATTTCGGGATCATCATCGTAAATGCCTTAGGAAAAAATAATGTACAAAACAATAACGAATAAATAAATAAAAAATAAAAAATTAACAAAACAATAATAAGACAATAAAATAAAAATAAAAAATAACAAAAACAATAATAAATAAATAAATAAACAATAAAAAATAAACAAAACAATAATAAAACAATAAAAAATCAATAAATAAAAAATAAAAAATAAATAAAACAATAAATTAGAAAAAATGATTTACTCGACTCGAATTTAAATTGATTTAATATCAATTTTTGTACTAAATCAATAATTGGAAAATAATAGAATCACGGATAAACCAATAAAATTACAGATAAACCATGATTTAGGATTGATATTTTTTAAATTAATAATGATGTCAATTAAACTTGGAATCATCTTGTAAAAAATTAAAAATTAATGACTTGTTCCTCGTTTCTTTTATTATTCTTATTATTGAATCATTTAGAATTTGAAATAATTGAATTTTTTACTGCGGTTTAATGGGTTAAAAATAGTTCAGAATTTATAAACAAAATAAATTTGGAAAAGTGCCAAGGTCAAAGAATTTTATGAACAAATACCTTTTGCATCTTATAATTTCATTCGACAATCTGATTATCAAGTCCGTAAAACTTAATTTACGTGAGTTAAATTCATGTTTCGGTAATTATTTAAGAGCTTCAATTTGCGTATCCTTTAATTATTTCATTTTAATAATTTTTAACGCTTTAAAACTTGATTCTATTCAAATTTGTATTACCGGCAAAATTTTTGGCATATTTCAAATTTTTGAGATGCCTACTTCACGTACCAAATTCTTCCTTATAGAAGGTCCAGCTTTGGAAAGGCTGCGACTGGGACCCCTCTTTGACCCCATCTTCGCCGTACGAGTCGTATTTTTTACGTAATTCTTCGTCTTTGAGCACTTCGTACGCCCTGCTTAATCGTCTGAATTTCGATTCGGCGTCCGGATCATCCTGTCAAAAAAAATCAATAATTATCGATAATTATTAAATTATAATTAAATTATTATTAAATTATTAAGCGATTAAAATTTGTATGCCTATAAGAAGGAGATAAAGAGATAATGAATAATAAATAATAAAGAGACAAGAGATGGATATAAGAGAAAAAATAGATAAAAAATATAAAAAAATAAAAAATATAAAAATATTTTTATAAAAAATAAAAAAAGAGATAAAAGAGATAAAATAAAATAAAAGAGATACATATGAGGATTCGATCATTATCGATAATTTCAATTAATGGATCGATAAATCGATATAAAACTAATCGACCACCCTCATAGGTTTTCAAAATCACCAAACAACCTGACATTGATTATTAGCTTTTGGTCCGATTTTCGCGAAAGTAAATAAACACGAAAGTACGTATGTAAGAATCGAAAGTGTCAGTTATGTTAATTATGCGCAGACAATAATACGCGTGATAGTCAGCTAAATTTTTGTAGTGATCGCGCCGAGATTTTAACTCAAAATTTAAACCAATCGTAAAATTCTACCCCATTAAATCAGAAATCGGCTAATTGACATAAATACGTTTTAAAACGAAATAATAAATTGCTAAGAATTCTAAAATTATGTCAAAATCGTCTGAGAATTTAACTTATTTGACCGAATTGATAGATTTATAGTTTTTTATGATTAAAAATGCTGCAATGCACTTAAATGGACTCAGAACGCTGTTATCCCATACAAAAGCATTTAATACAGGTTATTTTCACCATTTTCGTTATAAAAACAGCAAAACAAGAGCGTAAAAATTAGATTTGCTACTTAAAATTTCTAGGAATTTTACCCTCCTTTTTATCGACTCTGACTATGTGCATATTTCAAAGTTTATTTATGTTTCTAGGTCTTTTATTTATACACGCCAAAAAGGATTAGATATTCCCCCTCCTCCGATTTTTTTGGCAAAAATTTGCCTTTTTAGGCCACTTTTGACCACAAAATTTAAGATCCATTCTCATAGATGCACAAATTCAGGTTGGTAATGGAGAGGTAAAATCGAAATTTTTGAGTCAGAAGGGTTAAAGTTCGGGATTTTCACTATAGCAAAGTGAGGCCTTTGGCTGTTTTTACGTCAAAATTGCCTGAAAATACACTATTTTTGGCTCAAATTGTTCGACAGTACCCAACTTTGGACATCTTCTGCGGCGGTAATAGCCTCTCTCACCCATCCCTATGTACACTCATGATTTCCCTTTGCTTCTCTAAATGGCCGACTCCTTCCCACCTCACAAAATTTCGAACCGACCGTTACACGTGTATTGATAATATAAGTACATACATTGCCCACACTAGTACGCACATACATGCCACGCATTTTTTACTTTTTCACCATGTTAGTCTGCCCACACTCGTACGTTACATACATGTCATGCATTATTGAGTTTTTCACCATGAAAGTCCATCTAAATTAAGCTGCCATGCCATTCATTTCTTTTCTTTCTCTTCTACTTGTTTCGGTTTTTGTTCTTTAATTTAATCATCTGAGGGAATCATTACTTTATTTTTATCCGGATGGTGAATAAGCGCCAGTTTTTTAAATCCTTTACGAATTTCTTGCAAACTGGCGTCCTTTTGCACGTCGAGAATTTCATAGAATGATTTGCCGGCGAATAAGTCCGCCGAAAATGCAACATGCGAATGTAGATTAATGAGCAAGAGACATAATTCTAATGAGATTATACCAGAAGAAAGAGTATTGCACCACGGTAATGCCATTATAATTGAGAGTTCTGTCAAAGAATAGTTCGTATTATTCAGAAATACATAATACTCGAAGGCAATTTGACTCAGACATGGATATGCAGTATAAATGGGCATGGGGAGAGTGGTGATTCCATACATGCACAGCATGGGAATTCTGGGAGCAGAAATTATAAAATGCCTTTTTGGACCCAAAAATGAAAGGTACGCTCAAAAACATCGTTTTTCAGCGTTCCTGACGAGGCTCTATCTTCCTAGAGCATAGAAGCATAAAAAATTTCGAAAAAAAAACAAAAAAGTAGAGCAAGTATTGCTAAAAACGCTTGAAAGAGAACCTTTTCTACAAGTTTTTAAAAATTTTTTAGGAACTTTCAGAAAAATCGTGAATCCTATGGGGGGGGGGTGAAAAAGTTTTTGCGGGAGCTGAAAATTTTCCTGGGTGGGGGGGGCTAAAACCATACATGTAACAGAAAGATGGGGAATTTTCCCGCCCAAAGTCGGACGTCCCACCAAAGCCAGAAAATTGTTGGACCCCTGCCCCGATTTGTGGAAAAAATTGAATTTTTTTGGCCGTTTTTGGCCAAAAATTGAAAGTCATTAACCCCCGCTAAAAATGGCCGGGATTCCCCTCCCCGAATATCGAGCCGTTACATGTATGAGTGAAACCCCAAACCCCCTCCAGGATCATGTATGGTAAACTGTTTGGCCATAAAATATTGCCATTTAGTTTGTTGTGATCTCATAAAACAAGCTAAATAGCATTTTTGGACTCAGAAACACGCTGTGTGTTCAGAAATCCTATATTATTGTTTTTCTGAATTCCAAGTGGATACATAGCTAGTTATTTTGTAGCTCAAAAATGTCATATACCCATGTAGCTATGGATTTCATAATGCATCTATCTCAGAAACTTTTATTATTCCTATAGATCTATTTCTGAATTTACTACTGAATTTATTACTGAATTTACTACTGAAGCTGTTACTCAATTAGTATAGTTCCATCTACAAAGCGTTGTATTGGGAGATTGTTATTGCATAATAGCCACTTCTGCCAGACCATCTAAAGCATTAGCAGTGGCGTACCTGAGACTTTCTCTAGGGGCGGCACCCCAACTTATCCAAAAATAGTACAAAATAGGTCCGAAAATTCGCGCTCAACGCGCGAAATAGCTTTTTCCGGCGTTTTACATTGTCTGCTTTTATTTATAATCATTTTGACGCACAAAGAAATCTTGAGATTTTAGGCAATTTTGGGCGAAAATCATTGAATTTCGTTAACTTTTAGCGAAAATCCGGCGTGAAGCGCCGGAATATTTGAGAAAATTAGGCAGAAGAATGTTCTAGAAGCTTGATTTGTTGCTCGATTCACTGTATTTTGACGTGGAACGTCGTACATTTTTGAAAATTATGCTTGAAAATAGAAGAAATCTATGCTAATAGCTGTTCCTCTTCTTCAAATCGTTTTAAAACCTATTCAATGAGCAAAACTTCCAGGCCGACAAGAAAGTAAATAAAGGTCATCAATAAGTATTATTCGGCGCAAAACGCCGGAAAAAATTGAGAAATTATGATTACTGACGGCCAAAACTCATTGCATGCAAATTACATATTTATTCTTTATCTCGCCAACTATTTTGGGCCAATAGAGGGCGACCGCCCCCGCTGAAATCTGCCCCTGAGAATAAGTAAGTAATGTGATGTAGGACCAACTCCAATTAAAGACTCGGAGCTTACTCAATTGATTACTTAAGATGATCGACTAATTACTGGAACTGCTAGCATGGAATCCTTTAACGTAGATAGGTTTAACGTAAAAACAAGTGAAATGCAAAAAACCCAGAACCCAAAAAACCCTGGTCGTGCCGACCCTGCTAATAATAGAAAACGACAATGTAAGGTCGTTATACAAACGCCTTAATTCAGATCTTCCTAATCCAACTTGAATCAATCTCTGATCGTGAAAGAGACTTTTATCCCTAGAATGCCGGTTTTTTGACTATCCGTTGAACCTTCCTGATGAAATCGATGTCACAATGTAAATAAGGGTTCCAAATAGTCGATTCGTGTTTCAGTCCAGCACAAGAAAAACAATTTGATGAAAAACGAGTCAATTTGATAGAGCTGTAGGCAATCAAACTTTGGAACCTTCCTATGCTTAAGTTACATGAGGCATTTTTATAATCGCAAGGTAAACCAAGTTTCTGCTTATATTACGCTTAGACTTAAGCGCGTAGTATATCTAAGAAGGTGTTTTAGGCTGCTTAAGTCGACGTCGCTCCAGCTTAGTTCGATGCAGGTATAGCTATTCAGGTCGACTTAAATTACAGGTACATAGGTACTCTGCATTCCGGCCATCTACCGGCACATTCTTGAATAAAAGTCAAGTCAGTCGGAGAGCCAAAAAATCTAAGGAAAGAGGGCAAACTAAAGATTATTTGCATAATTTAAAATTTAAAAATTTTAAATGTTTTTAGATAAAGCCAACCTGGAGAAGACGATAAAAATCTGAAAAAGGCGCAGAAGAGAAAGGATATTTTTTAAATCTTTTATTCTTTAAAATTTTTATATTTCTTATGATTTTTAATCATCATCAATCTTTTTCATCATCTTCGTAATTTGAAGTGGTACTGGTGTCTCACTTCTAGGTTTAGGCTTAGTTATGTGCATTCACCACATCGGTGCTGCTAGCGCATGAGTTATGCCTAAGTTAAGTGAGGCGAAAATTGCAGAGCGAGCGAAGTGAGCGGATCCATTTTTGTCCCATATCTTCTGAGGCTTAGTCCATATCTGGCACCATTCTGAATCATCAAGCAGCGTGCAAAAATTACGAAAATGGTGGAAAGAATGAAGATGATTAAAAATGTAAGAAAAAGAGGACCAGTGGAAAACATTCCACTTTGAACAAACTGCTTGGGTTAAGCAGAGCACTGACGAAGCACTGTTTTCCTAATTGTGTGACCGTTTCTGTATGGAATAAGGTGGCTGGCCGTAATTTTGTTGTGCGACAAGCAGCTATTTGAAAATGAAAGCAGCAAAAAAGGGCTGAATGAGAAGAATGTAAATATTTTATTTGAATTTTTCCATTTTCTATGCCTTCCCGTCGTTTATTTCAACTTTTGTAATGAAGATCTCTGCTTATAACCTATGTACGCTATTTTCCAGCGATTTTGCTGGCATTATAGACCAGCCACTAGCCAGACGCAAATTTTCTTCGCATTTCCCGCTTTTTTCACTTTTTCGAGAGGTGTAAAATCGTTCAAAAATAGAGCGCCTTTATAGAAAAATCAATTTTGTTCAGTAGAGAATCCTATGTACACGCGTAATGGCAGTGGTTGACTCACTTTGCGTGTGAAAATTTTGCGCTTTAATAGGAATATCACGATCAGTAATACGTTGTTCCTCTTAAAACTTGATTTTCCTACTTTCAGTAGAGCATCTTAGCCGATTTCTGAAGTCGCTCTTGACAATAAAAAGTTAATGATTTATCAGTGGAATTTTACCTCTCTAAAACACCTTTTCGCATTACATAAATTGCCCGAATCCGGCTCGGCCTAAACATCGATAACCAAAATGATAAAAATAAATCACTCTCTGAAACTCATTTTTGCATAAGAAAATCGTGCAGAAGATGAGTATTTTCCATCACAGTAAAGTTCTAGAGCAAGCTGTCTATAAAAAAGTTGCAATCGCGCTGTGCGACTTAGATATTTAAGTTATGTAATTGGGTAAATCAATCCGGTGTAAAGCGCCTGAAAAATTTTTGAAATTTTATTTCTCTAGAAAACGCATTTTTGCATTACAAAAACTATTTAAATCCGTGCAGAAGATGAGGATTTACAATCATAAAGAAGTTCTAAAGCAAGTTATCGATAAAAATGCTGCCATCGACGCGGCGCGGCTTAAACAATAATAATAAGTAGGTATGAATTAAATCAATCCGGCGCGAAGCGCCAGAAAATTTTCAGGTTTCACACCCTTTAAGCACATTTTTGCATTAGCAAAAATTTTCCACACGTGCCGATCAAGCCTAAAATTTTTTTACATTCACCGAAATTTTGGTTGACAAATAGACCGAAAAATGGAAAAACGGTGCTTAAAACAGAGCAATAACACGGTGATTTCGAAATTTTGTGGGAAAGATTCCTGACTTTTCTAGACTAGGTAGCGAAAAAAGGAAAATGCGTGAAAAAATATACGCAAAAGTTACCGAAAAAATATAGTTCATTAGACTTTACATTGCAATGCAAATGCAACATCGCGCCTGTTAAACGATTAAGCGGCATAACGAGAGATCCTCTAAAAATACCATGCAAAATTCTTCTAGTGTCGTGACCATAGATACACAGCATGGCCGATGAGGGAGGTTCAGCCGGTCTCGGAGGGGGGGCTAAAATTGATCTTTCTTGGGGCCGAAATAGCCTCAAAAACTGATAAAAGCGCTAAAATAGCGTTAAACCTGCATTCTTACAGTTTCTGGTCAATTCGAAGCACTTTTTGAAAAAAAAATTTAATTTTCATCCGTTTTTGGCCTCCATTTCGCCTATTTTCACCACAAAATTTTCCATTTTTCTTATCCTGGGGGGGTCGGTGGGAGTGGGGAGGAGGGTTGTACCCCTTGAACCCCGGATTACTAAGGATCTCCAGAATTCTATTTTTTGTAACATTTTTGGCAATTTTACCCATCCTGACCTCCCGGAATTTTCTTGCTGCCCACGTATCGTCAGGACCCCCACTGGGGGGGAGCCAGGGAGGGGAAATTCCTTCCTGGGGAAAATTTTGATATCTTGGCGGTTGTGCAACGCTGTTCTGCGATGATTTTCATGGGAATAAACGCGAAAAATTCGGCGCTTCGCGCCGATTTCCTCTAGTTTTGCATCATTATCTTAAGTTAGTGGCCACACAGAGCTACAAAGCGTTTGTCACCATGAGAAGATTACCTATTTGCAAACATTTCTAGCCGATAGAAATTAAAAAGCATGCAGAAAATTCGTGCGATTTGTAGTGATCGACCGGGGGGCCCGCGGCAATCTCGGCTGGCAAGGTCAAAAAATGGCCGGGGCCGGGGAAAAATTTAGTGTAATTCGTATTTTGTACAGGATGTGATACTGCCAGTTATTTATCAATGGGCAAGTATTAATTTTGAGAACTGTACTGATTCGACCATATGTATACATAGTCCTTGTTATATCTTTGCTACTGTGTATAAATGAGCTTTTACTGAATAAATGTTCAGGAAAATCTGCATGTTTTCGATTCCTTCACTTAACTTATTAAACCAAATGCTACTTTTATCTCATTTATTCGTAGCTAGTGGCTAAAAGATTTAGAGTTGACAAATACGTTCTATTTCTAGTTGGAAATTGTACCTTTTCAAAAAACAATTTTTACAAAAAAACACTTTACATTTAATTGAATGGGAACCGCCTGCTTTAAAACGCGTTTCTTGTGTAATAGTTATTAGGACGGAAGTTAATTGTAATCAAATGTAAACTACGCTGCAGAATTGCGTTCGATCCGATAAACTATATATGTATGTCTCATTACATCCAATACCTATTCCGCCCAATCGCGCTACATCTCTGTGATTCCACTATAACGCGTTTCTTGCGTAATAGTTATTGCAGCAGAAGTGAATAATAGGCGGAAGTAAACTACACTGCAGTATTGCGACCGATACGATAAGCTATATATTTCTAATTTTTTATGTCCAATGCCTATTCCGTCCAATCGCTACATCTTTGTGATTCCACTATTTCTATTTCTGGTTTTGTTAGTAACGATTATTACTTCTATTTTTCATATTTTTCATCGGAGCTTTCTCTTTTATATTCAGAGTCTTTGTTTCTTATTTTAACTTGCTTGGAAAATTTATGCTCTGTTAGGGTGTTGACTGTGTGCCATCATTTCTACTCGCTTCCAGATATGCACAGTGAAAAATTTCTGGGGAGGGAGAGGGGGTGCAATCCAAATAAATTTTTTAAAGTGCCTTTTTTATCGTAAAAACGCTTTAAATGCGTTGAAAACGCGATTTTTAAGCATTTCTGATAATGCTCTTTCTTTCTAGAACATAAAACACGAAAAAATTTTGAAAAATTGCATTAAATTGACCAAAATATAGTCAGAAAGAGACTACTTATTGACAATGCGCCAAAAATTGACAATTTTGAGCCATTTAAACGCTAAAAACTTTTAAATCTAGACACTTCCTATGATTTTTCTAAAAAGTGTGAATTCTGGGAGGGGTGAAAAATTTTTTGCGTGGGGTGAAAATTTTTTCTGGGGAGAGGGGTGAAAACCCCCAAGCCCCCATGATCATGTATGCTCGCTTCTATAAGTTAGCTCTCACTAAAATTTTCCATTTAGATTACATCAAATCGCAATTATATTCAGTTACTGTTTTTAGGATTTATAACAAATTTATTTTTGTTTGCTATATGAATGACTAGCAGCCAGGAGTCCGTAGTTTGGCAATTTTTTGAAATTGACCCTACAGATCAGACGACAGCGAAGTGCATTAAATGTATAAAAATATACAGTCGAGGAAAAACGCCTAAAACATATTCAACAAAAAGCTTGCACGATCATCTGAAGAAGGAACATAAGCACGAATATGAAGTAGCTCAGGAAAAGAAGGATGAAAAGCGAACAAATGCTTGTGCATCGCGTGCCGAATCCATGAAACGCATAGAAAGCTTGAAAGATGTCGAAGGAGAAAGTACAAATCCTAAGCAGCTCAAAGTTGATGAGCTGTTTCAATCGCGCCAAAAATACAGCGCAACTCATCAGGATCAGATTAAGCTAAAATTTAAGCTGATGGAGTGGTTGGCAGATGCGGGACTGCCTTATACAGTGGTTGAGAACGATCGATTTAGATTATTCATTGATATGTTGAATGGCCGATTCAATATTCCTACTGAAAAATACTTTAGATCAGCATTGATGCCTGAAATGAATGTATGTGTAAAGAATGAATTGGATTCGATACGTGGAAGCTCCCAAGCACTTTGGCTGATGAACATGTAGAATGCGGCGCAAGCAGCAGCAGTAGTGAAGATTTAAACAATATCGAGTGTGCTAATAGCAGCGACATAGAATTTGTTGATGATTAAGACAATGAAACACTGGACTAAATCTGTTTCTTGTGACATAAATAGTAATAAAACTTGATTTGAAAAGGCGCACCTAACTTTGCACTTGCCATTTACACTACTGAATGGAGCAGTCGCTCATTATTTCTCTTCCTATGCCCACCCCAAGTATGTGTCATGCAATAATATTTTCCTTGTTTGACTGGCGGCCGCATCCCCCGGCCAGGTGGGATTCTTTCTCAGCCCCGTTAACTGCCTCGGCCAAAAAAGTCGCCCCGGTCGATCACTAGCGATTTAAACAGATTGCGTTTTTTCTAAAACTGCTTAGCATGACAAGACAAGACTACAAAAGATTCGCATCTCATGCGTTCTAAGAATTTTTTAGTCATCCTGGCATGGAAACTATCAGAAACATTCCGCGCTTCGCGCCAGTCTACTTTATCTATCTACCCAACTAATTTCAGGACCAAGATTCTAATAAATTTTTGAAAATTTTAACGTTAAAAATCAAGATTTAGCTTAATTTGCAAAATTTTCCAGGGGCTCTGTCCCTAAACCCGCTGAGGGGCGCTTGAGTGCGCCACCCCAGATCCCCCCAGCAGACAAAAGAGTGGTTTTCCATTAAATTCTCCCTGGTCTAAGGTCCTACCCGCGTATTAAAACGTGCAAAGTGCCAAGCATTAACGGTGAAAAATTATAGGCTGGAAATTTTTTCTTCTTTGCATTTTAATGTTGCAGGACGATGTGAAAAGTCCAAAAAAGGCATTACTTCACACCTGGGGTGCATTTTTATTCGTTTTCATTGACTTTCTGGACTGGATGAAAAATTTTTAAGGATATGGGAACAGTAATCTGGAAAGCATTTTAAATAGCCCGCAAATAGTGCTTGCCGACAATAGGCACAAACATATGTATGTAGCTAACTCCAACATATTTAAACTTGAAATTTCAACCTAACCTTACGTCCACATTGAAATCATCGTAGCTTTGAATGATAGGAACACTGTGTGTAACAATTTTTAAATTTTCTAGCATGAGGACATTTGCCAAGCATACACGATTTTAACAAGCAAATAAATATATATTTATAACAAAACTAACATGCATGTTCAGCGCTTGCGATTTCGCTTAATAAAAGTTCGACATTATTAGGTTTAGTGATATGATCGCCGTACTATCCCTCAAGCCACTACTGTAATCAATTCACTGCAACGCTGCCACTATGACCTAATTCACATAAAGTTCGGAAATACATTTTAAGAATTTTTTTCGAAAGTAAGAAGCCGACGGATTACAATTATATCAAATTAATGCTATAATCACAATCTGTCAGTTTATTGAACAAATCTGACCCAGGTTCCGTTGGGTGTTTCTCCGCCCTAAGGAATCGGCCAAAGTGCCGAAAGCAGGATTCTTTAAGTACATAGAGCCCATCAGGGTGAACAGAACACCCCTAACCCCTTTCCGGCAAAATTTCTCCCACTGAAAGGGGATTTAGAGGGTGCGGAAGCGGAGTACCCCATTATTCATATGTTAAAGCCCAGTGAACGACCGAAAATTCCAAAATTTTTGCATCGGCCGCAGCCAGAAGCCGAAGGCCGAATCTGTATAAATTTTTTAGTCTAATTCTGATTATAGTCTGTTTCATTTATTCGAGAGCTTTTTAGTCAATTTAGGGCTTCTGAAAGCTAAACAAGACGAATTACTGTACTTTGGCTTGAATCAGCTCAGTGAGGGCGGGTGGCTAGAATTCTTCCATTTTTAATGCACTAATACGCCCAAATAAATTTGATTTAGGCATTTAATCAGTGCGAGGGACATACAACATTAAGTGCGTTAAACAAAAAGCTATCGGCTGGAACAAGCAAGAGGTTTTACCACTGAGCTATGCGGGAGTTCGCAGCGTTTCTTAACATCTTAGTCGGTTGTGTTTGAGGTGTCGACTCAGGATAAGATGAATAAGCGATTTTTATCAGTAAGTTAATTGATCTGCTACGAGAATAAATTATGCCGCAAGTAATGGTATTGAAAAACCCTTCTTTGCACGTAGCTAAAGTGAGATCTGGTGACTTACAGTAAATAAGAAATAAGGGGTTACTGTAACCTCCGGAAACATTTACTGAAAAAGCTTTCGGATAAATGAAACAGACTATAGTATGAAGAATGAATTGTGAATTGAGTCACAAATATTAAAGTTAAGCTTGATTATGTTTCAGGAGTAAATATGAAGATTCGACTGATTATGAAGGAATAGTTTTGAAAAATGAGCTTGCTAAGCGAGAGTTGTAAACTAAGAGGAGCTTAAAGTTTAAACCTACCATTAAATTATAAAGATAATAATAAAAGATTTAAAGCTTTAAGAAAAAGAAAAATGTGGTAAATTAAAACAAATTTAAAGGATATGATGAAACATTATTATTGAGAATAGGACGATCACGTGCTATGTATAATGACTCCTTGATTAAAAGATCAAAAGAGTTGGATGCTCGACTGATAACCTTGAAGCAATCTGATGTAATTGGATGATTGCTATTTGAGATATGTTTGTGAATAGCAGATAAACTATCACCCTGAATTGGCTTTCCTGTAGCAAATGAGATGCCAGTATGCTCTGCCATTCTACTCCCAAAATGTCGGCGAGTTTCACCGATGTAACTAGCCATACAGCTAGAACACGTATACTTATATACTAAATTTGAGAGTAGCTTAGCAGGTACAGCATCCTTGTTCTTGAAAAACCGGCTGATACACATAACAGGTTTGTAAACAAACCTTACTCTAATCTGAGGGTAAAATGCAGATATAACCTTTAGAATTCTGCTGCGTACATTGTAGCCATGCACACCAGTGTAAGGCAAAACAAGAGAATAGCATAGTTTATCACACCCGAATTTTATGTCATCACTCTTACTATAAACTTTTGTCATAAAGTCTGATATGACCTTATCAATCAAGCTAAGCGGATACTCATTTTGCAGTAGAGTCTGCTTCAGCTTGTCAATATCAGAGACAAAAGTCTGATATGAGTTACAAATCATGTGAATACGACTCACAAGTGTCTTTATTAAACCAACTTTATAGGCAAAAGGAATGAAGCTAGACAATTTGGCATAAAGGCCAGAAAATGTGGGTTTCTGATATGATGATGTGACAATATCATCGGACTTCCTTTCAACAAGCACATCAAGGAAATTTAATTTCTTGTCACATTCAGTTTCAAATGTGAAATTCATATTAGGATGTTGCTGATTCATGTAATCACAGAACTTTCTAGGCTGATTTCTGTCAGAAAACACTACAAATGTGTCATCAACATAACGTACATAAAACTTGGGTCTAATCTTTATACTACAGTCTCTGAGCCACTTTGTTTCATGATGGCTCAAGAAAATGTTGGCAAGAACTGGGCCAAGCGGATTACCCATAGCAACACCATCTATCTGTTGATAGATTTTACCATTACACGTAAAGTAACACTCTTTAACTGCAAGTTCTAGAAGCAGTTTGAATTGATGACAATTCATGTTATTTACTAACATGACATTCTGATCATCAAATAGTTTCCTAATACATATGTCAATGGTCTCATTGAGTGGAATATTAGTGAACAAGCTTTGAACATCAAGACTAGCCATAAAATGATGGCTTTTGAATGTAAAAGCCTTGAGTCTTGTCAGGAAACTACCAGTGTCACATAAAGTGTATTCATTAGTACTTATGTCTTGTAGGATCGGCACAAAATACTTAGCCAACTTATAAGTTGGAGTGTTGATGGCTGACAAGATTGGTCTTAAAGGAACATCTCTCTTATGAGTCTTAGGCAAGCCATATAGCCTGCCATAACTGCATCCTACAGGATTTATACTTTTATAGACATCAGCAGATAGTCCATTCTGTTTATGAACCTTCAGTATATGGGCTGATATGCGTTTCTCAACTGAGCGTATAAACTGACAAGGATTACAGTCAATGACTTTGAACTTTGAGATATCATTCAAGACATCATTCAACTTCCTAATGTAGTCATCTTTGTTCAGAATTACTACTTGATTACCCTTATCTGCCTTTAGAACAATGATATTCTTGTCTTTTGACAGATTGCTGAGGATTTCATAGTCACGCTTTGATAGATTATCGCAATGCTTCTTATCATAATTAAAATATGAGCTAAGAGCAATGTCTCGCAATTGATTCTTGATCATCTGCATTTTTACATTGTCACAGTTAAAGGCAGTTTGTTTCTTGAGGAAACCCATCAGTTTCTCAAAAGGTAGCAGATAATCACCATACTCGATCTTCCTAGGTGTAATAGAGTACTTCATACCATAAGACAACACCAGCTTCTCATGAGCTGTCAAAACTCGGTTACTTAAATTAACTACAACCTTTTCAGGATCGATACTATTGACACTTTTATGCATAAGCAAGTTTTTTACCTTCTTGCTATGCAACTGTCTAACATGGTTGAGAGATTTAGACACATTGCGTCTAATGTATGTTAATGCTACCTGAGAATCCAGCCAGGATACTCGTGAATTAAACAAAGTAATCTGCGCCTTCAAATCTCTTAGGACTCTTTCAACCTCTTTGATTTTAACTTTCAATTCCTCATTTAGCAGAAGCCTCTGGCATGTTATGTAACATTTAGAACGCTTAAGCATCCTATTAGAAACCTTGAAAGCCAGAAATTTAGGAAGCAAATCATTATCAATGCATTCTCTAAGAAATGCAACATCCAACTGAAGCTTATCATAGCGAAGTTGAAGCTTCTCAACTTTTCTCAAAAGTAACACAACTCCATGATCATACTTATTCTTCAAATTTGTGAATATATTTAGCTTTAAACGAATCTTGAAAAGAAAAGCAATAATAAAGAAAAACTTTTTAAGTCTAAAACTTACCAGGCCCTCCAACCCGCCCTTACCTCCACCCATCCTAGATGTCGTAGCAGTAGTGGAAGTAATCTGACTAGCTGAAGTTGTTTGATTGACAGGCGATTTTCTCCCATTATGCCTTAATTGACTAAAAATATTCGGAAAATTGACTTCAGTAGCAGAGGGGAAGCAATCTGACCAACCAATGCTGCTGGAGTAGGGTGTGGTTCGCTCCCATTGTCCTTCCATTGTTTATCGACTCTAACGCATGTAGCTGACGTTTCGACCAAGACTTTGGCCATCTTCAGAGCAAATTGTAGATTCGACTGATTATGAAGGAATAGTTTTGAAAAATGAGCTTGCTAAGCGAGAGTTGTAAACTAAGAGGAGCTTAAAGTTTAAACCTACCATTAAATTATAAAGATAATAATAAAAGATTTAAAGCTTTAAGAAAAAGAAAAATGTGGTAAATTAAAACAAATTTAAAGGATATGATGAAACATTATTATTGAGAATAGGACGATCACGTGCTATGTATAATGACTCCTTGATTAAAAGATCAAAAGAGTTGGATGCTCGACTGATAACCTTGAAGCAATCTGATGTAATTGGATGATTGCTATTTGAGATATGTTTGTGAATAGCAGATAAACTATCACCCTGAATTGGCTTTCCTGTAGCAAATGAGATGCCAGTATGCTCTGCCATTCTACTCCCAAAATGTCGGCGAGTTTCACCGATGTAACTAGCCATACAGCTAGAACACGTATACTTATATACTAAATTTGAGAGTAGCTTAGCAGGTACAGCATCCTTGTTCTTGAAAAACCGGCTGATACACATAACAGGTTTGTAAACAAACCTTACTCTAATCTGAGGGTAAAATGCAGATATAACCTTTAGAATTCTGCTGCGTACATTGTAGCCATGCACACCAGTGTAGGCAAAACAAGAGAATAGCATAGTTTATCACACCCGAATTTTATGTCATCACTCTTACTATAAACTTTTGTCATAAAGTCTCGATATGACCTTATCAATCAAGCTAAGCGGATACTCATTTTGCAGTAGAGTCTGCTTCAGCTTGTCAATATCAGAGACAAAAGTCTGATATGAGTTACAAATCATGTGAATACGACTACAATATAATATATAATATATGAAGTAATAAATATAATATATGAATATAATATATGAAGTAATAAAATAGTGTCATTCATTGCAAGAATTTTTTTCAAAAGCGTAATTAATTCTCTTCATTAACCTTGATTTCATTATTAGACATTTCATCTATATCAGCAGCTAATATGTATGTGTTGATCATCATCAGATTTACTATCCTGAATATATAAAAATATAATGTAATATTAAGATAAAGCCTGGAAGTTTTGAGAATTATGAAAACAATTGAATTTATAAATTCCTAATTTTCCCATGGCGATACTAAAATTTGTAGAAGTAAGGTAGGCATAAAAGCAAATAGAGATTTCTTCCCGTCATTAGATTCAGAAATTTAAGAAAGTTGACACGTTTACCATGAAGCAATTATTTGATTTGATACAAAACAGAATGGTACACAGCAGTGTTTTTTTTGTACTCGGCAAAGATTTTTCCTCATGTACAAAGATTTTTGGGAAGACAAAAATTTCAAAAAAGGTCTGAAATTCGCAAAAATTTTGAGCTTCGCTTCGAAATGAGTAATTGTGGGTTCTATATATCTTTATAATGACATAAATTGCGTTTCAAAAGAAAATTGTCAAATTTTTTGG
Source organism: Mermis nigrescens (assembly GCA_036768485.1). Classification (NCBI taxonomy): domain Eukaryota; kingdom Metazoa; phylum Nematoda; class Enoplea; order Mermithida; family Mermithidae; genus Mermis; species Mermis nigrescens. The sequence goes on from JAVLUZ010000160.1 coordinate 7,251,842, forward strand.
CGCTTCGCGCGCCGTTTTAAGACAATTCTTAGTAATTTTTGTCCTTAGAGACCCAGAAATTAGTTAAAATACACTACCAAAAGTCGAACAACTTTGTTTTTACCACATTAAAATCGCTACTGTGCCATATTATAGTACTCCAAAAATTTGTACAAAATGTACAAAGATTTTTGGGAAGACAAAAAGTGTAAAAAGGTGTAAAATTCCCAAAGTTCTCGAAATGAGTAATTTTTTGTCCTATGTATCTTTACAATGTCAGAAATTGCACTTTGAAATAAAAATGTCCAATTTTTCGGCGCTTCGCGCCGTTTTGAGACAATTTTTAATAATTTTGGCGTCAGAAACCCAGAAATTAGCTAAAATACACTACCGAAGGTCAGAAACCCTGTTTTACCACACTAAAATCGTTACTGTACTATTACTATAATATAATACCTACACAAAAATTTGATTGTACAGAATATACAAGGACTTCTAGGGACCATCTTTGTACATGTACAGACGGACCTTGTTAAAAAAACACTGGTACACAGTAGACACACGACATACAACAAGTACAAAGATGGCGTTGAAATTTCAGAGTAAACAAAAAGACATGCCTTCAAATGGAGAGCATGTGGGAATAAAGGTGTGGCTCTTTCCTTAAGGGCCGTATGACAGAACGCGGAATAGTGCTATTCCAGGATAAAACAGTGGGATACGAGGGCGGAATAAAATATTTTGGTATTACAGGAAGCGGAATAAACAGTGATATTCCAGGAATAAAGTTGGTATGACAGAACGCGGAATAGCGCCGTTCCAGGCGCTAACCTAGGGATAAAACGGCGGAATAAAAATAAGCGGTATGACAGAAGGCGGAATAAGTTATCTCGGGAATAAAAACGGCCGCTTTTATCCCGCCATTTTATACCTGGTCGGAGCAGGTATAAGACAGCGGAATAGTAGTAAAAATCGTTTCTAAAGCGATTTTAAAAGAAGTAAATGTGTTAAAAAATTTTTAATTGGATAGGCAATTGATTCCTCTTTATCTAGAAATTTAATTTGGTTGCTGTCGTTTGTAATACGATCAAAACAGATACAGAAAATTTTCTAGTTGCGCGTTTGCCCCATGAGTGCGGCTCGTCTTGTTGAGCTCTCGACAAAATTGATTTTTTATGATTTTTCGATCATGCAATACTTAATACCTCCAGTAAAGTTATTAAAAAAATTAATGCAGTAGGTAGTGTGTATAATTAACAAGTTGACATCAAGATTCGCAAATGAGTACCTTCTTACACAAAAAAAGTAGTTATTTCATGCGCAAGCTATCATTTTTTCGATTTCAATGTCAATGTTTCATTTTCCTTTTCCGTAGAAGCAAGCAAGCCGCATTTATTGAACCAAATTATAAAAAGGTTATCTGGTAATATTCGGCAGTCCCATTAATTCAATGCATCAATGCATACTCTACCCGTGCGCACGCATGTACATGAATACTACACGTTTGTATTTACGTCGTATATTTTCGAAGTAATTCGAACGTGACTACAGTATGCACCATGCGTTGGACATCCAATTTATACACAAAACCTATGGAATGCGTAACTTAATCCTGGGATAGATACAGTTATCCCAGGGACAGCTATTCCTCGCGTATTTCGCGTTCTGTCATACCAAATTTTCTTATTCCTAGGATAGCTTATTCCGTCCCTTAACCCAGGAATAGCTATCACGAGAATAAGTTTTATTACGAGAATAGCTATTCCCGGAATAGCGCTTATCTCAGGAACAACTTATTCCGCGTTCTGTCATACGGCCCTAAGTGTCTGGTCATTTTCGCGATCGCTATGTGATTCATTCATAGTCGAACTTTTCTAAGAATGGAAACAGATGCGGAGCGGGTACAATGCTTAGATGAGTCAGCTTTTGTTATTAATACATGGTTGCTTGCTGTTTATATAGTCAAAGTTACTGTTGTGAGCATATTTTTAACAATACTTAAGGTGACTAGAAGATAAATTGAGCTAAATGGCGTCGTCTGAGGATAGTTATATAGCACATTGTCTAAATTTTAAAGCTAATAAAAAACTGCTATGAAATAAAAGCTTCGGCCTTTCGCGCCTTTTTTTTTCCTTTCCTTGCTTGCCGGCGAAAGGCCGAAGCAAGAAAACGCCCCAGCTTCGCGTCGTTCCTTGGTTAAGCCGACTCCGGTTCCTGGGTTGGGTGTTTCTCCGCCCTAAGGATAGTGCAAAGTGCCGGAAACGACGTTCTTCAAGTAGGGCATAACAGGGTTAACACCCCAAGCCCATTTTCGAGCCTCTAAACCCTCCTTCTGTGGGGAAAATTTTGGCTGGAAACGGGGTTGGGGCTGCTCCCACTGATACGCCCTACATGCTTGGGAAACCCCGCTTCCGGCACTTTGGACTACCCCCGGGCGAAGAAACCCCCCGTACGGAACCGGTGTTATAGTCTGTTTCATTTAACTTTGCGGTTTTCTTTTGAATTTTCCCGTAAGAATCGGGCTACAAAAGTGGTTTAGAGGGTTCGATGCAGTAATGCGACTTAACAAATGCATACGTCTCCATATGACTCAATACTACTGTAGCAGAATATCATATTTACCATATAAGTTTAAAACACTTTTGTAATCACTTCAAATTTTTTTCAAAAGCCTCAAAGTTTAATGAAAGTGACTATAGTTTCACATTTGAAAAATGGGATACCCCGTTTCCGAGTCCACAAAACCCCCCTAGAGTGGGAGAAATTTCGCTGGAGAGCGCGGTTTGGGGGAAGAAGTTCAACCTGATGAGACCCTGCTTGGCGAATCCAGTTTCCCGGCAATTAGACAATCCCAAGGGCGGAGAAAACCCCCCGCGGAACCGAGAGCTTCACATTTAAAATACTAGGGTACTTCATTTCCGAGCTCTTAAACCTCCTTCAGTGGGAGAAACTTTGCCGGAAACGGGGTTAGGGGTTAATCCTAATAGATCCTACATACTTGGGGAACCTCATTTCCGGCACTTTGGACTAACCCAGGGCTGAGAAACTCCCGAGACAGCTTCACATTTGAATAATGGGGTACCCCGTAGCCCCTAAACCCTCTGCAGTTGGAGAAATTTTTGCCGGAAATGGGGCCGGGGTGTTCACCCCACGGTTTTTTGCATTCGGCAAAGATTTTCCCCGATGTACAAAGGCGTTTCGGGACCGTCTTTGTACATGTACCAAGATTTTTGGGAAGACAAAAATTGCAAAAAAGTCTAAAATTAGAAACGATTTTCGGCGCTTCGCGCCGGGGTGGGTAATTGTGTGTTCTATATATCTTTATAATGGCGGAAATTGCATTTAAAAGC